>CP137678.1:6141255-6631543 GCA_037976565.1 Mesocentrotus franciscanus
TTTCACCTCTAAACATTAAATTGCCATTTACTCGAAAACTACGAATTGGACAGATGAACCAATTACATGTACGTGTTGAGGACGACGCGCCTTACACAATGATATCAACCGACGCGCTAAGATACTTAATTTGGAAATTATAGCCATTTGGGTGAAAACGAAAAAAACGTCTCAAAAGGCCTAATACGCGCCTTTTCACCTCTAAACATCAAATTGCCATTTACTCGAAAACTACGAATTGACAGATGAACCAATGACATGTACGTGTTGAGGACGACGTGCCTTACACCATGATATCAACCGGACGCGCTGATATTCTTAATTTGGAAATTATAGCCATTTGGGTGAAAACGAAAAAACGTCTCAAAAGGCCTAATACGCGCCTTTTCACCTCTAAACATAAAATTGCCATTTACTCGAAAACTACGAATTGGACAGATGAACCAATTACATGTACGTGTTGAGGACGACGTGCCTTACACCATGATATCAACCGACGCACCATCATTCTTAATTTGGAAATTATAGCCATTTGGGTCAAAAACGAATAAAACGTCTCAAAAGGCCTAATACGCGCCTTTTTCACCTCTAAACATAAAATTGCCATTTACTCGAAAACTACGAATTGAACAGATGAACCAATTACATGTACGTGTTGAGGACGACGTGCCTTACACCATGATATCAACCGGGATGCGCTATCATTCTTAATTTGGAAATTATAGCCATTTGGGTGAAAAACGAAAAAAACGTCTCAAAAGGCCTAATACGCGCCTTTTCACCTCTAAACATAAAATTGCCATTTACTCGAAAACTACGAATTGAACAGATGAACCAATTACATGTACGTGTTGAGGACGACGTGCCTTACACCATGATATCAACCGGGACGCGCTATCATTCTTAATTTGGAAATTATAGCCATTTGGGTGAAAAACGAAAAAACGTCTCAAAAGGCCTAATACGCGCCTTTTCACCTCTAAACATAAAATTGCCATTTACTCGAAAACTACGAATTGGACAGATGAACCAATTACATGTACGTGTTGAGGACGACGTGCCTTACACCATGATATCAACCGGGACGCGCTATCATTCTTAATTTGGAAATTATAGCCATTTGGGTGAAAAACGAAAAAACGTCTCAAAAGGCCTAATACGCGCCTTTTCACCTCTAAACATAAAATTGCCATTTACTCGAAAACTACGAATTGAACAGATGAACCAATTACATGTACGTGTTGAGGACGACGTGCCTTACACCATGATATCAACCGGGACGCGCTATCATTCTTAATTTGGAAATTATAGCCATTTGGGTGAAAAACGAAAAAACGTCTCAAAAGGCCTAATACGCGCCTTTTCACCTCTAAACATAAAATTGCCATTTACTCGAAAACTACGAATTGGACAGATGAACCAATTACATGTACGTGTTGAGGACGACGTGCCTTACACCATGATATCAACCGGGACGCGCTATCATTCTTAATTTGGAAATTATAGCCATTTGGGTGAAAAACGAAAAAACGTCTCAAAAGGCCTAATACGCGCCTTTTCACCTCTAAACATAAAATTGCCATTTACTCGAAAACTACGAATTGGACAGATGAACCAATTACATGTACGTGTTGAGGACGACGTGCCTTACACCATGATATCAACCGGGACGCGCTATCATTCTTAATTTGGAAATTATAGCCATTTGGGTGAAAAACGAATAAACGTCTCAAAAGGCCTAATACGCGCCTTTTCACCTCTAAACATAAAATTGCCATTTACTCGAAAACTACGAATTGAACAGATGAACCAATTACATGTACGTGTTGAGGACGACGTGCCTTACACCATGATATCAACCGGGACGCGCTATCATTCTTAATTTGGAAATTATAGCCATTTGGGTGAAAAACGAAAAAACGTCTCAAAAGGCCTAATACGCGCCTTTTCACCTCTAAACATAAAATTGCCATTTACTCGAAAACTACGAATTGGACAGATGAACCAATTACATGTACGTGTTGAGGACGACGTGCCTTACACCATGATATCAACCGGGACGCGCTATCATTCTTAATTTGGAAATTATAGCCATTTGGGTGAAAAACGAAAAAACGTCTCAAAAGGCCTAATACGCGCCTTTTCACCTCTAAACATAAAATTGCCATTTACTCGAAAACTACGAATTGGACAGATGAACCAATTACATGTACGTGTTGAGGACGACGTGCCTTACACCATGATATCAACCGGGACGCGCTATCATTCTTAATTTGGAAATTATAGCCATTTGGGTGAAAAACGAAAAAACGTCTCAAAAGGCCTAATACGCGCCTTTTCACCTCTAAACATAAAATTGCCATTTACTCGAAAACTACGAATTGGACAGATGAACCAATTACATGTACGTGTTGAGGACGACGTGCCTTACACCATGATATCAACCGGGACGCGCTATCATTCTTAATTTGGAAATTATAGCCATTTGGGTGAAAAACGAAAAAACCTTTTCATAAGCCCTAATACGCGCCTTTTCACCTCTAAACATAAAATTGCCATTTACTCGAAAACTACGAATTGGACAGATGAACCAATTACATGTACGTGTTGAGGACGACGTGCCTTACACCATGATATCAACCGGGACGCGCTAAGATTCTTAATTTGGAAATTATAGCCATTTGGGTGAAAAACGAAAAAACGTCTCAAAAGGCCTAATACGCGCCTTTTCACCTCTAAACATAAAATTGCCATTTACCTCGAAAACTACGAATTGGACAGATGAACCAATTACATGTACGTGTTGAGGACGACGTGCCTTACACCATGATATCAACCGCGACGCGCTAAGATACTTAATTTGGAAATTATAGCCATTTGGGTGAAAAACGTCTCAAAAAGCCTAATACGCGCCTTTTTCACCTCTAAACATGAAATTGCCATTTACTCGAAAACTACGAATTGGACAGATGAACCAATTACATGTACGTGTTGAGGACGACGTGCCTTACACCATGATATCAACCGGGACGCGCTAAGATACTTAATTTGGAAATTATAGCCATTTGGGTGAAAAACGAAAAAACGTCTCAAAAGGCCTAATACGCGCCTTTTCACCTCTAAACATGAAATTGCCATTTACTCGAAAACTACGAATTGGACAGATGAACCAATTACATGTACGTGTTGAGGACGACGTGCCTTACACCATGATATCAACCGGGACGCGCTAAGATACTTAATTTGGAAATTATAGCCATTTGGGTGAAAACGAAAAAACGTCTCAAAAGGCCTAATACGCGCCTTTTTCACCTCTAAACATGAAATTGCCATTTACTCGAAAACTACGAATTGGACAGATGAACCAATTACATGTACGTGTTGAGGACGACGTGCCTTACACCATGATATCAACCGGGACGCGCTAAGATACTTAATTTGGAAATTATAGCCATTTGGGTGAAAACGAAAAAACGTCTCAAAAGGCCTAATACGCGCCTTTTTCACCTCTAAACATGAAATTGCCATTTACTCGAAAACTACGAATTGGACAGATGAACCAATTACATGTACGTGTTGAGGACGACGTGCCTTACACCATGATATCAACCGGGACGCGCTAAGATACTTAATTTGGAAATTATAGCCATTTGGGTGAAAAACGAAAAAACGTCTCAAAAGGCCTAATACGCGCCTTTTCACCTCTAAACATAAAATTGCCATTTACTCGAAAACTACGAATTGGACAGATGAACCAATTACATGTACGTGTTGAGGACGACGTGCCTTACACCATGATATCAACCGGGACGCGCTAAGATACTTAATTTGGAAATTATAGCCATTTGGGTGAAAAACGAAAAAACGTCTCAAAAGGCCTAATACGCGCCTTTTTCACCTCTAAACATGAAATTGCCATTTACTCGAAAACTACGAATTGGACAGATGAACCAATTACATGTACGTGTTGAGGACGACGTGCCTTACACCATGATATCAACCGGGACGCGCTAAGATACTTAATTTGGAAATTATAGCCATTTGGGTGAAAAACGAAAAAACGTCTCAAAAGGCCTAATACGCGCCTTTTTCACCTCTAAACATGAAATTGCCATTTACTCGAAAACTACGAATTGGACAGATGAACCAATTACATGTACGTGTTGAGGACGACGTGCCTTACACCATGATATCAACCGGGACGCGCTAAGATACTTAATTTGGAAATTATAGCCATTTGGGTGAAAAACGAAAAAACGTCTCAAAAGGCCTAATACGCGCCTTTTTCACCTCTAAACATAAAATTGCCATTTACTCGAAAACTACGAATTGGACAGATGAACCAATTACATGTACGTGTTGAGGACGACGTGCCTTACACCATGATATCAACCGCGACGCGCTAAGATACTTAATTTGGAAATTATAGCCATTTGGGTGAAAAACGAAAAAACGTCTCAAAAGGCCTAATACGCGCCTTTTTCACCTCTAAACATAAAATTGCCATTTACTCGAAAACTACGAATTGGACAGATGAACCAATTACATGTACGTGTTGAGGACGACGTGCCTTACACCATGATATCAACCGGGACGCGCTAAGATACTTAATTTGGAAATTATAGCCATTTGGGTGAAAAACGAAAAAACCGTCTCAAAAGGCCTAATACGCGCCTTTTCACCTCTAAACATAAAATTGCCATTTACTCGAAAACTACGAATTGGACAGATGAACCAATTACATGTACGTGTTGAGGACGACGTGCCTTACACCATGATATCAACCGGGACGCGCTAAGATACTTAATTTGGAAATTATAGCCATTTGGGTGAAAAACGAAAAAAACGTCTCAAAAGGCCTAATACGCGCCTTTTTCACCTCTAAACATGAAATTGCCATTTACTCGAAAACTACGAATTGACAGATGAACCAATTACATGTACGTGTTGAGGACGACGTGCCTTACACCATGATATCAACCGGGACGCGCTAAGATACTTAATTTGGAAATTATAGCCATTTGGGTGAAAAACGAATAAAACGTCTCAAAAGGCCTAATACGCGCCTTTTTCACCTCTAAACATAAAATTGCCATTTACTCGAAAACTACGAATTGAACAGATGAACCAATTACATGTACGTGTTGAGGACGACGTGCCTTACACCATGATATCAACCGGGACGCGCTAAGATACTTAATTTGGAAATTATAGCCATTTGGGTGAAAAACGAAAAAAACGTCTCAAAAGGCCTAATACGCGCCTTTTCACCTCTAAACATAAAATTGCCATTTACTCGAAAACTACGAATTGGACAGATGAACCAATTACATGTACGTGTTGAGGACGACGTGCCTTACACCATGATATCAACCGGGACGCGCTAAGATACTTAATTTGGAAATTATAGCCATTTGGGTGAAAAACGTCTCAAAAAGCCTAATACGCGCCTTTTTCACCTCTAAACATGAAATTGCCATTTACTCGAAAACTACGAATTGGACAGATGAACCAATTACATGTACGTGTTGAGGACGACGTGCCTTACACCATGATATCAACCGCGACGCGCTAAGATACTTAATTTGGAAATTATAGCCATTTGGGTGAAAAACGAAAAAACGTCTCAAAAGGCCTAATACGCGCCTTTTCACCTCTAAACATAAAATTGCCATTTACTCGAAAACTACGAATTGGACAGATGAACCAATTACATGTACGTGTTGAGGACGACGTGCCTTACACCATGATATCAACCGGGACGCGCTAAGATACTTAATTTGGAAATTATAGCCATTTGGGTGAAAAACGAAAAAACGTCTCAAAAGGCCTAATACGCGCCTTTTTCACCTCTAAACATAAAATTGCCATTTACTCGAAAACTACGAATTGGACAGATGAACCAATTACATGTACGTGTTGAGGACGACGTGCCTTACACCATGATATCAACCGGGACGCGCTAAGATACTTAATTTGGAAATTATAGCCATTTGGGTGAAAAACGAAAAAACGTCTCAAAAGGCCTAATACGCGCCTTTTCACCTCTAAACATAAAATTGCCATTTACTCGAAAACTACGAATTGGACAGATGAACCAATTACATGTACGTGTTGAGGACGACGTGCCTTACACCATGATATCAACCGGGACGCGCTAAGATACTTAATTTGGAAATTATAGCCATTTGGGTGAAAAACGAAAAAACGTCTCAAAAGGCCTAATACGCGCCTTTTCACCTCTAAACATGAAATTGCCATTTACTCGAAAACTACGAATTGGACAGATGAACCAATTACATGTACGTGTTGAGGACGACGTGCCTTACACCATGATATCAACCGGGACGCGCTAAGATACTTAATTTGGAAATTATAGCCATTTGGGTGAAAAACGAAAAAACGTCTCAAAAGGCCTAATACGCGCCTTTTTCACCTCTAAACATAAAATTGCCATTTACTCGAAAACTACGAATTGGACAGATGAACCAATTACATGTACGTGTTGAGGACGACGTGCCTTACACCATGATATCAACCGGGACGCGCTAAGATACTTAATTTGGAAATTATAGCCATTTGGGTGAAAAACGAAAAAACGTCTCAAAAGGCCTAATACGCGCCTTTTCACCTCTAAACATAAAATTGCCATTTACTCGAAAACTACGAATTGGACAGATGAACCAATTACATGTACGTGTTGAGGACGACGTGCCTTACACCATGATATCAACCGGGACGCGCTAAGATACTTAATTTGGAAATTATAGCCATTTGGGTAAAAAACGTCTCAAAAAGCCTAATACGCGCCTTTTTCACCTCTAAACATGAAATTGCCATTTACTCGAAAACTACGAATTGGACAGATGAACCAATTACATGTACGTGTTGAGGACGACGTGCCTTACACCATGATATCAACCGGGACGCGCTAAGATACTTAATTTGGAAATTATAGCCATTTGGGTGAAAAACGAAAAAACGTCTCAAAAGGCCTAATACGCGCCTTTTTCACCTCTAAACATAAAATTGCCATTTACTCGAAAACTACGAATTGGACAGATGAACCAATTACATGTACGTGTTGAGGACGACGTGCCTTACACCATGATATCAACCGGGACGCGCTAAGATACTTAATTTGGAAATTATAGCCATTTGGGTGAAAACGAAAAAACGTCTCAAAAGGCCTAATACGCGCCTTTTCACCTCTAAACATAAAATTGCCATTTACTCGAAAACTACGAATTGGACAGATGAACCAATTACATGTACGTGTTGAGGACGACGTGCCTTACACCATGATATCAACCGGGACGCGCTAAGATACTTAATTTGGAAATTATAGCCATTTGGGTGAAAAACGTCTCAAAAAGCCTAATACGCGCCTTTTTCACCTCTAAACATGAAATTGCCATTTACTCGAAAACTACGAATTGGACAGATGAACCAATGACATGTACGTGTTGAGGACGACGTGCCTTACACCATGATATCAACCGACGCGCTAAGATACTTAATTTGGAAATTATAGCCATTTGGGTGAAAACGAAAAAACGTCTCAAAAGGCCTAATACGCGCCTTTTCACCTCTAAACATAAAATTGCCATTTACTCGAAAACTACGAATTGGACAGATGAACCAATTACATGTACGTGTTGAGGACGACGTGCCTTACACCATGATATCAACCGGGACGCGCTAAGATACTTAATTTGGAAATTATAGCCATTTGGGTGAAAAACGAAAAAACGTCTCAAAAGGCCTAATACGCGCCTCTTTCACCTCTAAACATAAAATTGCCATTTACTCGAAAACTACGAATTGGACAGATGAACCAATGACATGTACGTGTTGAGGACGACGTGCCTTACACCATGATATCAACCGGGACGCGCTAAGATACTTAATTTGGAAATTATAGCCATTTGGGTGAAAACGTCTCAAAAGGCCTAATACGCGCCTTTTTCACCTCTAAACATGAAATTGCCATTTACTCGAAAACTACGAATTGGACAGATGAACCAATTACATGTACGTGTTGAGGACGACGTGCCTTACACCATGATATCAACCGGGACGCGCTAAGATACTTAATTTGGAAATTATAGCCATTTGGGTGAAAAACGAAAAAACGTCTCAAAAGGCCTAATACGCGCCTTTTTCACCTCTAAACATAAAATTGCCATTTACTCGAAAACTACGAATTGGACAGATGAACCAATGACATGTACGTGTTGAGGACGACGTGCCTTACACCATGATATCAACCGGGACGCGCTAAGATACTTAATTTGGAAATTATAGCCATTTGGGTGAAAACGAAAAAACGTCTCAAAAGGCCTAATACGCGCCTTTTTCACCTCTAAACATAAAATTGCCATTTACTCGAAAACTACGAATTGGACAGATGAACCAATTACATGTACGTGTTGAGGACGACGTGCCTTACACCATGATATCAACCGGGACGCGCTAAGATACTTAATTTGGAAATTATAGCCATTTGGGTGAAAAACGATAAAAACGTCTCAAAAGGCCTAATACGCGCCTCTTTCACCTCTAAACATAAAATTGCCATTTACTCGAAAACTACGAATTGGACAGATGAACCAATTACATGTACGTGTTGAGGACGACGTGCCTTACACCATGATATCAACCGACGCGCTAAGATACTTAATTTGGAAATTATAGCCATTTGGGTGAAAACGAAAAAACGTCTCAAAAGGCCTAATACGCGCCTTTTTCACCTCTAAACATAAAATTGCCATTTACTCGAAAACTACGAATTGGACAGATGAACCAATTACATGTACGTGTTGAGGACGACGTGCCTTACACCATGATATCAACCGGGACGCGCTAAGATACTTAATTTGGAAATTATAGCCATTTGGGTGAAAACGAAAAAAACATCTCAAAAGGCCTAATACGCGCCTTTTTCACCTCTAAACATGAAATTGCCATTTACTCGAAAACTACGAATTGGACAGATGAACCAATTACATGTACGTGTTGAGGACGACGTGCCTTACACCATGATATCAACCGGGACGCGCTAAGATACTTAATTTGGAAATTATAGCCATTTGGGTGAAAAACGAAAAAACGTCTCAAAAGGCCTAATACGCGCCTTTTTCACCTCTAAACATAAAATTGCCATTTACTCGAAAACTACGAATTGGACAGATGAACCAATTACATGTACGTGTTGAGGACGACGTGCCTTACACCATGATATCAACCGGGACGCGCTAAGATACTTAATTTGGAAATTATAGCCATTTGGGTGAAAAACGAAAAAACGTCTCAAAAGGCCTAATACGCGCCTTTTTCACCTCTAAACATAAAATTGCCATTTACTCGAAAACTACGAATTGGACAGATGAACCAATTACATGTACGTGTTGAGGACGACGTGCCTTACACCATGATATCAACCGGGACGCGCTAAGATACTTAATTTGGAAATTATAGCCATTTGGGTGAAAAAACGTCTCAAAAGGCCTAATACGCGCCTTTTTCACCTCTAAACATGAAATTGCCATTTACTCGAAAACTACGAATTGGACAGATGAACCAATTACATGTACGTGTTGAGGACGACGTGCCTTACACCATGATATCAACCGGGACGCGCTAAGATACTTAATTTGGAAATTATAGCCATTTGGGTGAAAAACGAAAAAACGTCTCAAAAGGCCTAATACGCGCCTTTTTCACCTCTAAACATAAAATTGCCATTTACTCGAAAACTACGAATTGGACAGATGAACCAATTACATGTACGTGTTGAGGACGACGTGCCTTACACCATGATATCAACCGGGACGCGCTAAGATACTTAATTTGGAAATTATAGCCATTTGGGTGAAAAACGAAAAAACGTCTCAAAAGGCCTAATACGCGCCTTTTTCACCTCTAAACATAAAATTGCCATTTACTCGAAAACTACGAATTGGACAGATGAACCAATTACATGTACGTGTTGAGGACGACGTGCCTTACACCATGATATCAACCGGGACGCGCTAAGATACTTAATTTGGAAATTATAGCCATTTGGGTGAAAAACGAAAAAAACGTCTCAAAAGGCCTAATACGCGCCTTTTTCACCTCTAAACATAAAATTGCCATTTACTCGAAAACTACGAATTGGACAGATGAACCAATTACATGTACGTGTTGAGGACGACGTGCCTTACACCATGATATCAACCGGGACGCGCTAAGATACTTAATTTGGAAATTATAGCCATTTGGGTGAAAAACGTCTCAAAAAGCCTAATACGCGCCTTTTTCACCTCTAAACATGAAATTGCCATTTACTCGAAAACTACGAATTGGACAGATGAACCAATTACATGTACGTGTTGAGGACGACGTGCCTTACACCATGATATCAACCGGGACGCGCTAAGATACTTAATTTGGAAATTATAGCCATTTGGGTGAAAAACGAAAAAACGTCTCAAAAGGCCTAATACGCGCCTTTTCACCTCTAAACATAAAATTGCCATTTACTCGAAAACTACGAATTGGACAGATGAACCAATTACATGTACGTGTTGAGGACGACGTGCCTTACACCATGATATCAACCGGGACGCGCTAAGATACTTAATTTGGAAATTATAGCCATTTGGGTGAAAACGAAAAAACGTCTCAAAAGGCCTAATACGCGCCTTTTTCACCTCTAAACATAAAATTGCCATTTACTCGAAAACTACGAATTGGACAGATGAACCAATTACATGTACGTGTTGAGGACGACGTGCCTTACACCATGATATCAACCGGGACGCGCTAAGATACTTAATTTGGAAATTATAGCCATTTGGGTGAAAACGAAAAAACGTCTCAAAAGGCCTAATACGCGCCTTTTCACCTCTAAACATAAAATTGCCATTTACTCGAAAACTACGAATTGGACAGATGAACCAATTACATGTACGTGTTGAGGACGACGTGCCTTACACCATGATATCAACCGGGACGCGCTAAGATACTTAATTTGGAAATTATAGCCATTTGGGTGAAAAAAACGTCTCAAAAGGCCTAATACGCGCCTTTTTCACCTCTAAACATGAAATTGCCATTTACTCGAAAACTACGAATTGGACAGATGAACCAATTACATGTACGTGTTGAGGACGACGTGCCTTACACCATGATATCAACCGGGACGCGCTAAGATACTTAATTTGGAAATTATAGCCATTTGGGTGAAAAACGAAAAAAACGTCTCAAAAGGCCTAATACGCGCCTTTTTCACCTCTAAACATAAAATTGCCATTTACTCGAAAACTACGAATTGGACAGATGAACCAATTACATGTACGTGTTGAGGACGACGTGCCTTACACCATGATATCAACCGGGACGCGCTAAGATACTTAATTTGGAAATTATAGCCATTTGGGTGAAAAACGAAAAAACGTCTCAAAAGGCCTAATACGCGCCTTTTTCACCTCTAAACATAAAATTGCCATTTACTCGAAAACTACGAATTGGACAGATGAACCAATTACATGTACGTGTTGAGGACGACGTGCCTTACACCATGATATCAACCGGGACGCGCTAAGATACTTAATTTGGAAATTATAGCCATTTGGGTGAAAAACGAAAAAACGTCTCAAAAGGCCTAATACGCGCCTTTTTCACCTCTAAACATAAAATTGCCATTTACTCGAAAACTACGAATTGGACAGATGAACCAATGACATGTACGTGTTGAGGACGACGTGCCTTACACCATGATATCAACCGGGACGCGCTAAGATACTTAATTTGGAAATTATAGCCATTTGGGTGAAAACGAAAAAACGTCTCAAAAGGCCTAATACGCGCCTTTTTCACCTCTAAACATAAAATTGCCATTTACTCGAAAACTACGAATTGGACAGATGAACCAATTACATGTACGTGTTGAGGACGACGTGCCTTACACCATGATATCAACCGGGACGCGCTAAGATACTTAATTTGGAAATTATAGCCATTTGGGTGAAAACGAAAAAACGTCTCAAAAGGCCTAATACGCGCCTTTTTCACCTCTAAACATAAAATTGCCATTTACTCGAAAACTACGAATTGGACAGATGAACCAATGACATGTACGTGTTGAGGACGACGTGCCTTACACCATGATATCAACCGGGACGCGCTAAGATACTTAATTTGGAAATTATAGCCATTTGGGTGAAAAACGTCTCAAAAAGCCTAATATGCGCCTTTTTCACCTCTAAACATGAAATTGCCATTTACTCGAAAACTACGAATTGGACAGATGAACCAATTACATGTACGTGTTGAGGACGACGTGCCTTACACCATGATATCAACCGGGACGCGCTAAGATACTTAATTTGGAAATTATAGCCATTTGGGTGAAAAACGAAAAAACGTCTCAAAAGGCCTAATACGCGCCTTTTTCACCTCTAAACATAAAATTGCCATTTACTCGAAAACTACGAATTGGACAGATGAACCAATTACATGTACGTGTTGAGGACGACGTGCCTTACACCATGATATCAACCGACGCGCTAAGATACTTAATTTGGAAATTATAGCCATTTGGGTGAAAACGAAAACGTCTCAAAAGGCCTAATACGCGCCTTTTTCACCTCTAAACATAAAATTGCCATTTACTCGAAAACTACGAATTGGACAGATGAACCAATTACATGTACGTGTTGAGGACGACGTGCCTTACACCATGATATCAACCGGGACGCGCTAAGATACTTAATTTGGAAATTATAGCCATTTGGGTGAAAACGAAAAACGTCTCAAAAGGCCTAATACGCGCCTTTTTCACCTCTAAACATGAAATTGCCATTTACTCGAAAACTACGAATTGGACAGATGAACCAATTACATGTACGTGTTGAGGACGACGTGCCTTACACCATGATATCAACCGGGACGCGCTAAGATACTTAATTTGGAAATTATAGCCATTTGGGTGAAAAACGAAAAAAAACGTCTCAAAAGGCCTAATACGCGCCTTTTTCACCTCTAAACATAAAATTGCCATTTACTCGAAAACTACGAATTGGACAGATGAACCAATGACATGTACGTGTTGAGGACGACGTGCCTTACACCATGATATCAACCGGGACGCGCTAAGATACTTAATTTGGAAATTATAGCCATTTGGGTGAAAAACGAAAAAACGTCTCAAAAGGCCTAATACGCGCCTTTTTCACCTCTAAACATAAAATTGCCATTTACTCGAAAACTACGAATTGGACAGATGAACCAATTACATGTACGTGTTGAGGACGACGTGCCTTACACCATGATATCAACCGACGCGCTAAGATACTTAATTTGGAAATTATAGCCATTTGGGTGAAAACGAAAAAACGTCTCAAAAGGCCTAATACGCGCCTTTTTCACCTCTAAACATAAAATTGCCATTTACTCGAAAACTACGAATTGGACAGATGAACCAATTACATGTACGTGTTGAGGACGACGTGCCTTACACCATGATATCAACCGGGACGCGCTAAGATACTTAATTTGGAAATTATAGCCATTTGGGTGAAAACGAAAAAACGTCTCAAAAGGCCTAATACGCGCCTTTTTCACCTCTAAACATAAAATTGCCATTTACTCGAAAACTACGAATTGGACAGATGAACCAATTACATGTACGTGTTGAGGACGACGTGCCTTACACCATGATATCAACCGGGACGCGCTAAGATACTTAATTTGGAAATTATAGCCATTTGGGTGAAAACGAAAAAACGTCTCAAAAGGCCTAATACGCGCCTTTTCACCTCTAAACATAAAATTGCCATTTACTCGAAAACTACGAATTGGACAGATGAACCAATTACATGTACGTGTTGAGGACGACGTGCCTTACACCATGATATCAACCGGGACGCGCTAAGATACTTAATTTGGAAATTATAGCCATTTGGGTGAAAACGAAAAAACGTCTCAAAAGGCCTAATACGCGCCTTTTTCACCTCTAAACATAAAATTGCCATTTACTCGAAAACTACGAATTGGACAGATGAACCAATTACATGTACGTGTTGAGGACGACGTGCCTTACACCATGATATCAACCGGGACGCGCTAAGATACTTAATTTGGAAATTATAGCCATTTGGGTGAAAAACGAAAAAAACGTCTCAAAAGGCCTAATACGCGCCTTTTTCACCTCTAAACATAAAATTGCCATTTACTCGAAAACTACGAATTGGACAGATGAACCAATTACATGTACGTGTTGAGGACGACGTGCCTTACACCATGATATCAACCGGGACGCGCTAAGATACTTAATTTGGAAATTATAGCCATTTGGGTGAAAACGAAAAAACGTCTCAAAAGGCCTAATACGCGCCTTTTTCACCTCTAAACATGAAATTGCCATTTACTCGAAAACTACGAATTGGACAGATGAACCAATTACATGTACGTGTTGAGGACGACGTGCCTTACACCATGATATCAACCGGGACGCGCTAAGATACTTAATTTGGAAATTATAGCCATTTGGGTGAAAAACGAAAAAAAGGTCTCAAAAGGCCTAATACGCGCCTTTTTCACCTCTAAACATAAAATTGCCATTTACTCGAAAACTACGAATTGGACAGATGAACCAATTACATGTACGTGTTGAGGACGACGTGCCTTACACCATGATATCAACCGGGACGCGCTAAGATACTTAATTTGGAAATTATAGCCATTTGGGTGAAAAACGAAAAAACGTCTCAAAAGGCCTAATACGCGCCTTTTTCACCTCTAAACATAAAATTGCCATTTACTCGAAAACTACGAATTGGACAGATGAACCAATTACATGTACGTGTTGAGGACGACGTGCCTTACACCATGATATCAACCGGGACGCGCTAAGATACTTAATTTGGAAATTATAGCCATTTGGGTGAAAAAACGTCTCAAAAGGCCTAATACGCGCCTTTTTCACCTCTAAACATGAAATTGCCATTTACTCGAAAACTACGAATTGGACAGATGAACCAATTACATGTACGTGTTGAGGACGACGTGCCTTACACCATGATATCAACCGGGACGCGCTAAGATACTTAATTTGGAAATTATAGCCATTTGGGTGAAAAACGAAAAAACGTCTCAAAAGGCCTAATACGCGCCTTTTTCACCTCTAAACATAAAATTGCCATTTACTCGAAAACTACGAATTGGACAGATGAACCAATTACATGTACGTGTTGAGGACGACGTGCCTTACACCATGATATCAACCGGGACGCGCTAAGATACTTAATTTGGAAATTATAGCCATTTGGGTGAAAAACGAAAAAACGTCTCAAAAGGCCTAATACGCGCCTTTTTCACCTCTAAACATAAAATTGCCATTTACTCGAAAACTACGAATTGGACAGATGAACCAATTACATGTACGTGTTGAGGACGACGTGCCTTACACCATGATATCAACCGGGACGCGCTAAGATACTTAATTTGGAAATTATAGCCATTTGGGTGAAAAACGAAAAAACGTCTCAAAAGGCCTAATACGCGCCTTTTTCACCTCTAAACATAAAATTGCCATTTACTCGAAAACTACGAATTGGACAGATGAACCAATTACATGTACGTGTTGAGGACGACGTGCCTTACACCATGATATCAACCGGGACGCGCTAAGATACTTAATTTGGAAATTATAGCCATTTGGGTGAAAAACGAAAAAAACGTCTCAAAAGGCCTAATACGCGCCTTTTTCACCTCTAAACATAAAATTGCCATTTACTCGAAAACTACGAATTGGACAGATGAACCAATTACATGTACGTGTTGAGGACGACGTGCCTTACACCATGATATCAACCGGGACGCGCTAAGATTCTTAATTTGGAAATTATAGCCATTTGGGTAAAAAACGTCTCAAAAGGCCTAATACGCGCCTTTTTCACCTCTAAACATGAAATTGCCATTTACTCGAAAACTACGAATTGGACAGATGAACCAATTACATGTACGTGTTGAGGACGACGTGCCTTACACCATGATATCAACCGGGACGCGCTAAGATACTTAATTTGGAAATTATAGCCATTTGGGTGAAAAACGAAAAAACGTCTCAAAAGGCCTAATACGCGCCTTTTTCACCTCTAAACATAAAATTGCCATTTACTCGAAAACTACGAATTGGACAGATGAACCAATTACATGTACGTGTTGAGGACGACGTGCCTTACACCATGATATCAACCGGGACGCGCTAAGATACTTAATTTGGAAATTATAGCCATTTGGGTGAAAAACGAAAAAACGTCTCAAAAGGCCTAATACGCGCCTTTTTCACCTCTAAACATAAAATTGCCATTTACTCGAAAACTACGAATTGGACAGATGAACCAATTACATGTACGTGTTGAGGACGACGTGCCTTACACCATGATATCAACCGGGACGCGCTAAGATACTTAATTTGGAAATTATAGCCATTTGGGTGAAAAACGAAAAAACGTCTCAAAAGGCCTAATACGCGCCTTTTTCACCTCTAAACATAAAATTGCCATTTACTCGAAAACTACGAATTGGACAGATGAACCAATTACATGTACGTGTTGAGGACGACGTGCCTTACACCATGATATCAACCGGGACGCGCTAAGATACTTAATTTGGAAATTATAGCCATTTGGGTGAAAAACGAAAAAACGTCTCAAAAGGCCTAATACGCGCCTTTTCACCTCTAAACATAAAATTGCCATTTACTCGAAAACTACGAATTGGACAGATGAACCAATTACATGTACGTGTTGAGGACGACGTGCCTTACACCATGATATCAACCGGGACGCGCTAAGATACTTAATTTGGAAATTATAGCCATTTGGGTGAAAAACGAAAAAACGTCTCAAAAGGCCTAATACGCGCCTTTTTCACCTCTAAACATAAAATTGCCATTTACTCGAAAACTACGAATTGGACAGATGAACCAATTACATGTACGTGTTGAGGACGACGTGCCTTACACCATGATATCAACCGGGACGCGCTAAGATACTTAATTTGGAAATTATAGCCATTTGGGTGAAAAACGTCTCAAAAAGCCTAATACGCGCCTTTTTCACCTCTAAACATGAAATTGCCATTTACTCGAAAACTACGAATTGGACAGATGAACCAATTACATGTACGTGTTGAGGACGACGTGCCTTACACCATGATATCAACCGGGACGCGCTAAGATACTTAATTTGGAAATTATAGCCATTTGGGTGAAAAACGAAAAAACGTCTCAAAAGGCCTAATACGCGCCTTTTCACCTCTAAACATAAAATTGCCATTTACTCGAAAACTACGAATTGGACAGATGAACCAATTACATGTACGTGTTGAGGACGACGTGCCTTACACCATGATATCAACCGGGACGCGCTAAGATACTTAATTTGGAAATTATAGCCATTTGGGTGAAAACGAAAAAACGTCTCAAAAGGCCTAATACGCGCCTTTTTCACCTCTAAACATAAAATTGCCATTTACTCGAAAACTACGAATTGGACAGATGAACCAATTACATGTACGTGTTGAGGACGACGTGCCTTACACCATGATATCAACCGGGACGCGCTAAGATACTTAATTTGGAAATTATAGCCATTTGGGTGAAAAACGAAAAAACGTCTCAAAAGGCCTAATACGCGCCTTTTTCACCTCTAAACATAAAATTGCCATTTACTCGAAAACTACGAATTGGACAGATGAACCAATTACATGTACGTGTTGAGGACGACGTGCCTTACACCATGATATCAACCGGGACGCGCTAAGATACTTAATTTGGAAATTATAGCCATTTGGGTGAAAAACGAAAAAAACGTCTCAAAAGGCCTAATACGCGCCTTTTTCACCTCTAAACATAAAATTGCCATTTACTCGAAAACTACGAATTGGACAGATGAACCAATTACATGTACGTGTTGAGGACGACGTGCCTTACACCATGATATCAACCGGGACGCGCTAAGATACTTAATTTGGAAATTATAGCCATTTGGGTGAAAAACGAAAAAACGTCTCAAAAGGCCTAATACGCGCCTTTTCACCTCTAAACATAAAATTGCCATTTACTCGAAAACTACGAATTGGACAGATGAACCAATTACATGTACGTGTTGAGGACGACGTGCCTTACACCATGATATCAACCGGGACGCGCTAAGATACTTAATTTGGAAATTATAGCCATTTGGGTGAAAAACGAAAAAACGTCTCAAAAGGCCTAATACGCGCCTTTTTCACCTCTAAACATAAAATTGCCATTTACTCGAAAACTACGAATTGGACAGATGAACCAATTACATGTACGTGTTGAGGACGACGTGCCTTACACCATGATATCAACCGGGACGCGCTAAGATACTTAATTTGGAAATTATAGCCATTTGGGTGAAAAACGAAAAAACGTCTCAAAAGGCCTAATACGCGCCTTTTCACCTCTAAACATAAAATTGCCATTTACTCGAAAACTACGAATTGGACAGATGAACCAATTACATGTACGTGTTGAGGACGACGTGCCTTACACCATGATATCAACCGGGACGCGCTAAGATACTTAATTTGGAAATTATAGCCATTTGGGTAAAAACGTCTCAAAAGGCCTAATACGCGCCTTTTTCACCTCTAAACATGAAATTGCCATTTACTCGAAAACTACGAATTGGACAGATGAACCAATTACATGTACGTGTTGAGGACGACGTGCCTTACACCATGATATCAACCGGGACGCGCTAAGATACTTAATTTGGAAATTATAGCCATTTGGGTGAAAAACGAAAAAAACGTCTCAAAAGGCCTAATACGCGCCTTTTTCACCTCTAAACATAAAATTGCCATTTACTCGAAAACTACGAATTGGACAGATGAACCAATTACATGTACGTGTTGAGGACGACGTGCCTTACACCATGATATCAACCGGGACGCGCTAAGATACTTAATTTGGAAATTATAGCCATTTGGGTGAAAACGAAAAAACGTCTCAAAAGGCCTAATACGCGCCTTTTCACCTCTAAACATAAAATTGCCATTTACTCGAAAACTACGAATTGGACAGATGAACCAATTACATGTACGTGTTGAGGACGACGTGCCTTACACCATGATATCAACCGGGACGCGCTAAGATACTTAATTTGGAAATTATAGCCATTTGGGTGAAAAACGAAAAAACGTCTCAAAAGGCCTAATACGCGCCTTTTTCACCTCTAAACATAAAATTGCCATTTACTCGAAAACTACGAATTGGACAGATGAACCAATTACATGTACGTGTTGAGGACGACGTGCCTTACACCATGATATCAACCGGGACGCGCTAAGATACTTAATTTGGAAATTATAGCCATTTGGGTGAAAAACGAAAAAAACGTCTCAAAAGGCCTAATACGCGCCTTTTTCACCTCTAAACATAAAATTGCCATTTACTCGAAAACTACGAATTGGACAGATGAACCAATTACATGTACGTGTTGAGGACGACGTGCCTTACACCATGATATCAACCGGGACGCGCTAAGATACTTAATTTGGAAATTATAGCCATTTGGGTGAAAAACGAAAAAACGTCTCAAAAGGCCTAATACGCGCCTTTTCACCTCTAAACATAAAATTGCCATTTACTCGAAAACTACGAATTGGACAGATGAACCAATTACATGTACGTGTTGAGGACGACGTGCCTTACACCATGATATCAACCGGGACGCGCTAAGATACTTAATTTGGAAATTATAGCCATTTGGGTGAAAAACGTCTCAAAAAGCCTAATACGCGCCTTTTTCACCTCTAAACATGAAATTGCCATTTACTCGAAAACTACGAATTGGACAGATGAACCAATTACATGTACGTGTTGAGGACGACGTGCCTTACACCATGATATCAACCGGGACGCGCTAAGATACTTAATTTGGAAATTATAGCCATTTGGGTGAAAACGAAAAAACGTCTCAAAAGGCCTAATACGCGCCTTTTTCACCTCTAAACATAAAATTGCCATTTACTCGAAAACTACGAATTGGACAGATGAACCAATTACATGTACGTGTTGAGGACGACGTGCCTTACACCATGATATCAACCGGGACGCGCTAAGATACTTAATTTGGAAATTATAGCCATTTGGGTGAAAACGAAAAAACGTCTCAAAAGGCCTAATACGCGCCTTTTTCACCTCTAAACATAAAATTGCCATTTACTCGAAAACTACGAATTGGACAGATGAACCAATTACATGTACGTGTTGAGGACGACGTGCCTTACACCATGATATCAACCGACGCGCTAAGATACTTAATTTGGAAATTATAGCCATTTGGGTGAAAAACGAAAAAACGTCTCAAAAGGCCTAATACGCGCCTTTTTCACCTCTAAACATAAAATTGCCATTTACTCGAAAACTACGAATTGGACAGATGAACCAATTACATGTACGTGTTGAGGACGACGTGCCTTACACCATGATATCAACCGGGACGCGCTAAGATACTTAATTTGGAAATTATAGCCATTTGGGTGAAAAACGAAAAAACGTCTCAAAAGGCCTAATACGCGCCTTTTTCACCTCTAAACATAAAATTGCCATTTACTCGAAAACTACGAATTGGACAGATGAACCAATTACATGTACGTGTTGAGGACGACGTGCCTTACACCATGATATCAACCGGGACGCGCTAAGATACTTAATTTGGAAATTATAGCCATTTGGGTGAAAAACGTCTCAAAAGGCCTAATACGCGCCTTTTTCACCTCTAAACATAAAATTGCCATTTACTCGAAAACTACGAATTGGACAGATGAACCAATTACATGTACGTGTTGAGGACGACGTGCCTTACACCATGATATCAACCGGGACGCGCTAAGATACTTAATTTGGAAATTATAGCCATTTGGGTGAAAAACGAAAAAACGTCTCAAAAGGCCTAATACGCGCCTTTTTCACCTCTAAACATAAAATTGCCATTTACTCGAAAACTACGAATTGGACAGATGAACCAATTACATGTACGTGTTGAGGACGACGTGCCTTACACCATGATATCAACCGGGACGCGCTAAGATACTTAATTTGGAAATTATAGCCATTTGGGTGAAAAAACGTCTCAAAAGGCCTAATACGCGCCTTTTTCACCTCTAAACATGAAATTGCCATTTACTCGAAAACTACGAATTGGACAGATGAACCAATTACATGTACGTGTTGAGGACGACGTGCCTTACACCATGATATCAACCGGGACGCGCTAAGATACTTAATTTGGAAATTATAGCCATTTGGGTGAAAACGAAAAAACGTCTCAAAAGGCCTAATACGCGCCTTTTTCACCTCTAAACATAAAATTGCCATTTACTCGAAAACTACGAATTGGACAGATGAACCAATTACATGTACGTGTTGAGGACGACGTGCCTTACACCATGATATCAACCGGGACGCGCTAAGATACTTAATTTGGAAATTATAGCCATTTGGGTAAAAACGTCTCAAAAGGCCTAATACGCGCCTTTTTCACCTCTAAACATAAAATTGCCATTTACTCGAAAACTACGAATTGGACAGATGAACCAATTACATGTACGTGTTGAGGACGACGTGCCTTACACCATGATATCAACCGGGACGCGCTAAGATACTTAATTTGGAAATTATAGCCATTTGGGTGAAAAACGAAAAAACGTCTCAAAAGGCCTAATACGCGCCTTTTTCACCTCTAAACATAAAATTGCCATTTACTCGAAAACTACGAATTGGACAGATGAACCAATTACATGTACGTGTTGAGGACGACGTGCCTTACACCATGATATCAACCGGGACGCGCTAAGATACTTAATTTGGAAATTATAGCCATTTGGGTGAAAAACGAAAAAACGTCTCAAAAGGCCTAATACGCGCCTTTTCACCTCTAAACATAAAATTGCCATTTACTCGAAAACTACGAATTGGACAGATGAACCAATTACATGTACGTGTTGAGGACGACGTGCCTTACACCATGATATCAACCGGGACGCGCTAAGATACTTAATTTGGAAATTATAGCCATTTGGGTGAAAAACGTCTCAAAAGGCCTAATACGCGCCTTTTCACCTCTAAACATGAAATTGCCATTTACTCGAAAACTACGAATTGGACAGATGAACCAATTACATGTACGTGTTGAGGACGACGTGCCTTACACCATGATATCAACCGGGACGCGCTAAGATACTTAATTTGGAAATTATAGCCATTTGGGTGAAAAACGAAAAAACGTCTCAAAAGGCCTAATACGCGCCTTTTTCACCTCTAAACATGAAATTGCCATTTACTCGAAAACTACGAATTGGACAGATGAACCAATTACATGTACGTGTTGAGGACGACGTGCCTTACACCATGATATCAACCGGGACGCGCTAAGATACTTAATTTGGAAATTATAGCCATTTGGGTGAAAAACGAAAAAAGCGTCTCAAAAGGCCTAATACGCGCCTTTTTCACCTCTAAACATAAAATTGCCATTTACTCGAAAACTACGAATTGGACAGATGAACCAATTACATGTACGTGTTGAGGACGACGTGCCTTACACCATGATATCAACCGGGACGCGCTAAGATACTTAATTTGGAAATTATAGCCATTTGGGTGAAAAACGAAAAAACGTCTCAAAAGGCCTAATACGCGCCTTTTTCACCTCTAAACATGAAATTGCCATTTACTCGAAAACTACGAATTGGACAGATGAACCAATTACATGTACGTGTTGAGGACGACGTGCCTTACACCATGATATCAACCGGGACGCGCTAAGATACTTAATTTGGAAATTATAGCCATTTGGGTGAAAAACGAAAAAACGTCTCAAAAGGCCTAATACGCGCCTTTTCACCTCTAAACATAAAATTGCCATTTACTCGAAAACTACGAATTGGACAGATGAACCAATTACATGTACGTGTTGAGGACGACGTGCCTTACACCATGATATCAACCGGGACGCGCTAAGATACTTAATTTGGAAATTATAGCCATTTGGGTGAAAACGAAAAAACGTCTCAAAAGGCCTAATACGCGCCTTTTTCACCTCTAAACATAAAATTGCCATTTACTCGAAAACTACGAATTGGACAGATGAACCAATTACATGTACGTGTTGAGGACGACGTGCCTTACACCATGATATCAACCGGGACGCGCTAAGATACTTAATTTGGAAATTATAGCCATTTGGGTGAAAAACGTCTCAAAAAGCCTAATACGCGCCTTTTTCACCTCTAAACATGAAATTGCCATTTACTCGAAAACTACGAATTGGACAGATGAACCAATTACATGTACGTGTTGAGGACGACGTGCCTTACACCATGATATCAACCGGGACGCGCTAAGATACTTAATTTGGAAATTATAGCCATTTGGGTGAAAAACGAAAAAACGTCTCAAAAGGCCTAATACGCGCCTTTTTCACCTCTAAACATAAAATTGCCATTTACTCGAAAACTACGAATTGGACAGATGAACCAATTACATGTACGTGTTGAGGACGACGTGCCTTACACCATGATATCAACCGGGACGCGCTAAGATACTTAATTTGGAAATTATAGCCATTTGGGTGAAAAACGAAAAAAACGTCTCAAAAGGCCTAATACGCGCCTTTTTCACCTCTAAACATAAAATTGCCATTTACTCGAAAACTACGAATTGGACAGATGAACCAATTACATGTACGTGTTGAGGACGACGTGCCTTACACCATGATATCAACCGGGACGCGCTAAGATACTTAATTTGGAAATTATAGCCATTTGGGTGAAAAACGAAAAAACGTCTCAAAAGGCCTAATACGCGCCTTTTTCACCTCTAAACATAAAATTGCCATTTACTCGAAAACTACGAATTGGACAGATGAACCAATTACATGTACGTGTTGAGGACGACGTGCCTTACACCATGATATCAACCGGGACGCGCTAAGATACTTAATTTGGAAATTATAGCCATTTGGGTGAAAAACGAAAAAACGTCTCAAAAGGCCTAATACGCGCCTTTTTCACCTCTAAACATAAAATTGCCATTTACTCGAAAACTACGAATTGGACAGATGAACCAATTACATGTACGTGTTGAGGACGACGTGCCTTACACCATGATATCAACCGGGACGCGCTAAGATACTTAATTTGGAAATTATAGCCATTTGGGTGAAAACGAAAAAACGTCTCAAAAGGCCTAATACGCGCCTTTTTCACCTCTAAACATAAAATTGCCATTTACTCGAAAACTACGAATTGGACAGATGAACCAATTACATGTACGTGTTGAGGACGACGTGCCTTACACCATGATATCAACCGGGACGCGCTAAGATACTTAATTTGGAAATTATAGCCATTTGGGTGAAAAACGAAAAAACGTCTCAAAAGGCCTAATACGCGCCTTTTTCACCTCTAAACATAAAATTGCCATTTACTCGAAAACTACGAATTGGACAGATGAACCAATTACATGTACGTGTTGAGGACGACGTGCCTTACACCATGATATCAACCGGGACGCGCTAAGATACTTAATTTGGAAATTATAGCCATTTGGGTGAAAAACGAAAAAACGTCTCAAAAGGCCTAATACGCGCCTCTTTCACCTCTAAACATAAAATTGCCATTTACTCGAAAACTACGAATTGGACAGATGAACCAATTACATGTACGTGTTGAGGACGACGTGCCTTACACCATGATATCAACCGGGACGCGCTAAGATACTTAATTTGGAAATTATAGCCATTTGGGTGAAAAACGAAAAAACGTCTCAAAAGGCCTAATACGCGCCTTTTTCACCTCTAAACATGAAATTGCCATTTACTCGAAAACTACGAATTGGACAGATGAACCAATTACATGTACGTGTTGAGGACGACGTGCCTTACACCATGATATCAACCGGGACGCGCTAAGATACTTAATTTGGAAATTATAGCCATTTGGGTGAAAAACGAAAAAACCTCTCAAAAGGCCTAATACGCGCCTTTTCACCTCTAAACATAAAATTGCCATTTACTCGAAAACTACGAATTGGACAGATGAACCAATTACATGTACGTGTTGAGGACGACGTGCCTTACACCATGATATCAACCGGGACGCGCTAAGATACTTAATTTGGAAATTATAGCCATTTGGGTGAAAAACGAAAAAACCCTCTCAAAAGGCCTAATACGCGCCTTTTCACCTCTAAACATAAAATTGCCATTTACTCGAAAACTACGAATTGGACAGATGAACCAATTACATGTACGTGTTGAGGACGACGTGCCTTACACCATGATATCAACCGGGACGCGCTAAGATACTTAATTTGGAAATTATAGCCATTTGGGTGAAAAACGTCTCAAAAGGCCTAATACGCGCCTTTTTCACCTCTAAACATAAAATTGCCATTTACTCGAAAACTACGAATTGGACAGATGAACCAATTACATGTACGTGTTGAGGACGACGTGCCTTACACCATGATATCAACCGGGACGCGCTAAGATACTTAATTTGGAAATTATAGCCATTTGGGTGAAAAACGAAAAAACGTCTCAAAAGGCCTAATACGCGCCTTTTTCACCTCTAAACATAAAATTGCCATTTACTCGAAAACTACGAATTGGACAGATGAACCAATTACATGTACGTGTTGAGGACGACGTGCCTTACACCATGATATCAACCGGGACGCGCTAAGATACTTAATTTGGAAATTATAGCCATTTGGGTGAAAAACGAAAAAACGTCTCAAAAGGCCTAATACGCGCCTTTTCACCTCTAAACATAAAATTGCCATTTACTCGAAAACTACGAATTGGACAGATGAACCAATTACATGTACGTGTTGAGGACGACGTGCCTTACACCATGATATCAACCGGGACGCGCTAAGATACTTAATTTGGAAATTATAGCCATTTGGGTGAAAACGAAAAAACGTCTCAAAAGGCCTAATACGCGCCTTTTTCACCTCTAAACATAAAATTGCCATTTACTCGAAAACTACGAATTGGACAGATGAACCAATTACATGTACGTGTTGAGGACGACGTGCCTTACACCATGATATCAACCGGGACGCGCTAAGATACTTAATTTGGAAATTATAGCCATTTGGGTGAAAAACGAAAAAACGTCTCAAAAGGCCTAATACGCGCCTTTTCACCTCTAAACATAAAATTGCCATTTACTCGAAAACTACGAATTGGACAGATGAACCAATTACATGTACGTGTTGAGGACGACGTGCCTTACACCATGATATCAACCGGGACGCGCTAAGATACTTAATTTGGAAATTATAGCCATTTGGGTGAAAAACGAAAAAACGTCTCAAAAGGCCTAATACGCGCCTTTTTCACCTCTAAACATAAAATTGCCATTTACTCGAAAACTACGAATTGGACAGATGAACCAATTACATGTACGTGTTGAGGACGACGTGCCTTACACCATGATATCAACCGGGACGCGCTAAGATACTTAATTTGGAAATTATAGCCATTTGGGTGAAAAACGAAAAAACGTCTCAAAAGGCCTAATACGCGCCTTTTTCACCTCTAAACATAAAATTGCCATTTACTCGAAAACTACGAATTGGACAGATGAACCAATTACATGTACGTGTTGAGGACGACGTGCCTTACACCATGATATCAACCGGGACGCGCTAAGATACTTAATTTGGAAATTATAGCCATTTGGGTGAAAAACGAAAAAACGTCTCAAAAGGCCTAATACGCGCCTTTTCACCTCTAAACATAAAATTGCCATTTACTCGAAAACTACGAATTGGACAGATGAACCAATTACATGTACGTGTTGAGGACGACGTGCCTTACACCATGATATCAACCGGGACGCGCTAAGATACTTAATTTGGAAATTATAGCCATTTGGGTGAAAAACGAAAAAACGTCTCAAAAGGCCTAATACGCGCCTCTTTCACCTCTAAACATAAAATTGCCATTTACTCGAAAACTACGAATTGGACAGATGAACCAATTACATGTACGTGTTGAGGACGACGTGCCTTACACCATGATATCAACCGGGACGCGCTAAGATACTTAATTTGGAAATTATAGCCATTTGGGTGAAAAACGATAAAAACGTCTCAAAAGGCCTAATACGCGCCTCTTTCACCTCTAAACATAAAATTGCCATTTACTCGAAAACTACGAATTGGACAGATGAACCAATTACATGTACGTGTTGAGGACGACGTGCCTTACACCATGATATCAACCGGGACGCGCTAAGATACTTAATTTGGAAATTATAGCCATTTGGGTGAAAAACGAAAAAACGTCTCAAAAGGCCTAATACGCGCCTTTTTCACCTCTAAACATAAAATTGCCATTTACTCGAAAACTACGAATTGGACAGATGAACCAATTACATGTACGTGTTGAGGACGACGTGCCTTACACCATGATATCAACCGGGACGCGCTAAGATACTTAATTTGGAAATTATAGCCATTTGGGTGAAAAAAAAAAACGTCTCAAAAGGCCTAATACGCGCCTTTTCACCTCTAAACATAAAATTGCCATTTACTCGAAAACTACGAATTGGACAGATGAACCAATTACATGTACGTGTTGAGGACGACGTGCCTTACACCATGATATCAACCGGGACGCGCTAAGATACTTAATTTGGAAATTATAGCCATTTGGGTGAAAAACGAAAAAACGTCTCAAAAGGCCTAATACGCGCCTCTTTCACCTCTAAACATAAAATTGCCATTTACTCGAAAACTACGAATTGGACAGATGAACCAATTACATGTACGTGTTGAGGACGACGTGCCTTACACCATGATATCAACCGGGACGCGCTAAGATACTTAATTTGGAAATTATAGCCATTTGGGTGAAAAACGAAAAAACGTCTCAAAAGGCCTAATACGCGCCTTTTCACCTCTAAACATAAAATTGCCATTTACTCGAAAACTACGAATTGGACAGATGAACCAATTACATGTACGTGTTGAGGACGACGTGCCTTACACCATGATATCAACCGGGACGCGCTAAGATACTTAATTTGGAAATTATAGCCATTTGGGTGAAAAACGAAAAAACGTCTCAAAAGGCCTAATACGCGCCTTTTCACCTCTAAACATAAAATTGCCATTTACTCGAAAACTACGAATTGGACAGATGAACCAATTACATGTACGTGTTGAGGACGACGTGCCTTACACCATGATATCAACCGGGACGCGCTAAGATACTTAATTTGGAAATTATAGCCATTTGGGTGAAAAACGAAAAAACGTCTCAAAAGGCCTAATACGCGCCTTTTCACCTCTAAACATAAAATTGCCATTTACTCGAAAACTACGAATTGGACAGATGAACCAATTACATGTACGTGTTGAGGACGACGTGCCTTACACCATGATATCAACCGGGACGCGCTAAGATACTTAATTTGGAAATTATAGCCATTTGGGTGAAAAACGAAAAAACGTCTCAAAAGGCCTAATACGCGCCTTTTTCACCTCTAAACATAAAATTGCCATTTACTCGAAAACTACGAATTGGACAGATGAACCAATTACATGTACGTGTTGAGGACGACGTGCCTTACACCATGATATCAACCGGGACGCGCTAAGATACTTAATTTGGAAATTATAGCCATTTGGGTGAAAAACGAAAAAACGTCTCAAAAGGCCTAATACGCGCCTCTTTCACCTCTAAACATAAAATTGCCATTTACTCGAAAACTACGAATTGGACAGATGAACCAATTACATGTACGTGTTGAGGACGACGTGCCTTACACCATGATATCAACCGGGACGCGCTAAGATACTTAATTTGGAAATTATAGCCATTTGGGTGAAAAACGAAAAAACGTCTCAAAAGGCCTAATACGCGCCTTTTTCACCTCTAAACATAAAATTGCCATTTACTCGAAAACTACGAATTGGACAGATGAACCAATTACATGTACGTGTTGAGGACGACGTGCCTTACACCATGATATCAACCGGGACGCGCTAAGATACTTAATTTGGAAATTATAGCCATTTGGGTGAAAAACGAAAAAACGTCTCAAAAGGCCTAATACGCGCCTTTTCACCTCTAAACATAAAATTGCCATTTACTCGAAAACTACGAATTGGACAGATGAACCAATTACATGTACGTGTTGAGGACGACGTGCCTTACACCATGATATCAACCGGGACGCGCTAAGATACTTAATTTGGAAATTATAGCCATTTGGGTGAAAAAAAAAAACGTCTCAAAAGGCCTAATACGCGCCTTTTTCACCTCTAAACATAAAATTGCCATTTACTCGAAAACTACGAATTGGACAGATGAACCAATTACATGTACGTGTTGAGGACGACGTGCCTTACACCATGATATCAACCGGGACGCGCTAAGATACTTAATTTGGAAATTATAGCCATTTGGGTGAAAAACGAAAAAACGTCTCAAAAGGCCTAATACGCGCCTTTTTCACCTCTAAACATAAAATTGCCATTTACTCGAAAACTACGAATTGGACAGATGAACCAATTACATGTACGTGTTGAGGACGACGTGCCTTACACCATGATATCAACCGGGACGCGCTAAGATACTTAATTTGGAAATTATAGCCATTTGGGTGAAAAACGAAAAAACCGTCTCAAAAGGCCTAATACGCGCCTTTTCACCTCTAAACATAAAATTGCCATTTACTCGAAAACTACGAATTGGACAGATGAACCAATTACATGTACGTGTTGAGGACGACGTGCCTTACACCATGATATCAACCGGGACGCGCTAAGATACTTAATTTGGAAATTATAGCCATTTGGGTGAAAAACGAAAAAAACGTCTCAAAAGGCCTAATACGCGCCTTTTTCACCTCTAAACATAAAATTGCCATTTACTCGAAAACTACGAATTGGACAGATGAACCAATTACATGTACGTGTTGAGGACGACGTGCCTTACACCATGATATCAACCGGGACGCGCTAAGATACTTAATTTGGAAATTATAGCCATTTGGGTGAAAAACGAAAAAACGTCTCAAAAGGCCTAATACGCGCCTTTTCACCTCTAAACATAAAATTGCCATTTACTCGAAAACTACGAATTGGACAGATGAACCAATTACATGTACGTGTTGAGGACGACGTGCCTTACACCATGATATCAACCGGGACGCGCTAAGATACTTAATTTGGAAATTATAGCCATTTGGGTGAAAAACGAAAAAACGTCTCAAAAGGCCTAATACGCGCCTTTTTCACCTCTAAACATAAAATTGCCATTTACTCGAAAACTACGAATTGGACAGATGAACCAATTACATGTACGTGTTGAGGACGACGTGCCTTACACCATGATATCAACCGGGACGCGCTAAGATACTTAATTTGGAAATTATAGCCATTTGGGTGAAAAACGAAAAAACGTCTCAAAAGGCCTAATACGCGCCTTTTTCACCTCTAAACATAAAATTGCCATTTACTCGAAAACTACGAATTGGACAGATGAACCAATTACATGTACGTGTTGAGGACGACGTGCCTTACACCATGATATCAACCGGGACGCGCTAAGATACTTAATTTGGAAATTATAGCCATTTGGGTGAAAAACGAAAAAACCGTCTCAAAAGGCCTAATACGCGCCTTTTCACCTCTAAACATAAAATTGCCATTTACTCGAAAACTACGAATTGGACAGATGAACCAATTACATGTACGTGTTGAGGACGACGTGCCTTACACCATGATATCAACCGGGACGCGCTAAGATACTTAATTTGGAAATTATAGCCATTTGGGTGAAAAACGAAAAAACGTCTCAAAAGGCCTAATACGCGCCTTTTTCACCTCTAAACATAAAATTGCCATTTACTCGAAAACTACGAATTGGACAGATGAACCAATTACATGTACGTGTTGAGGACGACGTGCCTTACACCATGATATCAACCGGGACGCGCTAAGATACTTAATTTGGAAATTATAGCCATTTGGGTGAAAAACGTCTCAAAAGGCCTAATACGCGCCTTTTTCACCTCTAAACATAAAATTGCCATTTACTCGAAAACTACGAATTGGACAGATGAACCAATTACATGTACGTGTTGAGGACGACGTGCCTTACACCATGATATCAACCGGGACGCGCTAAGATACTTAATTTGGAAATTATAGCCATTTGGGTGAAAAACGAAAAAACGTCTCAAAAGGCCTAATACGCGCCTTTTCACCTCTAAACATAAAATTGCCATTTACTCGAAAACTACGAATTGGACAGATGAACCAATGACATGTACGTGTTGAGGACGACGTGCCTTACACCATGATATCAACCGGGACGCGCTAAGATACTTAATTTGGAAATTATAGCCATTTGGGTGAAAAACGAAAAAACGTCTCAAAAGGCCTAATACGCGCCTTTTCACCTCTAAACATAAAATTGCCATTTACTCGAAAACTACGAATTGGACAGATGAACCAATTACATGTACGTGTTGAGGACGACGTGCCTTACACCATGATATCAACCGGGACGCGCTAAGATACTTAATTTGGAAATTATAGCCATTTGGGTGAAAAACGAAAAAAACGTCTCAAAAGGCCTAATACGCGCCTTTTCACCTCTAAACATAAAATTGCCATTTACTCGAAAACTACGGATTGGACAGATGAACCAATTACATGTACGTGTTGATGACGACGTGCCTTACACCATGATATAAACCGGGACGCGCTATTATACTTAATTTGGAAGTTATAGCCATTTGGATGAAAAACGAAAAAAACGTCTCAAAAGGCCTAATACGCGCCTTTTCACTTCTAAACATAAAATTGCCATTTACTCGAAAACTACGGATTGGACACATGAACCAATTACATGTACTTCCAAATTAAGTATGATAGCGCGTCCCGGTTTATATCATGGTGTAAGGCACGTCGTTCTCAACACGTACATGTAATTGGTTCATCTGTTTAATCCGTAGTTTTTGAGTAAATGGCAATTTTATGTTTGGAACTGAAAATGGCGCGTATTTGGCCTTTTGAGACGTTTTTGTTCGTTTTTCACCTAAATGGCTTATAACTTCCTAATAAAGTATGATAGCGCGTCCTGGTTGATATCATGGTGTAGGGCGCATCGTTCCAACACGTACATGTAATTGGTTCATGTGTGCCATTCGTAATTTTCGAGTAAATGGCAATTTTATGTTTAGTACTGAAAAGGCGCGTAGAGCGCCTTTTGAGATCTTTTGTTCGTTTTTCACCCAAATGGCTTATAACTTCCTAATAAAGTATGATAGCGCCTCCCGGTTTATATCATGATGATGGGCACGTCGTCACCTTCTTGTACATGTAATTGGTTCATGTGTGCCATTCGTAGTTTTCGAGTAAATGGCAATTTTATGTTTAGATTGGATGTACGAGTAAAGCCGATTGCGATACGAGTCACGCGAGCTCGGTATGAGTGGTGATGCCATTTGTATGACTTGTATCGATCTACCAACGAGTTATCAAGATCTTCTAACGAGTGATAAGAGTTTTATACTAGTCATATGCGATCAAGGGGCGGGAAATGCATAATTTTGGCGCTCTCTAAAGCCGTAAGTCCCCGTACTCGATCTAAACTCGCGTCAATCTCGTGGGCAACTCTTGTAAACTCGAATAGCACACGGTATACTTAAGTGCTTATAATACATCCACAGGGGCATCCAAATATATCAAAATTTTAAAGAATTACTATCCATCCAATTTTCAAAATTTTCCAAAACTCTCCATTACCTTCAAGTCGCTTAGGATGGATGCCTATTCAAACCCGTTTCCAGTTTGGACGTGCAGTGATAATGTATAAATCAATGCATGACATGGCACCAACATAACTTTAAAAAAGATTTAAGTCATGTCAGTTCACTACATGATCACAACACAAGACATGCTGTGAGGGATGCATTGCGTGTACCTAAATTTAGGACGGACACATATAAAAATAGTACTCTAATTTCTGGAATTAGAGTATGGAACCAACTTGAAAGTTCTATTAAGACGTCACCTACTTCGAACACACTCTAAAAGCCCTGTTATCTGCAGATGACGGGTAAGTGAATTTTTGGGGGGTTTCGTGCGAAGCTAACCAATTTTTCCTATGAACAAAATTATTAAATTTGGTTGACATGGTTAACTTTATATCATGTATACATACATGTAATGTATCCATTTTTAACTTTCTTTTAAACAACCTAAGTGGATTAATTAAAGAGCAATCGAATGTAAATATGTATATAACAATTTTGGTATCCCGTGTGTTAAGCTATATCAGATTATTAAAAAATGTACGTTGTCAATCATTTTTTTCTTTCTTTTAAATACGTGGTTATCATATATTCTTTATTTTATTTTCATTTTGTTAATGTATTTTCCATTTAAATTGAAAATTCCATACACACATTTCTTTTAAATGATCAAGGATAATTCTTGAATGATCAGTTATTTCATGAGAATACCAATTAATTTGTATTATACCAGTTTATATGCTTGTGTATTTATCTATTTTGTTTCTGCTGCTGTTATTTGTTTTATTCTTACCAAACAGGGCCTCATGGAAGACCACCAAATTGGTGATATGTGCCACCCTATATAAATATCAGATATAAATAAATATATAAATAAATGGCCTCGCAGTACGCCAACTCAAGGTGTTCATAGCAGTCCCGTCAAAGCTTCCTGGGAAGACGTACCAAGACCCTACTTCCAAGTACAGCATTTTCGTTGAGACCTCGAGTTTACACCATCAGTGACATCGAGAATCTCAAAAAGATGCAGGAACGCCATGCCAAAGTACTTTGATAGACACACAAAGTCCCTACCAGACCTACAGGAAGGCTCTGTTGTTCGCTTAAAGCCTTTCCATGGCAAAGACAAGAAATGGCGACGCGCAACAGTTGTAAAGAGACTTGATGGGCGATCATATGAAGTTGAATGAAATGGCCAGATCTACACTCGTAACAGAGGACATCTGAGGGCCAGCACAACATCACAGCCAGACGTGCTCATCCCCACTCCTGCCTACCCTGAGATGGCAGATCACAGACATGACGAAGACGACTCCAGTCAACCGAAGACAAAGGGTCCATTACCCCAGACCCGATCTCGCTCTGATGTAGACGTTCCAACTGGTCTCGACCGGAATGACCCATCTACACCGTGTGAGTCTCCTGGGATGGAGTCCCAAGTCCCTCTGAGACGATTCTCCCGTCAGCGACGTGAACCGCAATGGACGAAGGACTTTCTCAGATACTTGTTAGGCAAATGAACCACGATGTCAAAATTCTCAGAAATTTTTTTTGGTTTTGTTTTGTAGCAATTGGACTGACATCGGGCTATATGTTGATAGGGTTTGGTTTAATACAAAACATATTGTTTAGATCCTCAGAATGGATTAGAAAGGACAAGGACGGAACAGATGACAGCTCTTAAGACTTTAATGATAAACTGGACAGTTTCATTTAAGAGAGGCTCTTAAATTTCTCTTACTTCTATATGGACATTTTATAGCTACAGAAATCTATTGCCTGAATGCAATTTTCTACACGATATTTTGGCCATTTGACTGTTTGACCAAAAAAAAGGGGGGGGGGGAAGAACGAATATTGGAAACGAACAATTTGAAAGGAAGTATAATTATAAAAGAAACGAACATTTATTTTGATATTTTTTCTGCATATATATGTCCTTACAACTTTGTAAAAATCACGTAAACTCTTTTGGACCAAAATGTTTATTTGTTTAATCTTTGGCCCTTGGTTGAAACATTTTGACCACCAGAAAATATTTACATTCTCGAGCACAAAGCTGGAAAAGGGAGGATGTAACAGTATCCTGTTTATGTGATTTAGTCAAATGACAGACTATAATGTATATTCAGTTAGAGGGCGCACTCATGTTTTTAATAAAGACCTTCCTCGCATGTTAGACAAGTACCTGTTCAAGCTCTCTTTCTGTTCGAGTCTAGAATAACCCTTGACAATAATGTCACAGTGGTGTTGGACTTTTAATTTCTAATACAGTAAATTATGATATAAGAAAAAATATACTAACTGTTTTTGATGATTATGAGTCAATTTTTATAGAAATACATGTACCAAGAGGTAAACATATTGTTGTAGGTATTATATATAGAAAGCCTCAATCTAGTATTAAGAATTTTATAGAGACGTTTGATAATTGTTTGAAAAGTTTAAGCAATGGAAGTAAACTGGTGTATATAATGGGTGATTACATTATAAATTTATTAATGTATAGTCAACAATATGTTAATGAATTTTTAAATATATTATATGCCTCATCGTTCTTACCATTAATCGATAAACCTACATGTATAACAGAAACTAGCGCTACTCTTATAGATAATATTTTTACAAATATTTTATCTTCTAATATTTCATCGGGTATATGTTACACTGATGTGACCGACCATTTTCCAGTATTTCAGATAACGGCTAACCAAAACCTTAATTATAATACACATAATAATAATATTCATAGATATGTTATTAATAAACAAAACATAAATTGTTTATTGCAAGATCTAGATAACACAGTCTGGGAAGATGTGTATAATTGCTCAAATGCCAATATAGCTTACCAACACTTCTTGAAACAATTTCTGTCCAAATATGAGAAGAACTTCTTAGTAACAAATAATCTCCTTAAAAAACATGCAATTTGTAAAGGACCTTGGATGACAACAAAAAAAGTGTTAAAGATGGTAAATAAAAAGAACATAATGTATAAATTATATTGTAAACATTCATCAAACAATAATAAGATGAAATATAAAAATTGTCGAAATAGTTAAAAGAGTACATTATTTCAATGAATTAAAAAAACATTAAGGTAATATGAGAAAAACTTGGAATGTTATTCGAGATATTCTAGGTAAATCTGTAAATAAAACACCTGCTAGCTTCAATGTAGATGGTCGTGACATATATGATAGTAAAGATATTTGTAATATATTTAATAACTTTTTTTTATCAACATTGGTCCATCTATGTCAAATACTATTCCAGTTGATAGTGACATATCTTATCAATCTTTTTTACCACTTCCTTGCCAAAAGTCATTATATTTTAAACCTGTTAATGAAAACGAAATAATCAATATTGTCAGTGGAATAAAGAAGAGTAAAAACGCAAAAATAATGATAACATAATAAAGTTGCATTGTTGTAAAGAAAGTTATATTTTATATAACCAAACCGTTACTTTATATCTTCAATCTTTCACTATCAACTGGAGTAGTTCCTACCAATCTAAAAATTGCAAAGGTAATCCCAGTGTGCAACAAGGGGAATAACCGCAATATATTGAATTACAGACCCATTTCTATATTACCTTTTTTTCTCAAAGGTATTATAAACAATTGCATTTACACGTGTTCATGATTTCCTTAGCCATAATGTAAAATTGAATTCATGCCAATTTGGATTTAGGAAAAATAGATCGACTGAAATGGCATTAATTGATTTGCATAATTATTTGATTTCATGTATTGCAAACAAATTTCACACTATAGGAGTATTTTTAGATTTAAGCAAAGCCTTCGACACAATTGATCACAATATAATGCTTTATAAGTTAAGAAATTATGGATTTCGCGGGCTTGTTTTAACTTGGTTTGAGAATTATTTACTATAGAAGTTGTTACGATATGCGATATCCGAATATCCGGTATCCGTCGTAGTTGAATATACCTATTCGGGAAGGAAGCTATCAACCACTTTGGATCAATGTATACAAGATCTGGAATCTACCCAGATCCATGCAAGCAAGGTTGAAGCTATCACAACGATGCCTTCACCCATGCAAGGACAAGGAAGATGTTCAGATCAGAGATGCCTATAGGACTGTTTACGTACCTAGCAGCATACATTCCTAATCTCTCAGAGAAGTCAGCACCATGCACTTCGTGAAATCCTTCACAAGGAAATTCCATTCGTCTGGGACGAGGATCACGAACATGCCTTAAACAGCCTAAAAAACGCTCATTGGGTGCATGCCTGCAGTTCTTTGATCCAAAGAAAGAGACAACCGTTGAGGTAGATGCGTCGATAAAAGGGCTGGGAGCATGCCTGCTCCAAGATGGCAAACCTGTAGCTTTTGCATCCAAAAGTCTCTCCAATGCGCAGTCCAACTACTCAAACATAGAGAGGGAAACCCTAGCCCTGGTGTTTGTATCAACCGATTCCATACTTACCTATTCGGAAAGAAATTCACTGTAATAACCGATCACAGGCACTTGGAGATGATTTGGAAGAAACCTCTAAGAAGCGCACCACACCGTCTACATGCAGAGACTGCTGATCAAGATACAAGGATACAGATGCCAAGTCAAGTACCGACCTGGGAAAGAAATGATTCTTTCAGATACCTTGAGTCGTCTTCCTAAACCAAAGGAAGCACGCGATGTTCCGCTAGATATCAGAGTGGAATCCATCTGCTCCGAAGTAGAAGACTTTCATGAAATTGACCTGATCTTCTTCGGACAACATAAGAGAGCAAAACTCCAGAGAGAAACGTCAACTAACCCTGTTCTTAGGTCACTGTGGCATATAGTCACTCAAGGTTGGCCCGAAACTCTCCAGGAGCTGCCGACATCCCTAAGGGAATTCTGGTCTTACAGAGACGGGATTGGAGTATCACAAGGAGTACTCTTCAAAGGAAATCGAGTGATCATACCAATGACACTTAGGGAAGATATCCTTACACAACTTCACTCTGGACACATGGGAATCGAGAGCACGCGACGACTAGCTCGTGAGACAGTGTTCTGGCCAAACATCAACAAAGGCATTGAACAGATCATAAAGCAATGTGATGCATGCCAGGAACACCAGGCAAGGCAACAGAAAGAGCCGTTGCTTCCCCATGATGTACCTTCAGCACTTTGGACTAGACTATAGGAACAGACTTGTTCATGCTCAACATGCAGACAAGAGTATTTACTCGTCACTGACTACTACTCCAAGTATCCGATAGTCTACAAGCTGACTGACACATCACGTGCTGCAGTAGCTAACGTGATGAGTGGAATCTTCAGTCTATTTGGTCCACCAGAGGAGATCGTATCAGACAATGGTCCACAATTCGTAGGAAAACATTTCCAGGACATGTGCAAGAAGTGGTCCATCAAACATTCCACCTTTTCTCCGGCCGCACTTTCCAAGATCCAACGGACTAGCCGAGAGAATGGTTCGTGCCGTGAAGAATCTGTTGAAAAAGTGTACCCAGACTGGCCAAGACAGTCAACTGGCTATGTCACACCTATACGAGCAACACATGTTGACAGTCACATGAGATCACCTGCAGCCCAGGTCGAAAATCCCATGGAGACCAATACAGACCATTAAAAAAATTATATTGGTCTCTAATGGTTTCTGTTGGAGTCTATTGGTTTCTGTTGGACCCATAGAATTGCATAGACACCATTCAAACCATCAGAAACCAATAGAAACCAATAGGACACATAGAAACCAATAGGACCAATACTCGATAGAAACCAATTGGACCAATAGAAACCAATAGGACCAATAGAAACCAATAAGACCAATAGAAACCAATAGGACCGATAGGACCGATAGGACCAATAGAAACCAATAAGACCTATAGAACCCAATGGGACCAATATATAGAAACCAATAGGACTAATAGAAACCAATAGAACCGATAGGACCAATAGAAACCAAAACGACCAATAGAACCCAATGGGACCAATAGAAACTAATAAGACTAATAGAAACCAATTGGGCCAATGTCCAATAGAAACCAATAGAAACCAACAGATCTTTGTATCTCATGCATATTCATGATTACTTTACGTTTTCACAGAAAAATACATTTATCATGATTTGTTAAGCAAATTATGACAATGCACGTAAATATTGTGATTTGTAGGCCTATTTTCCTTCGACAAGTTATATTGACCAATAGATTATTTGTCTGATCATGTTATAATTACATTCACGTTTTAGCAATAGATATATTGATTATAATGATTACTAACCAAGAAACAACATGTATATTTATTATATAGGTGTGTACAAGCCTAAGTGTCTGAATGTAATCTTGAATTCACTTGAAATAATCTTTGTGATGGAGTTAATATAATATACCTATTGGTGGACAGTTGCCAACATAGATTATGAATGATCAGTTTATCACTGGTTCTTCCGATGGGCTACAATAGGGAATATGGAATGTGGGACCATTAGAAACCCATAGAAAAATCTCTAATGAACCAACAAGAACCCATAGAAAATATCTAATGGGCCAACAGAAACCCATCATAGAAGAAAATATCTAATGGACCAACAGAAACCCATACATGTGGGTGGATGTTGGTCCAATAGAAGTTTCCTATTGGTCCATCAGCATTTTTCTGTGGGTGGGTGTGTTGGTCCAATAGATATTTTCTATTGGTTTCTGTGGGTCCAATATTTCACTTTCCCTATCGAAACCAATAGACACCAATAGCTCTAATGGTTTCTGATGGTCCAATAGGCTATTGATCGATCCTATTGGAATTTCGACCTGGGAGAGATGTTGTTTGGAAGACCGATCAGAACAACACCCCCAAGTCATTATCTTTCAGGAGAATCCACCACCACTGATCATCTCTTGAATCGCCAAACCAAAATGAAAGAAATACATGATCGACAGGCAGGTCCAGATCTTCCACCACTCCACGTAGGGCAACCAGTCAGAGTCCTATACATATCCCAAAGATCACACTTGGATACCAGCCAAAGTATCCAAAGGCTGTTACGAACCTAGGTCGTATGAAGTATCGACACCCAACGGAGGAATCCTGAGACGAAACCGATCCCACCTGAGGGAGATTCCGTCAACAAACCCAACTCCAAAGCGTGTTAGTTTCGACGAAGACTACACTTCATCTACTCGACTAGACACACCACAACAGAATGGCAACAACCACCATGCAACTTCAACACCAGAGACTCAGAAAATTCAATCTAAACAACCAACGAAAAACTCGCAAACCACAACCAGATATGGACGTAACATCCGTACGCCAGCGAGATACACTCATGTTTGAAGACACTATGTTCGATTTCGCAGAAAAAGTTATGTGAAGTTGAAAGTGGAACGATATCATTATGTATACAGTTATACACATTCGTTATTACAATATACAAAAGAAACGTATTGAAAACAAAACAAGATTTCATGTTATGGAACCTGATTAGCAAAGTTCATTACAAAGCAAATAACCAAAACTTGCATACTACCAAAAGTATTGTTTTCAAAGCAATATGTTTATACTCGTCAATCATTGATGTTCACTGATTCCCAATCTTTCCAGAGGAAGGGGGATATGTTACGATATGCGATATCCGAATATCCGGTATCCGTCGTAGTTGAATAACTAGGGACTTTTAGATTTACACGACGAGAACGTGTTCAAGGCACTGGCCCGTGCCCGGCAGTTATGGCGCGCCGTTTGACCAGTAATTCAGATAAACACTGTTTATCGTCGAAAAACACTGTTTATCGAGCGATAAACACTGTTTATCAAGCGATAAACACTGTTTATCGAGAGAAACTATGTCTATCGACTGATAAACACAGTTTCTCTCGATAAACAATGTTTATCGCCGATAAACAGTGTTTATCGAGAGAAACTGTGTTTATCAGTCGATAAACATAGTTTATCTGATTTATTGGGCAAATGGCGAGCACTCGTACTCCAGATCAGAGCCGTATGCACTACTCCACACGTTAGTCAGGTGGCTTGGTGAAATTACCGTTACTTGCCTGATAAAAGCACCATTTTTGGTACAGGGCTTCCTTAGGAACTACTGAACGATATTATGGTAGGCCTAGGAGTCTCCGGCAAGAATATTATATAGAGGTGTGGGGCGGGGGCGTCGCCTCGTAGACCACAAATAATTTATAAGGTAATATAACATTGAGTTTTTGTTATACAAACGCCATTTTTGGTACAGGGCTTCATTAGGACCTGCTGAATGATGGTAGAAGAGGAGCATAACTAACTATGGAGTTTGTACAACAAAAACTCAATGGTATATTACCTTTTAAATTATTTGTGGACTACGCCCCACACCCTTATATGATATTCTTGCCGGGGGCTCCTACCCTCATATCGTTCAGTAGGTCCTAAGGAAGCCCTGTACCAAAATGGCATTTGTACAACAACAAATCAATGTTATATTACCTTATAAAATATTTGGGGGCTACGAGGCGACGGCCCCGCCCCACACCCTTATATGATATTCTTGCCGGGGGCTCCTACCCTAGTATCGTTCAGTAGGTCCTAAGGAAGCCCTGTACCAAAAATGGCATTTGTACAACAACAAATCAATGTTATGAAATTATTTGGGGGCTCCAAAAAGACGCCCCCGCCCCACACCCTTAAATTGAAATTTTTGCCGGGGGCTCCTAGCCTAATATAGTTAAGTAGGTCCTAAGGAAGCCCTGTACCAAAAATGGTGCTTTTATCAGGCAAGTAATAGTAATTTCACTAAGCCACCTGACTAACGTGCAGAGTAGTGCATACGGCTCTGATCTGGAATACGAGTGCGCGCCATTTGCCCAATAAATCAGATAAACAGTGTTTATCGCCGAAAAACACTGTTTATCGCCGATAAACACTGTTTATCGCCGATAAACAGTGTTTATCGAGCGATAAACACTGTTTATCGAGAGAAACTGTGTTTATCGACTGAAAACACAGTTTCTCTCGATAAACAGTGTTTATCGGCGATAAACAATGTTTATCAAGCGATAAACACTGTTTATCGAGAGAAACTATGTTTTTCGACTGATAAACACAGTTTCTGTCGATAAACAGTGTTTATCGGCGATAAACAGTGTTTTCGGCGATAAACACTGTTTATCAAGAGAAACTGTGTTTTCAGTCGATAAACATAGTTTCTCTCGATAAACAGTGTTTATCGCTCGATAAACAGTGTTTTTCGACGATAAACAGTGTTTATCGGCGATAAACAGTGTTTATCTGAATTATTGGTCAAACGGCGCGCCATATACGGCTCTGATCTGGAGCACGAGTGCGCGCCTAAACACAGTTTCTCTTGATAAACACTGTTTATCGTCGATAAACACTGTTTTTCGGCGATAAACAGTGTTTATCGTGTTTATCGAGATAAACTATGTTTATCGCCTGATAAACACAGTTTCTCTCGATAAACACTGTTTATCAGTCGATAAACATAGTTTCTCTCGATAAACAGTGTTTTTCGACGATAAACAGTGTTTATCTGATTTATTGGTCAAACGGCGCGCCATAGGCAGTGCCTTAAAAGGACGTCACATTGCCTTAAAAGGATGTCACCGTGGCAGTCCACGTTCTCGTCGTGTAAAATCTAAAAGTCCCTAATTACATGTCTACCATAACAAACCAGTCTGTCGAAACTCTATTATCCTGAGTTATCTACCATTACTAAGACGCGGATCCACGGGGGCCGACGGGCAAAAAAAAATTATAAAAAAAAATTCTCAAGAATTGGACCAAAAAAAGAAGAAAAAAGTGCTCCTTACCCCAACCCCGCTTATTCACTGGCTGGCCGACTCGCCGCTAAATATTTTCTCACGATTTGGCCCCCCCCCCCCTCTTGCCGCCGACTGGATCCGCCCCTGACTAAGACTTATTTAACATTTAATTGATCCATTTATGTCTGTTACCCAGTACATCTTGTCTTTGTATTCTGTTGTGTTTTTCTCTAGAGCGCTTAGGGACATATTTTATTACTATGTGTTATGCGATATACAAGAACGGTTAATTATTATTATTATTAAGACCATCCGAATATCGTAACAGAAGTCAAGTGGTATATTTCAACAATATTACTTCAAATTATTTACAAATTGTGTGTGGTGTACCACAGGGTTCAATCCTGGGTCCGTTGCTTTTTTTACTCTATATTAATGATCTTTCTAATTGCTCATCTCTTCTTAAACTTGTACTTTTTGCTGATGATACCAACATTTTGATTAGTCATAATGATTTTAAACAGTTACAAATTATGCTTAATAATGAACTACAAAATGGATCTTAATGGTTTACTTCAAATAAAAAAAACTGCTTATATGTACTTCTATAATTTAAAAAGTAACAAAAACAATGCACATGATCTGGCAGTTCAAATCAACAAACTTGATATAACACGAGTCATTTCCACCGAATTTTTAGGTGTAGTAATTGATGAAGGCTTATCTTGGAATAGCCAAATTCTTGCCATAACTAATAAGACTTCAAAAGGTGTTGGTATCATTAGCAAATTACGTTATCTCTTACCTAAAGAAATTCTTCTTCTACTATATAACACATTAGTCGTGCCCAGGCCTCATCTTATGCCTGGATTACATTTGCCCCGGGCGCCGTACGATAAATTAGTCTACGATTTTTCGTGCGATTTTAGGGTTATCGTAGGAGGATACGGGCTACGATATTTGTGTTTATATTATCTACGAGCATCGAGCCATTTCTTGTATTGGCCCTCGGGGGCAGGCTGGGGCAAATCCGTACAGAGGCTGATCGGAGATTGTACGGAAATCGTGCAATTTCAATGCAGTAGCCGTGCAGTCTCCGCAGCCTCCGTACGGAGATCGTACGGAGCCCGTGCAAAGGTTGCGCGGAGAAGGTGCGGTGACCGTGTAGCCGCCGTGCCGTTTTTAAGCGTTTTTTGCCTCCATGTTCACCGAAAAATCGTGCGTTTGCTGCACGATTAGCGCGAGTCCTCCGCGCGATGCCCGTGCGGCGATTGTGCAATGACACCTACGACATGTCTACGGACTACGGGCTATAGAGTACCGAAGCTGTGACGTCATACAAATCTATTTTTGGAATTTCTCAATTTTTTCTTCATTTTCCGAAAGAGCATCAAAAATAATGTCCAAATGTCGAAAACCAATTGAATAGGTTAAGTATTGGCTGAGATATGACCATCTGAATAAAGATTGCCTATGGGAACTCAGTTGCTCTGGCTCATAACGTTAGGAGCCAGAGCAATATAACACTGAGTTCCCATAGGCAATCTTTATTCAGATGGTCATATCTCAGCCAATACTTAACCTATTCAATTGGTTTTCGACATTTGGACATTATTTTTGATGCTCTTTCGGAAAATGAAGACAAAATTGAGAAATTCCAAAAATAGATTTTTGATGACGTCACACTTCACCACTCTATACGATTTTTCAAATTTGTATAACTTTCTGCGAAACAAAATCATAGAGGCCGCGGAGCCCCGCGGAGCCCCGCGGAGCCCGTGAATCTGGCCGTATGAAAATCTCACGGCCGCCTCCTGCCTCCGTACCGGGAGGCCGCACGGAAAAGGGCATACGGGCAGGATACGGGCTTCGTAGACTAATGGCAGGCCAAATGTAATCCAGGCATTAGTTATGGAAGTTATTGTTTGGGGAATTACACATCCATCAAAGTTAGATAAACTTTTAAAATTACAAGAGTAAGTAGATGCTGTACTTTATCTGATTGTCATGCACATTCTAAACCTATTTCTCAAATTGAAAGTACTTGATATATCAGCTTGATAAGTATTGAGTAGGATTAATGCTCTTTACACATGTTTATACATCACTGCCTGAAAATCTGCAAGTGTTATTAACTTTTAACAATGAAACCCATAACTATAAGACTCGCCTCAGAGAGAGAAATTTCATATATTCAAATGTAGGCCTACACAAATTTTGTGTCATTTTCTTTTAAACAATATACTGCACCTCTTGTCTGGAATGCACTTCCTCAGGAAATAATTATGTCAAACTAGAAATTTTAATGGATTTAAAAGGAAACTCAAATCTTATTTATTAGCAAACTATTGTACGTAACGTAACCCCTGTATACTATTTTATGTGATAAAAAAGAAATTCAATTTGTTATTCCTTCTTCACTTATTTATAACATATGTTTATTATATATATATATATATATATATATATATATATATATATATATGTATATTTGTTTCGTTTTGTATTGTTTTGTTTATTTTTTGTTATTGTCCAGTATATTATTTATGTAAATAGTTATCCATGCAAAAATATTTTTATTCAAACCTTTGGCACAGCCTCGACAAATTTATTTAAACTTTTGCAGTGACCCAAATTCCATTTGAGTTCTTTTCCTTTGTATGTATTGAGTGACCTTCTCATGTTTGTATAATTTGTATTTCTAATTTTCACACCTGTCATATCTTTTATGTACATGAATGTTTTTTATTGAATGGAATGAATAAATCTTGAATCTTGAATCTAGAATCTAATTGAGTTGATCGAGGGATTGTATTTGGGTTTATACTTCGAGTAGATTGTTGGTGTAAAATTGAAGTAGGCAACTCTCCCAGTGTTGAAAATTACCTACGAAGCCATCAAGGCATATAACATGTCTAAAAATTTAACCGAAATTTGAAAACATTCTATGAACAAGGACAAGTGTAGAACTCACATAGAGTTGACTAAACTTGACTTAGAAAGTGCTCAGCGCAGCGCGAACAGTACAATTGCAATATATACAAACTTGTACAAGTGAAAGCGAGAACCATGACCTTTGACATGATTTAAATCTCAGAAAAAAAACAAAACAACGTGCATGATATACCGACAACTCTGTAGATAGCTAGATGATGACTGCCGAACAGGAAAGTCAATTTTGATCACTAATTTACTCGGTGTTCCTATTGGTTACTAGGCACCGGCAAACAGTGCGAGCTGGATAAAGAGAAACACAAATTGGTGAGTATTTTATAGATGATTTGGTATGGCAATAAGTAATGTACAGGAGGAAGAATTGATTTTCGAAGAAGATAATGATCGAAGACGAAGCGGAAAGCCGCAAAGGTCTTCAGAAGGCTCGTGTCTCGTATGATGGTGGTTGGATGTCCGTACACTTGCCAAACATAAAGGCTATAGCATTCTAGTTTTCCCTTTGGAAGTTTGGATTAAACGAAACATATTCCTTAAATATCACCAACCGTCATGAATGTTTGTCCTTTATTTTTTCTAACAAAAGTAGTAGAAGATTTATTATAATATTGCTAGTAAACTTCTTCAAATTGCTGTTTTTAAATCAACTGTCGGGATACACAACATGCCGGACACACAACGTCTGGGTACACATGTGAGGAGTTTCCCCGCTGCCTCGGGCGGCCGGCGGCTTAAGTCCAGACCCGTCTACATCAAGTCATCTTCAGCTTTTCAGGTACAGGTCATATATATATTCCTTTTTCAATGAAAAGCAAGTAGAACGCGAATTGTAAATGATAGTTCCACTTCTGCTATGTATCCCTTGTCTCCCTGTTAACCGATATCTTGTGAGAGACTAGATTTAGTAATATTTAATAAACTCTTCAAGTTCAAGATATCTGACAGTAATACTACTAATAGTAATACTAGTTAGAATACCAACTTCTTCACTTTGTGACATATGGGAAATGGGTTGGTCAGTATGGGACAAAAATCTGGCCATCGTTTTCAGTTTTCAAATAAAAATGGGTTCTTATAATCAGCCCCCTTTCAATATTTCACTTACTATCCCAAGTTTTCGTTTTTGTATAACCGATTTATGTTCTTGCCGGTATTTTTCTCAAAATGTACTTGCCCAAAAGATTCAAAAATTGCACTATAAACCTTGATATGCCTAGGGGCGGATAAAAATGCAACAGGACCTAGACAGCTTACATGTACATGTATGTGACTGGGCAGAGAAATGGCAGTTAAATTTCTATGTTCGTCAGAGAGGACCTTAAGCCGTCGGTGCTCTGGTTGCTTACTAACAAGCATTGATGCTTTCTTAGCAGTCAGGTAAAATAACCACTACTAAATTAAATACTAAATTAAAAGTTAAATTAAATTAAGATTTAAAAAAAAAAAAAAATTAAATGTTGGTAAATGCTGTGTAATACATACAAGATGAAACCAGTCCATACAATATGAGAGATGGGACAACGAGGGCTAACATGGAAGAAAGGAACGAAGAAAAGGATCTTGGTGTCACATTTGACCCATCACTGAAGTTCAGCAAGCATGTCGGGGTAGTTGCCAACAAAGCAAACGGGATAGTGGGTCTAATAAGGAGGACATTTGCACATGTGGATGAGGATATGTTTCGTGTACTGCACAAAACATTAGTTAGACCCCACCTGCAAACTGTGTGTGGAATCCGTTCCTCAGACAAGACATCACCAAGCTGGAGAAGGTGCAGAGAAGGGAAACAAAAATGGTCCCAAGCATAAAAGATCTCCCATACAAGAACCGGCTGGAGAGACTTGACCTGCCCACATTGGCCTACAGACGTCTTCGAGGTGACATGATCGAGGTATTCAAGATTATGTATGGACTCAACGACGTGGACAGAGATAGCCAGTTTTCTATGAAGGAAGTTAACATAAACCTAAGAGGCCGTAGTAAGAAAATTCAGAAGCAACATGCCCACTTGAACATCAGAAAGAACAGCTTTACAGACAGAGTAATCGATGACTGGAACATGCTCCCTAAGACGGCAGTAGAAGCAGCGTCGATGAATGCCTTCAAAGGTGAAATTGATGCATTTTTCTCAGCAAAGTACTGTACAACAAGTATGACTATTAAGCACATGTATGACAGTATGACTATTAAGCAGACAGCAAAGCTACATGTATCTGCATTCCATGTTAAGGTTGATATCTGCATTGTATGACATGATATCACGTGCAGTGGATTTTGAATGAATGAAGGAAGGTGGGCATTATAGGACTACAGGTACGTCTTAAATTAGAGCCAGTGAAGACAGGTAATTACAGGTTAAACTACATGTACAGGTAACTATTGTTATTATTAGGTGAAGGGATCGTAAACACCAAGCTACATACATGTATGTATACGTTCAAAATGACAACCAAAATCCAATTGTGTGTGCGCAAGCATATACATGTATATACATGTTTGTATTGTATGTTGTATAACTGCATACAATCAAATGTTTTTTGGTCTCGCTTTTCTTCGGTCTCAGGGACCTTTGGTCTTGCGGGCCTTTGGTCAACTGGGCTGTCGCCAATCAGTCGTGGTAGTCGAGTCATTATAGTCCCTAGCTTGGAAACTCTGTGCGACTGTGCTTCCCTGGTCCCCTGCTCGAGATGTATTGTTCCGGCCAACCCTGCTACCTACAGCTGTATACTGAGGGGGCTTATCAATCCTTCTAATCTAGGCCACTCAGATACACAGTGTACTGCTATAGTGTGACGTCACTTGTTTTAAAGGTGTAGACTAGTTCTGGTCATGCTATTGCATTGTGAAAGAAACGTTGTGGAATCAATCAGAAAAGGTTGATCATCTAGCATATAAGTATTGGTGTATACTGCAAGGTTCTGGAATCATCAAAATAATAAGAAATTTGGCCCAGTCTTGGCAAAGTTACAAGCACTGTACACAAAAAGATGTATATGGGACTACGCGATATCTATCCAGTCCGGATGGATATGATAATTTACCAAATATATCAATTAGTAGGCGGTTTCCCTGGCAAAATTTGTATCATCACGTATTAGTCAAAACATATTCTTTCACATGATTGGTAATAAGAGCTTCCAGTTCATTTTTTGAGAGGGGGGCGTTTTCAAAACTGGTCTATTCGTTTAACCAGTGTTCTGTCAAGAACAAGAAATCCTGTTCAGTGGATGAGAATAATCATATTGTTAACAAAGAAAAATGTTTACAAAATCTACATGGAACAAAACAAATAGAACAGAGGCATGCACTATATACATGTACATGTACATGTAGAAGGACAGACAGCAACTAACCTTTAATATGTATACGTTAACAGTTACATTAAACGTAGTACGAACATAGGACTCAAACATAATGCTTATAATAACATTCCTGGGAAAATATTGTTACTACTAAAAACTTGTAGGGAGGGGAGGGGCTTCAAATGGGTAGTTGGACATCCCAAGACTTTGACACCCATCATCTTATTTTATAAGTCCATGGCTACACACTCTGTCACTCCCCTCTATTCAACAAATCTTATCTGAGGCTTATCAACATAGATACAAATTAAAATTGCAGTGTTTGTAAACTTTATTGCAGAGAGCTTAGTGCATAATTAAGTAGTTTGTATGCATGAATACGTTTGAAATCAAATATATCATTTACAATAATGCTCATAACATTACAAAACTAGTGATGGATGCAAATCATGCTTGCTGCACGGGGTACACAATGTCAGGTAGAAAGTGGATGGCCAAGGCTCCCCCACAAGAAAGTTTGTTTCTCCCTGCAGCAAGGCATTCCTGGATTCTCAGCAGCTATGTTGAGAATTGCTTTGTAAACAACAGAAGGGGTTGGGAGAAGGAGCCGGAGAAAGAGAAAGAAGGGTGGGTGGGGGAGGGGCTACTTTGTATTTCTTTGTTTGTCATACATATTTTAATACAATTCAACAATTCTTTGGAAAGAGTAGATTTTCCAGGCTGAGTGGTGCATTCTTCATTTTTTGTCATAGTTGTATTCTTCTCTGACGAATTGCTTACAGTCAATAATATAATGCTATTCATTTTGTATTCTGTTACTATATCATAAACAAAGACCATTTGGATGTTTGGCTATTTTAAAAAGAGTTTTGTTTGAAAGGCAACTACCAACTCTTTGTTGGTGGATTAAATGCTTTTGTCTCTTTTACTATGCAGGTTGAATTCAAATGAAGGTTGAATTTTTGGTTGAATTTTTGGTTGAATATAGTACAAAAATGAACTCGCTGCAAATTATCCCACTGGTTTTGCCATTGCCTCATCAAGTTATCTTGTATTTTTGAAAGCATCTCTTTACAGCTGAAAGGAGAACAATTTCAATATCATGTGTTATTGCTGTTTTTGCTAAGCTGTTTGCCATCTCATTTCCTACAATGCCACAGTGGGATGGTATCCACTCACAACTTACACTTGGCCCATTGTTTTGTTTTCTGTGCTAAAGTGTATAAGATTACAGACTTAATGCTAGAGGGCCTTTTAGTTAAGTCCTTTAAAACACTAAGGGAGTCTGAAAATATCACTTCTTTACAGTATGTGGTGTGTTTTCTTGAATCCACTGGAGAGCTAAAAGAATTGCAATCTGTTCAGCGCGGAATATTGACACTGGAGATACACATTTCGCTATTTTTACTTCATATTTGGGAATATATTCTGCTGAACTTGTTTCTCCTTCCTTACTCTTTGATCCATCTGTATGTAGGTGTTCTGACCATTTTTCACTTATGAGTTCAATTGTCTTTATTTTCATATCGTAGTTAAAACATTCTTTCTTTGACATCATTTCAGATGGGCTGGAATGTATGATTTGGTTGGTCCATCTGGTCTGATGGTTCTCAAATAAAAATTTCATCTTTCCAATGTAGGAGGTGATATTGCCAGCAATCCAGTAGAAATTTTCTAGTAGAATGGTTTTGTCGAACAATTCAATTTTGATTCTTTGTTTTGAGCTCAGTAGAATTCGCCTGATTTTTAGCCGCATTAAGGGGTTTCGAAGAGGTTCGTTTCCAATCTCAATTTTTGTGAATAGATCAATCTCCACGTCATCGAGATAAAATATGCGTTTGCTTACATGAACCCCATTCTTAAAGTAGCTGTGCGTAGAAATATTACAAAATTGGCAAATTATACATGTAAGGAAAGCTTACATCATTGATAACACGACTCATTTGCTGTAAAGTTGTGTAAATATCAATTAAACACTTCAATAAGCATTTTCCAAGACCCTTTTTATAACTTCAAATCCTGGCTTGAAAGTGAAATATACGGGTATTGAATCATGACGTCACAATTGGGTCAGGGAGCCGGAGCGCTGAGAAACACGCATATACAGAGTTTACACGTGCAAGGTTGCATAGTGAAATGTTCGAAGTTGTTCATGTACGGAGATCAGCAGCGTGTGTATTGTGCATATACATGTAGATCTGCCGGTATGTGCGATTTTTGATCGATCTTGCCGTGCTTCGTGCAGCTTTTTTTGGACTATAATATATCGTGGATTATTATTGAAGAATAATGGCATCATCTTGAAATTTAGAAACTTTTAATTTATCCAGCTTCCTTCCACATGACAAAAACTGGTAAGTTTTGATTTTCCATGTCATATTATGATGAATGTGTCCCTGCACTACATGTACATGTAATGAAGAATAAATTCATTCACATGAAACAACTTTATGGCATTGAACACGTTTTTATTCAAAGAAACATAGTTGCAATAGCATTTTATAGGGAAAATAACGAAAAACATATGAAATAGGCAAAATATGTTTTTTCACCTGAAAATATGGCTTTTCAAGCTGAATAATATGTTTTTTGAAAGTTACAGGTTTGGCAGCTCTGCTCTAAGGCTTGTTCAGATATGATGCGGTAAACCACCACAAAAAAATCTGCCGAAGGGGTGGGTCACTGGTAGAGGGGCTACCTGACCTGGTATAAGGGGTTATCTGGAAAACGTCAATGCAGGGCAGCTGTTATAACCTTCAGCTATATATGGCTCTGAATCTGTAGAATTGTGTCTTTTAAAACAACTTTATCTTGGGTCCAATTCTCACCTCTCTCACACACACACACCAAGAAGCTGACTGCCTGCTCAAAGAAACGAAACGTCTGTCGTGTATCAAAATTATAGTTGCAGTGAAGAATACCTCGTGCAGGGTGCAGTTCAAAATTAGGCCCGTAAATTTGCAAAGCTTACTGGCAAACCGCTGAACCAATAAAAAGCTAAGAACACGAAACATGCGATTCAAAACAAAAGCACCGCACTGTGGTCATAAGTTATCAGCAAACTATATACTCGTAGACTGGATTAAAATAAATATTCATGTCTTATCTAAGACTGTATCCTTCAAACATTAACACAATTTTGGAGTATAAAATTGACACTTATCTTGTGACATCAACATCCCTGTAATCCATTTATACCCCCTTCACATACACAGATTTTTCTTACGAGTCCTTATGGATCGCACAAATTCACGGATCTTTCATGGATCCTTACGATTTGGCCACTTTTACGACCGATTTAACCAAGTTGTTACGAGCTATTTACGGTTTATTACGGATTATTACGAGTTATTACAATTTTTTTTAACGGCAAAATTCCACGATTTGTTATGAGTTGTCACGGACAACTATAAGCAACTTACGTGTTAGTTACGACCTGTTTACATGTTGTTACGAATAGTTACGAGTTAGTTACGAGTATTTAAGAGTCCTTACGATTTTTAGCCAAAAAAAAACTGAAAATGAAGCGTGTGTGTATTGGATTTTTACAGACGTGTATCAATCAGATATGATTATTTACGTCTGGGGACCGACCTTCAACGTCACCATCCGAAAGCATTCGAATTTGCAGCTTTTATACCTTTCCCCAAATCGTAAACAATATGTAAGAATCCGTAAAGTATACGTATCTATTTGTAAAGTACTCGTAACTACACGTAAAGTGCTCGTAATAACTTGTAACAATCCGTAAAGCCATCGTAACACGACCCAAATTAAATCTTAAACAACACGTAAGCACTCGTCCTAATCCGTAAACAAATCGTAAACTAACCGTAATAAATCGTTAAATAAAATTTGTTACAAGTCATTTACAGATTCTTGCGAGCAGTTTACGGATGGTTTACGTGTTGTTGGGAGCGGTTTACGATACTTACGGATTGTTATGAGCTATTTACAAGTTATTTACGAAAAAACAATCCATGGACAATCGTAAGAAGATTTTTGACATGTCAAAAATTTGCCTCTCCTTTCACGGATCCTTATGAGTGTCTGCGAGTTGTTGCGAGTTGTGACGAGTTATTTACGTATACCAGCGAGTTATTTACGGATGCTTGCGTTTGACTATGAGTTGGCGATCTGTAAGGACTCGTAAGAAAAATCTGTGTATGTGAGGGGGGTATTATGCTTTGTGCACATTGTCCACATTGTCCACAATGGACAAAGGAGCATTTGACAGGATTAAAGGGAAATCCAACCCAAAAAGACAACTACTCTAAAAGAAAGCAGAAAAATCGGAGAAGCAAACTGATGAAAGTTTCAATTGAATTTATATTATAATTTGAGTAAGGAAATCCTTTGAAATTAAAAAACTTTTAGGGTTGTGCACGCCTCGGGCTGAAAAAATTGCACGTGTCATTCGTTCTGCCTGTAGATTGCTGTAAAGCTTGGGATTTTTTTAATAAGTTGTTTGAAGTCTCGAAATGAATATAAAAACTCAAAATAGTTCCTGAAAGAGGATGGCAACGGATATCGGTACTTGCACTGTTGAGCAAATGTACACTCTTCAAATTGAGAATAATAAAATTAGCGATACCTTCAGCATGTATAAAAGAATGGTTCAGCGAGAGAAAATGTCTGTACTGGCCTATGGGATTTCTTCTCGCAACGTTTTCACCGATAACTGAAATAAGCAACAATCTCATAGTACCATGATTGTTTACGCGCGCTGTATCTATGTAGATCTATTTGATTAATCTACTTTTTTCGTTCGCGTTGATCTGATCATGTGAAAATTATACAGTTGTGAACATTCCCAGTTGTGAACATTAGCAAAATTAAGAAACCAAATTACATTCCAAAAAGTAGCCCCCGTCATGAAAGGAACCCCCATGAGAAACCTGAAGGGGCTTTTTGTAAATTTTAAAAAAGAGCCCCCTTGGAAGAAACAAAATTGGTTGATTGTCACAAAAAGTAACTACACTCTAAACAATTGCTCATAATTTTATAACGTAGAATCGTTTCAAGATTTCGTCTTGCAAAAAAATGTCTATGGTAGTTAGGAAAACAATCTGTAACAATAACAGGTTATCATTAATCCATGGTTGAGTAGGCGTCTTTAATGATTTTTTATTTTCATATTTAAAAATTCACAAAAGTAATATTATCATTATTGCAGTTTACTGAGTATTAAAAAAAAATCAAAATGCACTGTTTTACAATTGCAAATAATGCATTTAACCACATGTGCCATTTACAAATAAAAATGGATGGAATATCAAAAAGCATTGTTTCATAATCAATGCATTCAGTCATGGGCTATTTCACAACAATGTACAGGCACGCACAATGTCTTGTGACTTTTGAATTGGGCCATTTTGTCTTTAATCTGTGCCGCTCATTCAGCCATACAGCGATGGATATCTCTGATTTTCACACAAAATGTACCTAACGACTCTACCGATATTGTGGTAAGATGACATCGTGATACATTTTAAGGGCTTCGAAATTATGAGCAATTCTTCAGGGGTAGTTAGTAGTTACTTATTGTGTTTTGTTTACATGTATGTGTAAATGTAGTGTTGTTACCTTCAAACAGATTGGCTCATTTAAATAATTTTTCTTTTAGGCATTTTTTAAATAAAAAAACCTTGAAAATACCAAACAAATAACTGATGTATTTTGTTCACTATTTATTTCTATTTTACTCCTTTTGTTGGGGGTAAATGCGCTACGTTTACTAGTATAGACAGCATGTCAAATCACATTGTACATGTACTAGGTGCACACGATCTGGAAGCGTCATATAGTGTAGTGGTCCTGAGTTGATTTCCTTCAGCAAGAAATTCATCCACATTAATGTCATGCACTCCACCCAGGTGAAGTAAATGGGGACCTGGTAGGAATTTATTCCTTGAAACGCATAGCGCGTGACAGCTGCTCTGCTAATAAAGCCATGCAGGGTAATTATGCTGCATTACCGTATTGCAGAGCGCTTAGAGACTTCCAACAAAGTAATTGTTAGGCGCTATATAAGCACATATCATTATTAATATAATTCTGTATAGGATAGCATTCACCAACTTCTTTTGTTTTGTTTTACCAATCTGACCATTCAACATGTTAACTCTCAAGTACGTCCTTTCAACACCTTATATCGCTCACATGACGCGCGCGAAATGCCGCCAAAGGCCGCCCTTTTGCGAGTCTGACTAAATATAAGAAAGTTATGAATTTTTGAAAATTGTATGGGCACTTCAAATTGGCTGAAGCAGTAATGTCAATGTGATGTAGTCGAGGCTCAAAATACACGGGGTGATTCGCCCCTGTGAGCTACGTTATCGCCTCCGTCAGATTGCTCACGGGGGCGATTGCAAAATTAAAAATCGCCCCCGTGGAATTATAAAATAAAGATTATCTTTTGTGTTATATCTTAATTTCACACAATATTGAGTTTCAACTTTCAAACCTTAAACCAACGAAATGGAATTATGGAAGTTAGATTAGCGTGCAGGATTTCTCGCTTGAATTTTTCGGTGACTAGAGGCCGCCATATTGTAAACAAATGAACGCGTATTCGCCGCAAGATTGCACTATATCTCCCATCTGCACATCTCTATGAGTATTACTGATACAAACAACAGAAGCTCGCAGTGCAGTGCGGCCGTCAGCAGCGCCGCCCGGTGTGCACGCTGCAGCCCCATATCTGCTGGAGCTAGAGGCGATCGCGCAAGGACCGAAATGTGGAGATGTTTTTCGTTGTGAAAAGCGTAAATCCTCTAAAATCTGGTGATTCCAAAAGACCAGCAAATGATGAACCTCGAGCAGTAAATCAACCGAAAGCTAAAATTAGTAAAAGGAAACCTGTAGGCAAGGAGGCGACTGTACGGGCTTGGACCAGACATTTCGTACAGAGGGAGGAGATCTGACCATTAGCTGCATGTAACTTGTAAAGTTGCAAGAGGGAAATAATGCTGACTTATATAAGTAAATGATAATGATGAAATAACAAAGAATTTAGGAGTATCATGGGTACCAATTCCATGGAAATTTGTATTAAAAAAGAGCCCCTGTCAGTACTTCAAGGGCCCCCGTGAGAAGGCTCACGGGGGCTATTTTTTTTTTGGAAGAGCTTCCGTGGACAAAAAATTAATTTGAGCCCTGGATGTAGTGCCAGACTATTTTCATCTGTTCCAACATATAAAGTGACTAAAATTTAAATTTGTCAAAAATTCATGGCTCAGGAGGGTCTATTTCTTTAGAGGACCCATAATAATATGCTATCTATAATATATTTTGAGTAGTGCCCTGAGGGAGAAGGAACTTACGAGAAAAACAGAAATTAATTATATATTTGTACACGGCAAATGGGAGAGTTATCCACGTCCTACGTCACAATCCACTGAGCAACTACCAATTTGAGATTCACATAAACTTAGTGATCTCATATTTCGAACATTCATAAGTTCCTTACTATTGGTCCGATTCATTTAAAACTTTTGCCATTCTTTTTCTGTTATTTTTCTGCTTTCATACAAATCAACTTATTACAAGGGTTGGATTGCCCTTTAAATGCCAACTGCCTGCATGTAAATAGTGGAATACAGATTTCATCACCTTTTAACAAAAGTACCAGCTTATGACAAGATAAAGTGTCAGCTAAATGTAAGTGGATGGCATAATTAGTGGTCACACTCTGTAGTTCAACAACATATACATTTAGAGCCATAAGGGTGTTAACCCATATACTTTAAAACAGAGTTGAAGGTACTAAAGGTATGTCCCATTTGCAGGCCAAAAAAATAAAAAGGTTAATTCCAATGGCATTTGAAAGATAATATTAATTTAGAACTTCCCTCAAAACGAAAGGGCTTGAAAATGTCTTTTTGTGGGAAAATAACCACCATCAGTTGTCGAATCGACTTTAGTGATTGCAATCCATTTGGATGTATATTTTGTGCTGCGCAAAGATTCAATCAGTTCAATTTTGGCCATTACAAGAAGTGGGTTATTGATGTAGATAAATGCTCATGTATCCCTTTCAGCTCATTTTCTGTATGTTATTACCAAAGAAAAAAAAGAAGTCAGTCAGTCACTCAATAGTGTCTGACAGTGAAGTCTAGAAAGTAAACAGGTTTCCTTGCATAATTTGAATATAAGTACACTGCTAACATTTAAATTTCACAGATAAGATATACGTGACATATTCATAATTGCTGCAAAGTTCTACAGAGTTTGATGTTGGCTGCAAATGAGACATAGTACCTTTAATGCCCTTCTGATTCTGAACAGATGAGTTTCATATTTTCCCACTTTATGACGTTGACTGACACTGTTATCTTTAGAGGTACTGTATCCCTTTTGATTGTATCATCTGACTATGGGGTACTAAGCGTTGCCTTCGTGATTTGGAACAAATTCAATCTCACCAACTGAAATCAAGTGATTTTGTCCATTGAAGGATTGTTCACATACTACAGTAATCAGCCAGTTTGCTGTATTAAAAAAAAACAACTAAATAAATGGCAGAAAGGGATAAAAAAAGTAGCTGTGTACACCAAATGTTCCTATATGCATACACATTCATTTGTGAGTTATATGAAACATTAATTGTGAAACACACTATGCTTAACTCCCCTTGCAGTAAACCACTGCAGTTTATGGTGCGGACTGCTGAATGTGCACAAGACTTCAAGGTATTGGTCAGATTGATTTCTTTGCAGAACTGTTAATATTAAAATAGGATCATAAGTATAGCACTTGGTCCCCCATAATTGGCATCAACGTTTATCTTCTTTTTCTTATAAATGCTATGGTACATGTAAATTTGACCATTGAAATTCATATGTATGTTTTTATTATGGTATAATGCTGATCCATGCTAAATTTTATGATGTTTAAACAAAGTTTTCAAAAGAAATACACTCCCTTTGAGATGCAAGGTGTATGCCTCTTTCCATGTAAAATCCAACAATTAAAAAAAGAAAAAAGATATCCTACTGGCCAGGTCACTAACCATTTTTGTCTTGCCCAGTAAAATAAAATGAAACAAAAAATATGGTTGAAGTTAGTTAAAGGAAAATCCAACTTTAATAGCAAAATACTCTGAAAGAAAGCAGAAACATCAGAGCAGCAGACTGGTGAAAGTTTTAAGGAAATCAGAAAAAGAAGAAGAAGTTATGAATTTTTGGAAGTTGTAATAACTATGCATATGGGAACTTCAAATTAGCGGAATTGTTAATGTCAATGTGACATAGTGCCACACAACTTTTCCATTAGTTCTAACGCACAAAATGACAAAAATGTCAATTTTTCAAAATGTATGATGCAGGAAGGTCTTTTTTCTTTAGAGGACCAAAATATTATGCTATCCACAATGTTTTGTTAGTAGTGCCCCAAGTTTGAATGCACTCAGGATAAAAACATAAATTATTGCTATTTTGTGCATGACAAACAGAGTGTTGTGTCCATGTCTACATCACAATCCACTGACCAAATTGCCAATTTGAGATCCTCATAGATTTTAGTGATCTCATATTTCAAACGTTCATAACTCTTTGTAATTGGTCCAATTTATTTCAAACTCTTGTCAAGTGCTCTGTTTCTTTTAGTTGTCTGCTTTCATTCAAATGAACTTGTTACAAAGGGTGGATTGCCCTTTAAGATCATTTACAGAAAGAAATAGGTATCTATAGGATAAGAATATACAGATAATGGATAAAGAAGATTGGCACAAATAAATGAAAATATTATGTAGGAATGTGCTCTAACAAGTACAATGATTGCGCGTCTTGCTGAAGGGAAGATACTAAAGATAAAATAATAATAATTATTATTGTCTATCTATCACCATGCTTAGATTTTATACTTCCTGGTGTATATTTGCGGTTTTCAAGCACATCATGATGGTTTCAGGCAATGTCAAAGAGCTTTGTGTGGCAAATGAACAGAAACCAAGCAAATGGCTCAACTATTTCCTCAAGTCATATTGTCAATGTACTGTATGCACATGGCATTGGAAAGATAAAGACATGAACATATATGTTGTTTTTTTTGGGGGGGGGGTGGTGGAGTTGGAATGTGGGGTTCTTAGTTCTGGTACCACTGAGTGGTCTGACTATTACAACTAGTACCAAATTTATTTCTGGAATAGTTCCACAATGCTTTTCTGATGTAGAAGGGAATGTTTGTTTTTCAATTTTTTGGGGGATATTTTTGATGTGCAGGAATTCATGTTGCAGTAGTATTATTGATAAGGCAATTTTATATTTCCTTGTAGAAATAAAATCTCCTAATTTTCAATGTGAATATGCTGGGCAGGCTCACATATTACCTGTAGTATGAGAAAGATTATTAAAAAAATGTATAGTAAATATGGTTATTTCTGGGTATGTGCATATGTTCCGACCGGGAGCTACTCGTTTTTCTGAAGGTTTGTTTTGCCCAAGGTTCATTATTCCAAAGGTTTGTAATTCCGAAACACAAATTTCCCATACCAGGGTGTTCAAAATTCTGATTATAAAATATGGTAGATAATTCTTATCTTTTTTTGCATTTTTATGCAATGGGGTTCATAATTTGGAGATGCCATTTTTCTGGAATTTTCTGTAATTCCGGATTTTTGTTCAAAATATAAGTGGTTCTGAAAAGATTTTTTTTTCTCTCTCTCTCTCCGATCCCTGTCTCTCTCTTTCTCTCCTTTTTTCCCCCAACAGGGTTCTACATGTACTGTATGTCATTTGAACTCTTATTTCATTTTCAGAAATGTAAATTATGAACCTTCAGGAAAACAACATGTAACCATTCCTACAAAAGCTTGTTCATACACACATGTATGACATGACAAAATTGCGGCATCGTTTTTATGATGACGTAAAGTGTAATATGCGTCACATTTCTTTATCTTTTAACACAGAGCTCAGTGAATATGCGCATGACCTTTGTTGCGCGCAGTTGTCCATTCACTTACAAGTAAAAATATGCGGCAGCTTTTTTGCGGAGTTTTACCATGTCGTATCTGAATGAGGCGTAAGGCAGGGTTACTGGAACTATTTGAAATGGTCATGTCTTCAATGGAATTGCTTTTTAATGATGAACAATTTTTAAAGCATCAGTGTGATATTTGTAATTATGCTGCATTATTGTAGACCGCTTAGAGACTTCTGATAAAGTAAGTGTTAGGCGCTATATAAGCACTATAATTATTTGAAATATATGTACATATATAAAGATGTACATGTATGCCCATGGATTGATTGACTGTTTATTTCAGAAATCTGTCTTTATCCCGTTGCTCCGACATAGGGACTTACAAATGATGTCTGTGTGTTTGTATGTGTATTCATTGATTGGTCCATCCATCAATCTATATGCTGTGCTATAAATAACATTACCGGTATATTATTTTAAGCTAGGATCACCAAGTTAATGCAAAAGGTGCAGGTCTTAAGGACCACAGCTTAAGTAAAGTTTCAATGTGGATAGATACCGTATATGCAAGGTCAAAGGTCATAGTCATAATTGTGCAAGGCACCTTAAACTGACTCATAAAACTTGTGAAGTATGATCACCAAATTCATACCATAGGTGCATAACCTGAATATGTAGGTCCAATTTGATCGTGGGTTGAACCTCTGCAAGGTGAAAGGTCAATAAATTATCCATGAAAAGCACTGTATTCTCAATAATTGTGTTCATTCTTTAGGTTGGATCACCTAATTTGTGGCACAGGTGCAATATTATATGGAATTGCTTCTCACAACCTTAGGATCAATCACCCTTAGGATCAATCACTCTTCCCACAGGATCACTCATTCCTCATAACCATAGGAGGGCAGGTCCAAGCTATTTGGATTGTGACGTACGGGACACTGCAGTCCCGTACGTCACGCAGCACATTAATTACATTAAAAATTAATTAAAAGAATTGGTCAGAACTAAAACTTTCCACAAATGAACTAGCCCATAATAGCCACAGACTCATACCAAAAGATAGCCATATAAATAATTTCATCTGTTGTTATTTCTTGTTTAAAGTCTCTGAATGTCCCGTACGTCACAATCAAAATAGCTTGGACCTGCCCAGGATCAATCCCTTCTCGATCCCACAGGATCACTCATTCCTCATAACCTTGGGATCAATCTTTCCTCACAACTTTAGGATCAATCATTCCTCACTCTCTGAGGATCAATCATTCCTCACTCTCTGAGGATCAATCATTCCTCAAAACCTTAGGATCAATCCATTTTCACAATCTTAGGATCAATTTTTCTTAACAATCTTCGGATCAATCATTCCTCAATCCCACATGATCAATCAATCCTAACAACGTTAGGATCAATCATTCCTCACAACTTTCGGATCAATCCCTCAATCCCACAGGATCACTCATTCCTCATAACCTTAGGATCTATCACTCTTCACACTCACAGGATAAATCATTCCTCACAACTCTAGGATCAATAACTCCTCTCTCCTACAGGATCAATCATTCCTCTCAACCATAGGGATTCAATCACTCCTCAATCCCACAGGATCAATCAATCCTCACAACCTAAGGATCAATCACAACCATAATATCAATCATTCCTCACAACCTTAGGACCTTAGGATCAATCACTCCTCAATCCGACATGATCAATCATTCCTCACAACCGTAGGATCAATCACTCCTCAATCCGACATGATCAATCATTCCTCACAATCTTAGGATCAATCACACCTCAATCCGACATGATCAATCATTCCTCACAACCGTAGGATCAGTCACTCCTCCCTCCTACAGGATCAATCATTCCTCACAACCGTAGGATCAATAACTCCTCACTCCTACAAGATTGAATGTTCCTCACAACTTGGGGATCAATCATTCCTCAGGAGCTTGGGATCAATTTTCCCTCACAAGCTTAGGATCAGTTATACCTCATAACCTTAGGATCAATCATTCCTCACTCTCAGGATCAATCATTCCTCACAACCTTAGGATCAATCTGTTTTCACAACTGTAGGATCAATTTTTCTTCACAACCTTAGGATCAATCACTCCTCACTCTCAGAATAAATCGTTCCTCACTCTCAGAATCAATCATTCCTCACAAGCTTGGGATCAATTCTTCATCACAACCTTAGGATTAATCATCCGTCACAACCACAAAAAAAAATCACTTCTTCCGACATTACAATTAAGCACTCCTTACAACATTTAGAAAATTTTCTCCTCACAACATATGGTGTTGTGTAGCGCTAGTGTCTGGCATGCTCCTCATCATGCTATTCATTATGGCTTAAAACTTACTTGTTTTCACCGGAATATTTACTTTAACTTGATATCATGTGAAAGTTAAGGTATCAGTGATCATCATGTTTGTACATAGAATAGGTAATGTGGTCTTACTTTTTGAGCAATTTTCATTCTTCCAGACTAACATTGTTCATGATCATCCACTCTGCACATCTGCACAAATCTCCATTAATTGATTGCCCATCATCATATTTTATCCTTAGCATCTCACTTTTCTGCCAGCTCTTTGATGCCACGATTGACAGTATTCACAGACATCTCTGCACCCATGTTGTGCTGCTATCACCAGTCTTGTACAGGACTTACAGTACTTGCAGATACTTCAGCAGTGGAAATTGAATAACTCATCTGGAACAATTCTGTGAAATCATGTGAGTTTGATCACATTCTAACTATGCTTCTGAAAGAATGTGCTGCTAGCATATCTCCTTACATTGCTGACGTTGTCAACCTAAGATTGTGGAGAGAGAGAATGGGGAAGGTCCTAAAGTTTTAAAGATCGTTTATATTCACCTACTCTTGAAGAATCCTTCACTAGACCCAGAATGTCTCCATAATTATCATGCAGTCTCTAATCTGCCTTATTAGTCAAAACTTCTATAGCAGGTAGCATTCTCTACATTATACAATTACCTACAGGAGAATGATCTATAGATACATACCGGGCAAATCACAGCATTGAGATCCTGCTCGTCAACTTGTCTAATGAATCCTGACTTAGATCATGGACCTGCTACGAATGGACTTTTGACGGCTAGAGTAGTAAAACCACAAGCACAGACTCATTGAACCAAGGTCTACGTAACTTCAAAGGGCGAGACTTGGTTTCCGATGGAGCATAGGTATCAAGTACCTTAGTGACTCCAGAAACATACCAATCAAATAAGGATTCATTATCTAATCCTGCAGGTTGAGATGACACTAAATCATGTAAAGCATTAGTGAATTGAACTTTATCGATCTTGCGATAGTTGCGTAGGGAAGAAGTAATAGAGATTGGCTCTAATTTCTGTTTAGCCTGCGAAAAGCAGATCATGTAATGATCAGAAATGCATGTATCGACTGTATGACAGCCTATTATCACTGAATCATCTCAGGTAAAAACTAAGTCTAAAGTGTGACCCAGGTTATGTGTTGGACCTTGAACATGTTGCCCCGTGTCCACACACAAAACTCTCCGTGATTAGGGGTGATTAGTTATACCGTTTCGGGATAGTTATACAATGAAGTTGTGTGTGTGGACGCTTTATACTAACGATACGTCGATAACAAACGTCGTATAACGAAACGCGGGTTTGGGCATCGTTTGAACTAGAACTCAATAAAGAATCACGTCTAATCACGCCTAATCACGGAATGTGTTGTGTGTGGACGTAACTAGTATAACTAACGGTATAACTGGGTGGGGCTTAACGTGACCTCGCGCGAAAGGAGACCTGACCTCTCATTTCCGCTTCCATTTCATGACCGCAGTAGCAAACTGCGCACCTATACGACATTTCGCTGTAGAGTTTCGGGATTACTTTCTTGTGTGTGTGGACACCCTGGAATTTATACGATGATTCTTTATACGACGTTTCTTGTGTGTGGACACCCTGAAATTTATACAATGATTCTTTATACGACGTTTCGTTATAGAGTTTCGGGATAATTTTTTTTGTGTGTGGACACGCTGTTGGATGAACCCAGCGGATGTAATAATATTCTTCATTTGGAGCATATCATTTTTAGTCATATCTTCCCAATGGACATTAAAGTCTCCCAATAGCACCAACTTTCCTGGATACAGTGATATCTCACATATTCATCAAATTCCTTCAAGAAATCAGAACCTGTAAATCTATTTGCTGAAGACGGTGGTGGGTCTATACACAATGAAAAAATTGATCGAACATGGCAAATCGGTAATGTGTGCACATTCAAAAGTGGAAAAACTAAAAACTGAGTTTTTTATCATCAACTTAAGAGCGGAATTATACAATACACCAATGCCACCCCCACATGTACTTGCAATTCTTGGTGAATTTATAAAAGCATACCCTATAGGAGTGCACTCCCCAATTACCACATCATCCTGTGAATTTAACCAGGTTTCAGTAATAAACATGATATCGATATCATGTTCACTGACATACTCAGTAACATGTGTAGTTTTATTCCTGACAGAATGCACATTCCATAAACAACATTACAATTAGACTCAACAGGAGAATTATTTACGTATTGGACTGCTTTAAGATTGTCGATGTTCCTCCCTCTCTGTTTCTTGAAGTTCAGTTTCCCATTTGTAAAATTCTTCTTCTGTCCCCCTCTCTTCCCTTGAAGATGTGTCTGGATACCTAGTGCCTTGATCCCTTTCCATACATTATTGTGGAGCATGCCTCTGTTCCTACCTGTTTTGTGAAGTATATTTGGTAATCCATTTTGTCACTGTCTGAAAACTCAAATGTCTCCATGCAGGGTTGCACTGCAACAGAAAATCCCTGTCATACACCGTGCGTTCTCCATTTCTATTGTAGGATCGTGGTGGTCATGTTGCAAAAGTGCTCCGATAAATTCTCGCTTTGCGAATATTTTGAGGCGTTTTTAGTTAGAATTTTTCGGATAATATACAAGTGGAAGGTTCTTGGAAGACATTTGAGGTAGAAATTTAAAAGTCTGACCTGGAATACCGACATTTGGAGGACATTTCTGATTCAACTTGTGACGATTACTGAAGCCGGAAGTTACATGTATAGTCTACTGTATCACGCGCGGAACACGCGGGAATCGTGAATGGAAAGTAGTCTACCAAAATGGCGACGCCCGTCGGAATTTGACGCTGACTGCTATCCCAACGCAAAGAGGAATTCTTGGAATCGGATTTAATTGGTTATTGAGAGTACTCATCCTTTATCAACAGAAGAGAACTAAGGTAGGATCTTTCCATTTATTATAATTATCATGGTGATCCAGACCAAAACCAAAGCAAAGATGAGGCTGATGATGAGACTTAGTTTTGTACCCCAACTTTACATTCTAATCTCGTTAGTACTTGTCTACCACACATTGCAGAACATTAACAATATCGATGATTATGAAGCCCCAAAAGGAGTTAATGGATGGTGTACACGTAGCTACATGTACCAAGGAACCAATGCGTATGTGAACAATACCAAGAGCCTAGGCATACGTTTAGATATCATCAATCCATATCTGAAGAAGGCTGGATTACGTGAATTTACCAGCACCAATAGCCGTAAGACGATTTCAGTCCTGATACTTGTACTTGGAGGATGTTGAGACCAACCCCGGGCCAATAAAATTTCCTTGCAAGATCTGTGAAAAACCAGTAGCAAAGAACCATAGGGCTGTTATGTGTGAAAAAGAGGACTGTCAACAATGGGTGCACATCAAGTGTGGTGGCATATCACCAGCAGAATATGAAGATCTTAGAAACTGTAGCCCAACCAAGAGAACGGCGTGGTTCTGTAATATCTGCGAAAACCTAAACCTGATGACATCATTTGGTGATGACTCAATCCCAACGGACAACTCGTCTTCAACTTTATCTGAGTCTGATATTGAGGAAGATGTTTTATCCATCAATAGTTCCGTAGAGAGTGAACCAAAGAGAAAGCCAAAGTCTAGGAAACTAAAGGTCCTAAGTGTGAACTGCCGTAGCCTCAAGAGTAAGCGGAAACAACATGATCTCCGAGCACTCTTAGAGCAGGAAGACCCAGACATTATATGTGGCAATGAATCACATGTGGATGACAGTCATTACACAAGTGAAGTATTTCCAGCAAATACCCATGAAATATTTAGAAAGGACAGAAATAAACATGGTGGAGGTGTTTTCATTGGTGTTAGAAAAGATCTTCTTGCTGTTCATGAAGACAGCTTGGATGCAGAGTGTGAAGCATTATGGGTGAAGATACTCTTCGCAGGAAAGCAGCCGCTCTACATAGGCTCATTCTATCGGCCCACTAATGAAGACCCAACTCCACTGGAGAGACTAGACGAAACACTTAAGAAATTGACAGGGAAGTCAACACCTCCCAACATATTACTGACTGGGGATTTTAATATGCCTCACATCAACTGGGAGAATAGCACAATCATGACTGGTCAAAATAAACCACAGTATGGAAAACGTGTCAACCAGACCTTACTTGAAATGGCCAATGACAACATGCTCTCTCAATTGCAGCGCCTCCCAACACGTGAAAATACCCTTGATTTGGTTTTTACAACCTTACCAGACCAAGTAGAGGACATTGAAACTGTGCCAGGGATGTCAGACCATCATGCCCTTACAGTGTACCTGAATACAACCGTCAAATATGGCCGGAAGAAACCACGAACAGTGTACGTCTACAAGAAAGGAGACATGGTTGGACTGCGCAATGAAATGGAAGGTTTTAAAAAACAATTCCTCCAATCAGAACCAATGAAGAGAGACATAGAAACAAATTGGACAATGCTTAAAGACAAGATCTTTGCAACCATGGACAAGTTCATACCTCAGAAAAAGCTTTCTGCATGGCAAGATGTTCCATGGATGAATTCAGCCATTAAGAGACTCATCAGGAAGAAGAAGAGGGTATGGAACAGAGCAAGAAAAAACAACAGTGAGGAGATCTGGCAAGAGTTTCGAGATATACGTAAGAAGGTTAAGCAGCATATGAAAAAATCTTATGAAGACTATGTGGGTGGCATTTTGGAGAACACAATCACTGAATCTCAGAAAAAGTTTTGGCAATTTATCAACAGCCAAAAGAAAGACAATGGGGTATACCCACATTGAAAACTGCGTCTGGCCTGGCAACCACCAGCAAAGAAAAGGCCGAGGCACTGAACAGTCAGTACCAATCTGTGTTTACAAAAGAGAACACTGCAAGTCTTCCTGACAAAGGAGAGAGCCGAGTTCCAGGTATGACAAACATCGTCTTCAATACTGATGGAATTGAGAAGCTATTGGACAACCTAAATCCCGTAAGGCAAGCGGACCAGATCTAGTCCCCATCCGTATTATGAAAGAAGCGGCGAAACAGATTGCTCCCATCTTGCAGTCGATCTTTACGCAGTCATATGAGACAGGCACATTGCCAAAAGACTGGTTGACGGCCAATATTGTTGCAATCTACAAAAAGGGGAATAGGAACATACCTAGCAACTACCGCCCTGTGTCACTGACTTGTGTTACCACTAAATTAATGGAGCATATCTTATCTCATTCCATTATGGAACATATAGATGAACACCAACTACTTGCCAACTGCCAACATGGATTTCGCAAACAACACTCCACCGAATCCCAGCTAGTCAACACCCTGGAAGAAATCACAAGATCCTTAGACAAGAAGATCCAGACAGATGTCCTGATACTCGATTTTTCCAAGGCATTTGATACGGTAGCACATCAACGCTTACTGAAGAAGATTGCACACTATGGAATAAGAGATAAAACCAATGAATGGATTCAGACATGGCTTACTACAAGAACACAGAGAGTAGTAATTGATGGGGAAGCATCTTCTACAGTTCACGTCGACTCGGGGGTACCCCAAGGTACAGTGTTAGGACCGCTGATGTTTCTGCTGTACATTAACGACATCGGGGACAACATAAACTCATCCATAAAATTGTTCGCCGACGACTGCCTCATATTTCGAGAAATAAAGACAACAGAAGATACAACCAAACTACAGAAAGATCTTGACACCTTGAACAAATGGACAGAAGACTGGCAAATGAATTTCAACTCTAGGAAATGCCACACTTTGAGGGTACACAGGAAGCGAGAACCAATCATCCACAGCTACAACTTAGGAGGGGATATCTTGCAAGCCGTACCTAGTCAAGCCTATCTTGGAGTGGAAATTCATGAGCAACTCAGTTGGAAGCCTCATATTAATGCCGTTGCAGCGAAAGCAGGCCTACATCTCCCTGGTACGATCCCAACTGGAATACGCCTCCGTCGTCTGGGATCCATACAGACAAAACCAGATCGACCAGCTTGAGAAAATCCAAAGAAGGGCAGTACGCTTCATATGCGGAAACTACCAACGAGATGCCAGCGTCACCAAAATGAGAGAAGATCTAGCACTCCCACCCCTAGAGGAGAGACGCAGGCAAGCCCGAGTAACCATGTTATACAAAGCCGTCAATCACCTAGTCGCAGTACCAATTCCAGACTACATCCAACCAAGACTCCGTTCAACACGTCAGCAACACCGACACAGATTCATGAGACCCAGCTCCAACTCTGACAGCTACAGGCACAGTTTCTTCCCAAGAACACTCCGGGACTGGGATGAGCTCCCTACCAACTTCATTGAACTGCCCTCTGTGGAGAAGTTCAAGGGAGCCATCAGTGCCTAAATCTTAGGAGGAACTGTTTTTACTTGCACAACTTGTATACATATGCACGCTGCACTAATCAATCGTGACCACTATGAGAGACACCACACCACAATTTCCTCGTTTAGTTGCTGAAAAGGCTTTCGACGAGTACTGGCATAGAAGTAGAAGTAGAAGCACCATGGTCCCTGAGTACATGATCCGTTGTCGGTCCGGGATTAGGGTCGACATCGCGGACTTCAGTTACTGGAGCTGAAATGTTGCTGATGAATTCTTGTAGTATAGCTGGCGGTGTTTCAAGTACTTACAATGAATCAAGGATACTGAATTATTTGAATATCCTTGTTCATGTACAGGATGGTGAACAGCTGTAGTATAGACTTGAAAAGCAGATACAATGTGAATGATGAGCCAAAGTCTCAATAGATCCATTGTACTACCAGAGCATCAATGACTTATAGCCCCTATACAACTGGGCTATAGTTGAGTGAACATGAATGTTGAACAGATGAAGTGAAGTGCATTGGCACAGTATACATACAAGGCATATAGCCTACATGTACAAATGGCTTACAGATTCAGTGTACCGGGTAGCTTAAATAAAAAATTACAAAAACCAGTGCAAAAATATCACATCAAATATCTCACCATGTCTTCTTCTTCTTCTTCTGTTGAAGTACAGGCCACCATGTTGTCGGTGTATCTTCGTACTTTTAAAGTTGTACTGCACAATACAATTCTAGATTTGGTCACATGTATCCATGCACATAACAAAATTAGCATGATACAATTGAAAATCAATATACACAATATAACCGTGAAAAACTATACAAAATATCAGAGCACAAAAACTACATGTCAACCACGCAGGGCGACAGTTAGACCGAAAGCTTCAGTCTCTGATATTGACGGTTGTTCCGCTGAGATTGCATCTGGCTCCTCTGACCGCCTCTATACATAGACTGAAGTACGTCAATGGGGTAGTGTGGGGAACGAATGGTTCAGTTCGGCCGGACCGCGATGAATGAGATATGCAACGAGTTTTTCACTCTTTACGTCTTCATATATCCACTTTGGCTGCAATTTTACACTGAATCTTATTAAAAATTAAAAATAACACAGAAATATCTACTTTGACTTACGATAGCTTGCTCATTTAGATCCTATATTAATGATTAATCCGAGAAAATCTTGTAGTCAACAAGATTTGTTGTCAGCCATCTTGGTTTAAGTTGATGAATATTCATTTTTTCTTTTTTCTCATAGCTACGTATGAGTCAGCCCGGCTTGAGCCGGTGATGTTTGAATATTCATAAGCCCAATATCAAACACGTGCTCTGATTGGCCATTGGGCTTGTTTTGGTCGGTTGACCCGAAATATATCGGGCGGGTCATGTCATAGATTACCAGTTCGAATGCATGAACGTACCGTTTCCTTGGTTCTGAGATAAAAATTGGATAACTCATATACGTAAGTCCGTAAATTTCGCATTTAGAAATAAGTCATGAAAAAATTGATAACTGTACAGAGGAGAAAAATAGACATTGTATTTTTGTATCTGATTTATAAATCAGAAAATTAGATCTAAATAAAGAAAATCGTGGGAGAAAGTTTCGGGGTAAAAAGTGGGTCACAATCGGCTCAATCTCTCCCCGTGGTGCGAGGCGTACGGGGTACCATCTGTGTATGGGGAATGTCAACAAATGTCAGTTTTATTAAAGAATGACCCATACCAGACAGTTATTTCTGTCTAGGCGACAGTACACAATATATCATGAAAGATCTGACACTGTGCAGCTCAGATGAGGTGTGACCTGCAGGGGTCGATCGGTGGGAGACCCGTTGTCGTTCTCCGTAGACATCGGTAGGCTCAAGCAAGTGTTATAGCAGCATGATGTCACTGCTATGCTAACAACATTCAGATCAACGCTTTGATCTCTCCTAATCAAAATGATGCAAATGCAAATATTTCTGACCATTAAGACTCATGCAAGGTTCCAGACACATGGTAAATACTAGGCCAGAATCTGGCCGGTTCTTTATATTTTATTCCCTACTAGCAGGGCCCGTGGAAAATCCACGGGATTCTAGGGAGGGTGGGAGGGGGTTGTAAATAGATAATGTGATATCGATTTTTTTTGTTGATTTTTTTATTTAATTTTTTTATTATTTTTATTATAATTATTATTATATTTTTTTAAAAGATAATTTCTGTGCTAGATGATATTATTTCTCTTCATTGTATAGGCCTACTTTTTATCATTTTATAATTTTTCTTCTTCTTTTCATTTATATTTTACTCGTTAGAATACCAACCTTTTGTTTGCTGTCCCATCATGTATCGTTTTGAATTTTTGAATTTTTATCTGAATCATGTAACAAAACTTGAAAACTGGAAGAAAACAGTGAAATCAATAATTTGTAATCAAAATTGATGCAGATATTTTAGACTTTACTTTCGTTTTCATTTTCGTTATTTACGATTATTGTCGTCACTTCGTTCCAATTATTCTCACTATCCCTTTCCCGGATCAAGGGCGTCATTGCAATCCGAGTTTGAGCATGGGGGACACAATTACATGTCACTCTCTCTCTCTAGTTATGCTGTTTCACGGCATGTAATTTCATTGGTGACCGGTTCATTTATTGTCTTTTTTTATCTTTGACGTTTCATTAAATTATTAGAGAACGAAGCCGATTCGTTGTACCGTTCTCGACTCTTAATCCCTGTTTCATGAAATTTTTAGAGAAAGATCGTTTCGTAGTACCGTTCTGGACTATTAATCCTTGTTTGAATAAAGTTCCCCCCCGCGATGTCAACACAGAGAGAAAGAGAAAGAGAATTAAAAGAAAGAAAAAGAAAGATTTTAACCCCAAATCGTGGGGACGTGTCCCCGTCCCCCAGGATAATGGATTGGTCGACACCCCTGATAGGCCTACGTATATTGTTCTCATGCACTTCCCATTATCATTTTGGTTATTTTCACACATTGCTAAGTTAATTTAGTCCTACATGAAAATAATATACAAATTTGGCAAATATACAATGACACTCCGCGGTCCCTGACATGTAGCCCTCTAAATAAGTATATTTCTTGCATGACCGTAAATATTGGAATTTGTCATTTTCCAACAAACGCATACAAAAGTATAATGTAATAAAATCTCGGAAAATTATGTCATTTCATATGCAGCAACATTTGTAAATCACCGGTATCGAATTAGAAATAAACTACGTTTGAATTTTATTTGGGGCAGGCCCCGCAGCCCCAAGCCCCGTCAGTACGCAAGCGCCCCCTATCTACACCTTGTTGGCGGGAAAATCGCGACTGATCCCCCTACCTTTCTTCTTTCTCTTTTTTTCTTCTTTCCTAGCTTCCCTTCTTTCTCTTTTAGGTGTGCTGGGGGAGGGAGGCAAGGGCCGATCCACACGTTTTTGGCGGGATTAATCACAACCGATCTCCCCTTCTTTTCTCCCTTTTCTTTTCTTCTTACTCTTTTTTGTTCCCTTTTAGCTCTCTTTGTTTGGCGTGGGCAGGGGGGGGCAAGGATTTTTGGCCCTCGATTCACAACTTGTTGGCGAAAAATTGCAATGATATCCTCCTTCTTTTCCTTTCTGCCTCTTTTTTCTTTCTCTTTATCTCCTCTTTTCCTTTTTCTTTCCCTTTCCTTCCTTCTCTCTTATTTTTTTGATGGGGAGGGGCCAGGGAGGCAACAGCCCGGAAGGGAAGGCCCTTTCGCCCCCCCCATCTCCTTCTTTTTTACGCCTTTTCTTTTCTTCTTCACGCCTTTTCTTTTCTTCTTCCTCTTCTTTCTTTCCCTTTCTCTCCTCTTTCCCTTTCCCTTCTTTTCCTTCTCTCTCTCTCTCTCTCTCTCTTTTTTCTTTGCTGGGGCAAGGCCCCTGCCCCCTGGATCCGCGCCTGCTTCCACCTGTAGGCCTATCATTCCTTGCACACTTCTGTAATAGCATGTACTGTACTCACATTCACATCACATTCAATAAAGAAATAACAGAAAACAACAATTCATTGCACGGCTCAAACATGAAACATTGAAGAATCTAAAGACACGCTATACAGCCTGCAGTATTACAGATACAGCAGTAGAGTGCTGCAGTTACCGCACAGGATAAATTGCATGGCGTGACTGGCCTGACACCGCGGGAGTTGCCCGTGCGGAGGCATGTGATATTACCTAAGCTCGCTGAATTTTTCTTCTCTTCAGTTATATGGTCTCGACAATTACAATCTATTTGCGTTATTATTGTTGTGATTTCAATGTAGTTTTCATGAAAAGACCAATAAAGCAGAAGCTTGGACTATGATTATGTTGGCATGGTCCACAGAATTTGTACAAATATATTCAAAGTAAAGATTTTACGCGAAAAATCGGACTGTTTGTGCCAATATATTGTAACCGTCGCACGAATTATCTCGACTGTGTGTGTACGTGTGTGAGCGTAGAACCACATATTACATTGACGTCAGTTTGGCAGCTGCGTATATATAGCAAGATGCCTCACACGGGATAGGCCCAACCCATCGCATCATGCATGTGCTACGCTACATGACGTGAGTGGAGTGTCTCTTGATAAAGTATCTCTTTGATTAGACCGCATATAGCAAGATGCCTAACACGGGATAGGCCCTACCCTTTGCGACGTGCATATTTGCTACAACACATCATGGACTGGACTGTCTCTTGATAGTGTGATCTCTTTGATTAGACGTGCAGAGGGCGGGTGCACGCCTAGCTCACTGCCTCACTCTCGCGTGTTCGTCGCCTCCTTGCACGGACGACGCCGGCCGTGCTCGTCCGCCCGTCCTCCCGGGACCCCGAAACCACCTCTATAACGACATGGACGGCGACCACGGGTCGACGTGGCACGCGACATGCCCGATCCCATCCATTCGAATTGTGTCGCCGTTCGCGCCACGGCCGAGGCGGGCAGGGTCGAGGAAAGACGGGTTTGATGTCAAAAAATTCACATTGGCAGACCGTTACGCACCCCCCGCGGCGATTTTGCGTATTAATATATAGACAATTGAATCAAGCCGCCGAAGATGGCATTATCAATGAACTCATTTTTATACGCTCACCAGCCCAGCCTAAGCACTGTCTCGACAAATACGTAGCGCTAATGACTCTTCGTTGAAATTTCAACGAAGAGTCATTAACTATGGAACTTAATGCTTTAATACGCCGCGCTGATCGGTTGGCAAAGTTTCAATCATGTGAGACCGAAGAGGTACACGTTTGTTTTGCGCTTTAATGGATCGTGAGCAGGTAGTCTTTATGCAAGTATTAATTATTAATGGAATTTTACTTATTTTTTTCTTAAAAGTATACAAACTAAAACTTTATTGATATATTGTAGCCAATATCATTTTTATGTATCAAGTATCTATTTTTGCAATTTTTATGGTTTTATGAATAAATACTGATAAGGTCTATGTTGCTGTTATTTTGTAAAATATAAACATAGCATGAAAAGTAGACCACGCGTTACAGCTGTGTTTTCATTCAGCGTTTGCGTTTGTCTTCGTTTGCGTTTGTCTTCGTTTCTTCCACGTGAATTCCAAGAAATTGTCCTTCTTGTCGTTGTTTGAATAGATTGTATTCATTGTAATGGTAGCTCAGAAGCCACCTGACCGTTTTGACGAAAAATTGTATATTTCAAGGAAACCTAATCGCGCATTTACAATCAGACAATGAACTAAATAAAGATTTTGAAGAAAATGGAAAGAAGATTAAATAAAATTTTTGAAGAAAATGGAAAGAAGACATTGCATACAGGCCTATCACTTTTGAGAAAAATATTGTTGGATACCGGTATATCAGAAATACATGAAGGTTGGGAAAAGAGTCCTTTTCCACATCATAAATAGTCTGAGCTTTTAACCATGGAAACATGATTATAATGCAAAGAAGTTCTTAATTTTGAAGAAATTGATGGATGAATGCAGCATATGAATGCATTTGGGGGTAAGTGTGGAAGAAATCTTCGAGTTATTAAGTCACCAGTACAGTGCTTGAATATCATAAGTTTTTGCAAGAAATAAAAGAGCACATCCTGGATGGGTTTTAGAATGAGTCCCCACCCCACCACCCCAATTTGAAAGAAAAATTGAGATTAAAAACTCCCAATATGTCTTTAGAATGCAAACTACTTCTGAATTTTGAAAGAAAATAAGGCACAAGACATAAAGACACTGCAAATTATGGAGATGGGTGTGGGATGAATGTTTGAGATTTGAATCATAAGGGGGGTGGTATGATGCACAAAATTGTTTTGTTAATAATAATGATAATAATAATATTGGGTTCTTGCATAGCACTCATATCTGTTAGACTTGACACTCCTGGCACTCCCAATTATTATCCTGGCTTTAGCATTGCTGCCATTACGGCACTCTAGCGTTTCAAGGAATTAATTCCTGCCAGGTACCCAATTACATCACCTGGGTTGTTGTTTTAAACAAAAGATAAAGACTGCATTTATGTAAATGAGAAAATGGCATAGTTATTCATACAAGAAAATCACTAAGAATTCGAACTTCCTGACCAGATTAAAGAATATTCAGTACGAGGAAAGGGAAAAAAAATCACTCATTTGCTTTTTGAAGATTTTTTGTCAAACGTTAGGATAAAATGTTTATCAAACGTTTGAGTTTACGTGGTGTCAACCCTAACCCCCTCCTCCTCTCTCTCTCTCTCTCTATCTCTTAATCGACGCCTGTGCAATTCCTTTTAAGAAGGGGCTTTCCACTGACAACACCTGTCAATTTGTGGTAGACAAAAAAGATACCGTACACGTATCCTATAAGGAAACATCCAGGGGCACTGTGTGGCCGTGGGGAGTTAGGAGAATTTTCCCCACGAGCTGTCCTTTATTATTGGCCGGATCAAGGCCCAGTCGATTTGTGGTCTAAGGGGCACTTGATATATGCATCTTATATATTGAGTGGGCTGGTCGCATCAAATTTTCAAAACCAATTTTTCAGTCCCAGTCAGCCCCTAGAAACATCAAATGGGTTTTCTGCCAAAGACATGATGTAGAAAAATATAGAGGCCTGTCCAGATGCTGTAGTCCTGTTGTTGTCTCGTTCATTGATCTTTTGACAGAGCTGTAATGGTTTTAGTTGCTTTAGGAACTTGTGGATAGACATAATTTTTTTTAAATTACATTTTACCTCATTAAAATGGCATCCAAAGACATAATATATTAATTTTGATAGTCAACTTGTGCTAGTGTGATCTGAAGTCGTCCAAACTTAGCAATACACTAACCTTTCAGAGTTATGAATCTTTTTTGTCCCATCTGTGAAATTTAGACATGTGTCTTTAAATAGTATTCAAATTATACAAGGAAACCCATTTACTTTCTAGACTGCACTATCAGACACTATTGAGTGACTGACTTCTTTTTTTCTTTGGTAATAACATACAAAAAATGAGATGTAAAGGTACATGAGTATTTGTCTACATCAATAACCCACTTCGTGTAATTGCCAAAATTAAACTCGGATTGAATCTTTGCACAGCACAAAACATACAACCATTCGGTACAAGGGTCTGATAATCAGACCGTTACTAAAGTGATTGCAATCACTAAAGTCGATTTGACAACTAATGGTCGTTATTTTCATACAAAAAGACATTTTCAAGCCCTTTCTTTTTTAAGAAACTTCTAAATTAGTATTATCTTTCAAATGCCATTGGAATTTAACACTTTCATTTTTTGGCCTGCAAATGGGACATAGTACCTTTAAATACGAGTGCCCCAGACTACACCCCAACTGGGTTGACACATACATGTAACCAGTATGACCATTGTTGTCTTTGAGATGACATCCTGAGTTTGCAAGACACAATGCAAACCCAACCATTGTGGGTGTAAACAAATTGTTATTTTAACTCTATACAAGGGCAATAGAAGTACCGGTACTGGGATTAGGATTGGAACATTAACTTGTTAAAACCTGTTAAAAAAAAAAAAAATTCTGTTACATATAAAATTATTGATTTTGATAACATACTAATTACAAACAATACATTAAAATAGCAACAACAAATATATTACAAGTCATAACATTGAATGAAGTTGAAAATAAAAATGTTGTCCCTGCCCCCCCCCCCTCCCTGCACCCTGCTCAAGAAACCTAGTCTCCCTCCCCCATCCCCCTTCCTATCCCACCCTCCTCTCCCCTCCTAACTCCTCCTCCCTCCCAAACTACCAGATTTGCGATGGGGAAAACACAAATATTACCTTTAGGCTTTTAGGAAGTATTTTATTTTTCATTCAACTAACCAAATTTAATAAAATCAAGAGAAAAAAGAAGACTTTCTGTTACATATAAAATCATTGATTTTGATAACATATTAATTACAAACAATACATTAAAATAGCAACAACAAATATATTACAAGTCATAACATTGAATGAAGTTGAAAATAAAAATGTTGTCCCTGCCCCCCCCCTCCCTGCACCATGCCCAAGAAACCTAGTCTCCCTCCCCCATCCCCCATCCCCCTTCCCCCTTCCTATCCCACCCTCCTCTCCCCTCCTAACTCCTCCTCCCTCCCAAACTACCTGATTTGCGATGGGGAAAACGCAAATATTACCTTTAGGCTTTTGACATATAGAGACAGTGAGTGTGAGGGTAAGAGGGCATCTCATGTGGATTATATACGTAATTACAAATAATTCTTGTTAACCCATTTTGTCGTCTCGCCACATTTAGTACCCAAAAATAAATATAGAATCAAAATCAAAAGGAAATAACCAAATTTGTATCCCAATTTAAAGCAACACATAAAAACAGAAACAATACCAAGCTTTATAAACAAACATCCCAAAATTGCTACATGACAACCACTATACACGCCAATTTTCCCACTTTTTCAGGTGAATTACATAAAAGTGCTAATTTATTTTTTTCTAATTTTTCTTGTTCAATGTGGTTTATAATATGATATTCGGTTGGCGGTATATTCCTTTTCCTATTTAGAAGCGGTAAATATTTTACTAATATTAATACATGATTCACTAACTGTCCTTTTCCTCTTTCGGGTAAATCTATTCCGAATTGTATCTCTTCCCAGTTGAATTTTTGCAAATTAACAAAATCAAAGAAAGTACTGCACCTTTCCCATACCTTCCAAGTAAATTCACATGTTTAAAATGTATGCTATACATTGCTTCTTCTGTTTCATGGAATGAACATAAATTAGTATCAATAAACTTAAATTTATATAAGTGAGAATTTGTATACTGAAGTACTCGATTGATCCAAATCAGTTTGCAGTCTCTTATCTCTTATGTACATAGTTGCGATTAATTTCAACTCTTTATATAAGACGGGGCCCTGATAATTATGTAAAATTATATTCGTTTTTTTCCCTTCAATAATGGAAAAGAAAACACATTTTTGGCTCAGATTCGATATCCACATGTATGAAGAGAATTTATACCACATAAAACCTCTGGCATTCTGCATGGTCTTCTGAAAAATTACTTGAGTATTCACAAGATCGGAATGTCAGTCTTTTGGGCATTCTGATAATTTTCTGAGGGTTCAAGAGACCTACATTGTTGGTCTCGTGGGCTGTCTTTATAATCCCAGCTAAATCAGAAGCAGGATTTTGTATAGTTATTTTTCTTTGATTATATGTTGAAATATTTGTCTTTACCATGGCAAGATTTTACCAAGCAGTCAGATGGAGGTGTCAAAGAATAGGTGATAGTGTGTGTAGGGGTTGGGGGCAACTGCCCATGCCCACATTTCCTGAAACATCACAGAGTATAGAAGTACTTATAAATTGCATTCAGCACTCCTAATGCTTTGAATTGTCTGCGTTACTAAATTGCCCCAAAATTAGGGGGATAAATTAAATATTCACAAAACTAAGCACATTTTAGGCTCAAAATATCAAAAGAAAAATCACATTTCCGGCTCAAAATTTATATTTTACACACTACATCAATGAAATTGATATCAACTCAAGGAATATTAATTATCCATCAAATGACACAAACCCATGGGGATTTTAGGTTTTACTTAAAAGTTATCTATATTTAAAGGTAATATGTCCCATTTGCAGGCCAAAAAAATGAAAATGTTAAATTCCAACGGCATTTGAAAGACAATACTAATTTAGAACTTCCCTAACAAAAAGGGGGCTTGAAAATGTCTTTAAGTGGGAAAATAACGACTATTAGTTGTCGAATCGACTTAGGAGCTATAGGGCCAGTAAGTAATAGTCTGATTTTTCAGACCATTGTACCGAATGGTCGTACGTTTTATGCTGCGCAAAGATTCAATCAGTTTAATTTTGGCCATTACAAGAAGTGGGTTATTGATGTAGACAAATGCTCATGTACCCTTTACAGCTCATTTTATGTATGTTATTACCAAAGATGAAAAAAGCCAGTCAGTCACTCAATAGTGTCTGACAGTGAAGTCTAGCAAGTAAACGGGTTTCCTTGCATAATTTGAATATTAGGACACTGCTAACTTTTAAATTTCACAGATAGGACATACATGACATATTCATAATTCCTGCAAAGTTCTACATAATTTGATGTTGGCTGCAAAAGGGACATAGTATCTTTAAACAAACCAAACATGTCCTCAATACACTAAATGCGAATATGGGCAAATATGTCGTTTTTGTGGAAATCAAGTCAATAACTTTGGGTTGCTATAACTTTTCACTGAAAAGAGATACAAGTCTTTCATTTGCACAAGATATTGTCATTGTACATGGGAAATTTCCTGGAAAATTATGAAAAAGGGCACTTCTCTGATTTTGGATAGAATACAATTTTTGGGAAAAAATCACCCAAGAATCGTGTTCCTTACTTTAAATTGCGATGCTAATTAATCTCAATTCCGTTGATATTGGTATCAAAATGTAGATAATTTAATTTTCTTTCATATGACACCAAACTCATGGTGGTTCAGGGTTCCCTTAAAATATTATTTACAAAATACGATGTTTCGTCAAAAGGGCCACAAAAAAAAAACTTAAATAAGTTGTGCTTAGTTTAGTAGTGGCAGGCAACTCAAAAACTTAGCATGATATTTGACTTTGGCCCTCTTATATCAGCGTGTGGAAGGCCTAGTCTATCGTCACAAATGCATGCTGATAATTGCACAAAAAATTGGAAATATGGATTTGAAATCTAAACAAAATATATTTAAAATGACAATAATAATACACAATTATTATTAAGTGATATATTTTTCAATATTTATCAATTTCCAGTGCACTTCTTTAGGCATGACGCTCATAACTCGTAACTATCCTGCACTTCGATAAACCTCCTTCTTTAATGAATAGCAATGTACGTTTCATTTAGCATTTGCACATGATTTAAACTGTCTCTGCTCATTTGGGCTCGTATCGTTGAGGAGCCCTTACACATAGATGGCACATTGACACAATCCATATATAAAAAGGGGCATAATGTACTTTATTCTGTGTTGAATACTAACAGTACATGTACATTTGAAACCGCAGTTTTTTACATCATTTTTTCAGATCTTTTTCAAAGTAGCAGATTTGCCGTTTACTTCAAAAACTTCAATGTAGGTAATTTATCTTCTGGATCATATTTTGAAATATTTCATAAATATAATTGGGTCTTGCCTTTTCGTCAAAATGGACATCATTGCCATATGGCTTCAAAGTGGGGAATTTATCTAATGGATCACACTTTTAGATACCAGTAATACTAATAATGAAAGTGAATTCTTGAATAGTGCTCATGTCTGTCAAATTTGACAATCCCTGGCACTCCACAAATATTAACCTGGCATGGTTGCTATTTTGGCACTCATTTTCTACATTTCAAGGAATACCTGCCCGTTTACCCCGCCTGGGTTGAGTGTAACAAATGTAGATTAATGTATTGACTAAAGACATTTTTTTTTGTGGCAGGGATTCAAACCCTTACCCTGTTGTTCACAATCTGGAAACTTTTCCACCAGCCCACATTACCTCTACTTATATTTCACCAATAATTGACAACCCAATATCCACGTGTTTTCTGAATACTGAAAAGGGCCGACTATGAACGGACCGGGTACCTAAACCAATTTTTTTGGTGAGATTAAAGATAAAGACCAGTTCTGGTCATGCGATTGCATTGTGAAAGAAACGCTGTGGAATCGATCAGAAAAGTTTGATCATCTAGCATATAAGTATTGATGTGTACTGCAAGATTCTGGAATCATCAAAATGATATTAGAAATTTGGCCCAGTCTTGGTAAAGTTACAAGCACTGTACACAGAAAGATGTATATGGGACTACGCGACCATGTGCGCGATATCTATTTGGTCCCAATAGATATAATAATTTACCAAATATATCAATTAGTAGGGGGTTTCCCGGCAAAATTTGTATCATCACGTATTATTCAAAACATATTCTTTCACATGATTGGTAATGAGAGCTTCCATTTCATTTTTTGAGAAGGGGCGTTTCCAAAACTGGTCTTTACCTTTAACGTTTGTTTATGTATTATATCTATGACATCATACATGTACCTATAATTGCAATGACGACCTTCGTCATTGCCTTGTTTTCGTTCACATTCTGCCCCATTAATATTCTTGTTTTCCTTATCGTCCGGAAATCCCATTCGTTTTGCACGTAGTGCTTGTTATTCCTAGTTAGGTGCTTTCCTCAAGTCCTTTTCCTTTCAAATTTCGTAGGCGTAATCTCTGATATCTCATCAAGGTCACCTACTTTTTCGATTTTCGAAATCACTCATGCATAACTATCCAGGCGCCACTTTGTCCGTTTCTGGTCCATTTTAAGGCCTTTCTTCATTCCTTCCTATCTCCACTATCCTAGATCCTACAAACTTTTAACAAATTCCTTTAGATAGTCTAAGAGATGTTCTTTCATCTGCGACATATAACTTGACCTTCAAAATGCCATCTTCATAGTCAAAATTCAAATCTGAAACCGACTCCCGTCAACAATCTTTCAAATTCTTGAAAAATAGACCCCTACAAATCTAAAAATTGCAATAACTTTCTTTAACCAATTCCGTTCCGTCTCATCTTCTCGCAGTATCTTTATTTCATAATTGCACATAGCCATGCCAAATTTTACGCTCCAATGGCTATGCAAAACATAAATAGCGCCCTCTAAAGTTCTGGGAATTGGCTTTCTTTCTGTGGCGTATCTCCATCATGGCTTGGCAGACCCGTACTTTTTGGATTTAGATACTTGAACATATGCCCTTTCCAGCCATACACAAAATTATATACCCTAACACTGACCGACTTTGCGAAAAATGCCCTCCAAATTCGCCATTTTCAAGAAAATTGAGAAATAACTTCAACTTGCTCTAAATTGGCGATCTTTATACCTACATCAATGAAACTTGGCAGACATATGTATCCATATACGTGACAACTGTCTGCCAAGTTTGGTAAAATTCGAACGTGTCAGCGCAAAGTTATCGCCAAAATGATGAATTTACTATGCATTACGTAATAGCGCGTTTAATGCGTGCAATACATTGCGCGAAGATAACAATGGTGTCAAACTGACCGCAATAAAGTGCCCTTTCGAATGATACCAAGTATAGTATATGTTCACACAGAAAATTGTGAATAAATCGCATTTAAACAAAGGTCACTACACGAATTCCGCCGAGTTTCCGCCCGAATCTAACACGTATCGGCTATGACGTCATTTTTCCAGACTGCTTTTCGCCCCTTAAACGTCCTTTTTTTTTCCTTGAAAATTTGCAGTGACATGCCGAGTTGCAATACGCAGGGCACCTCGTGGCTGGATTTTTGAAATTGGTCAATGGGGCCATTTAAGACGCCATTTTGTCCTATAAATCTATTTTACATCACGTGTTTCGATAGGATTATCATAGAAAAAAAGAGAGTTGTTTACAATAACAACCATGAAATCCTCTTTCTAATGATACCAAATACGGCCCATAAAGAGACATAAAGAGAGAGAGAAAAAATAATTTAACTCTGGTCATAATACAGATTCTGTACGTTTTCCGCCCATGCATTACACGCATTGTCTATGGGGCATATCGGGTTCACGCTTTTGGCCCCCAGAACGATCTTGATTGCAATGATGAACATGCACCAAATCCCATTGGTTTTTGCACGCAGTGCTTGCGAGCCCTTTCTAGGTTCTTTCCCCTATCCCAATTTCTTTCAAACTTCGTAGGCGTAGTCGCTACCATCCCATCAAGGTCACTGTTGAGACCTTTCTTTCGCCCTACCTATCTCCAATATCACAGAAGCTACAGACTTCATACAAATTGCTCTGGATAGTTCGAGAGAAGCTCTTTCGTTGGTATTGTTTGGTTTAATCGATCAATTTACATTGTTTCTTTTAATATTTCATTATCAGCAGAGCCTATATGTTTCCCTATCATATCATTTCCTATATTTCGTCATACTATTTTTTGCTTTCATTCTTGCGATTTTGTCTTTCTTTCTCTTTATGTTCTTTTGAAAAAGTGCACACACAAAATGTATAGCAAATACTGACTAAATACTGCAACACACTTTTAGGCTCTGCACGACCCTAGAGTGTAGCGTTTACAAAAATACAAATTCAAAAATCTTCACACTCAGGAGCTCCGCTTCCTTGCATAATATCCTCTAAAATGTACAATACACAGAAAACTGAAGTGTGGAAAATTATATATTGCTTGTTTTTATACTATAGTTTTGCTAATGAATGTGATTTTTTAATACAACAAAACGTCAAAAACTGTGAGAGGGTAGTCACTTCGTCACCTTCACCCCCTCATTCACTATGCATACTTGCATTACGTACTGATGGGGAGGAAGCTTTGGGGCCAGTTTTCCCAAATGAAATTCAAATTTGGTTTACTTTTAATTCAATACCAATGACATATAAATGTTGTTGAAATGGCATGATTTGTTCCCGAGGTTCCTGGGCTCTGCCCCGTGGACCCTCCTAAAGCCCTAACACGGGTCCCTGGTTACTCAACTGACCGATTATAAATGCCTAAACCCCTGAGCTTTTGGGGGCTCTACCCCCTGGACCCCACTCCAATAAGTGAGCTGCATGCAAGTGTAGAAATTAGGAATCAAAATATGATCAGCTATCCGTAATTAGATGCCTAAAACCTCTGAGCTTCATGAGGCTCCGCTCCTTGACACCCACTGGGGCTTTGCCCCTGGACCCCACACAACTTTATGCTTCATTTTGCTTTGCTTTGCTCTACCTAATCCTAAACTTTAGCCCACCATCCCCCCACCTCACTTTGAAAACGTTCATACATATACAGTGGTAGTGATAAGGATTATGTTCTGCACCCCACCCCCCCCCCCCCCCAAAAAAAATAAAAATGTGTTTGCTCATTACGCCACTGCTCCCTCGTCCCTCCCAATTCGACCCCTCCCAATTCGACCCCACCGGTCAAGAAAAAAAAAAAATCAACGCCCCTACATGGAATCCCTCCGATCACGAAGTCGGGGGGCCGGGGAAATGCTCTATCGTTTGACACGTACAAACACGGCGTCATTGCATGCACATCGTTGTGACACGATTGCATTTCTAGTTATTATTATTATTGTATCCCCCGGCAGTATGCCGGTGGGGTACTTTGGATTCAGCAGCGTTACGCCGCCGCCGCGTCATATTCTTGTGTGGGCTCTAACTGCCACATTCCTTGACAGATTTTTAAAAAATTTTATATGGAGGTGTATCTTGGTATAATCTACACACCTATAACTTTTGGTGATGCAGCCCTCAGTGTTCCGTCTTCTATAGGGTAAAAGGCCATATTTTTGTGGATGGTTTGTGTGCGCTCTATAGGCCATATTTCTCAAGGGATTTTCTTCAAATTATGAACGAAGGTGTATCTTGGTATAATCTAGAAGCCTATAGATTTTGGTGATGCTGCCTCCAGTGTTCCGTCTTTTATAGGGTCAAAGGTCATATTTTGATAGATATCTTGTGTGCACTCTAGTGTGTGGTCTAAATACATCATTTCTTAACAGATTTCTTTCAAATTGAGTATGGAAGTGTATGTTGGTAAAATCTACGCACCTATAGTTTTTGGTGATGCTGCCACGACTGTCCTGTGTTTTATAGGGTCAAAGGTCATATTTTGGTGGGTGTCTAGTGTGCGCTCTGCAGGTCATATTTCATGACGGATTTCTTTCAAATTTTGAAAGGAGATGTATCTTGGTAGAATCTGAACATCTACACTTTTGGGCGATGCTGCCCTCATTGTTTTGTCTTTTATATGGTCAAATGTCATATGTCTTTTATGCACTCTAACTGCCTCATTTCTTGACGGATTTCTTTCAAATGTTGTATTGAGGTGTGTCTTAGTACAATGTACACATCTTTAGTGTTTGGTGATGCTGCCACGTGTGTTCTGTCTGTTATAGGGTCAAAGGTTGTATTTTGGTGGCTGTCTTTTGTGCGCTCTGCAGGTCATATTTCATGACGGATTTCTTTCAAATTTTGAAAGGAGATGTATCTTGGCACAATCTACACATCTACACTTTTGGGCGATGCTGCCCTCATTGTTCCGTCTGTTATAGGGTCAAAGGTCATATTTTGGTGGCTGTCTTTTGTGCGCTCTAACTGCCACATTTCTAAAATGATTTCTTTCAAATTTTCTACAGAGATGCATTATACTCTAATCTACACACAGTCACACATATTGGTTTGGTGATGCTGCTCCTATCCTAGTCTTGACAATAGTCCGAGCCACTAGTGGCGATCTCTACATCATCCTTTTGTTTCAGGGAGGGGAGAGGGGATCTTTGTCCCTCCTTCAAACATTAGGATGACACAAAATTGCTGCCACTCCCGGGGGATACATTCGCATTGCGCGGCAATACAGATTGCGATATTTTTTGGAATCATTGGGATCAATATATTTGTATATAATTATGACCCATCATTCTTATGAAATTACTTGGAAATAAAAATAAAATTCTTGCTTTAAAATGCTCATGAATTGTTAGGAATTGTCTTTTCTTGGCTGGAGACTTTTGTGAAATCTGCATTTTATTTAATTACCTTTAATTGTAATGATACCTGAAGTGTACAGAAATGTAGTGTCCATTAAAATCAACATGCAAGGTGAGTTTGATGATAATATCTGGACAAAAATGAAGAAATTCTTAATCACTTCATATATTTCCTAAACATCAAGATGAATTCAATGCGTTGCGCACCAAACATGTCAAAGATGGTAGTTTACGCATTAATATGGGGCATTGACGTCGTAAAGGAAATTGTCAATTTGGTGTGAGCTCCTAAAAGAGGCAGGTTTCATCTCCAGACACCGATTGCCTTGTTGGACAATTTCCTCACTGCAATTTGTTGGATTTCCCAAATTAAATCAAGCAGTCGCAAGGGAGTATTCAGAAAGAGAAATCTTATCCAAAGAATGTAATTGGTGCCAAGATTGACAGACTTGTTATCATGGTTTCGTTTAGGAAGCTGTCTGTCATCATCGGGTGTGATGATATCTAAATCAAGAGCATGATAATCAATTGATACTTATCAACCATTCTCATCCATGTACATGCTGTTTGTCTCAGAGTTGTGCTTTTCTCATCTATTCATGTTTTTATATTGTTACTTTTCCCTATTTAGCCCTTTTATGAAAAGACTGTTGGGGAAATTTTAATGAGACATTACTCCCTTGAGATATACTATATGTTGTGGGATGCAATGATTCCACTCTTCATGCATGACTTTCACTTTGGCTGCTCTAATTTATCATATTTGTATTTGTTAGGGTGGGGTGTAGAGGGAAGTAAATACTCTAGTGTGAATTAATCCGATGTACATGGGCCACCATATATATATATATACATGTGCCACTATGTAGAAAATCTAAACTATCTTGATTTCTCTTTCCAAATAAAATGCCAAGCGCTAGCTGTTCGTAAGTGTCTGTCACTTTCCCTTTCAATACACCATACACCATATAATTTATTGGTGTCGTCATGAATCAATGCCCTTGTATATATTGATTGATTCTTCATGTACATTTGTATGTGTAGGTCCATGGAAATGATGAGAAGAGCTAGTTCCTCTATGAAAATTTAAAAAAAAAATCTTTTTTAAAACAGTATTTTGTACATTCATTTGGCAGTCGTGAAGGGAGTGACACAAAGTAGAAAAAACAAAACACACAAATACACACGGAAAATCACACCTTTTTCCTCAGATGCCTTTGAATTTTTCCCCCTTCATTTTTGTCTCGCCTGCGTAGCAAAAAGCGAGACATAGGCGCCGCTTTTCTGGTGGCGGCGGCGACAAAAACTTAACCAAGGTTAAGTTTTTGAATTTTTAATATAATTTTGAAAGTATAAGTTCTTATTCAATGAAACTTGGACTAAAGGGTTATCAAGTATCCCCAATCATGTGAGGAGAATTTCAGGTCACAAAGTCAAGGTCAAAGGTCATTTAAGGTCAACAAACTTAGACCATGTTGTGGCATCATCATCAAAAACTTTAACGTGAGGTTAAGTTTTTGAATTTTTTTATATAATTTTGAAAGTATAAGTTATTATTCAATGAAACTTAGACTAAAGGGTTATCAAGTATCAAGGTCACTAAGTCAAGGTCAAAGGTCATTTCCGGTCATCAAACTTAGACTATGTTGTGGCATCACGTTAAGATCTTGAATTTTTATCGTAATTTTGAAAGTATACATTCCTATTCCATGAAACTTGAACATAAGGGTTATCAAGTATCACCAATCATGTGATTAGCCTTTTAGGTGACAAAGTCAAGGTCAAATGTCATTTCAGGTCTGCATATTCTTAGTCAATATTCACTGCAAAAATCCTGATTAGATTCAGAGGATTTCATTTTGGGGGGGCCTGCTAATGGGCCACCCTGCCTATAAATAATGTCCCTACCTCAATTTTTCATCATATCGAATTGCGTAATGCAGGCGAGACCGCCGAGAGCATTTCACTTGTTGAAAACATTTATCACTCATTAAAGTCCAAGTCCACTCCAAAAATAACTTACTTCCAATAGAAGCAGAAAAATTAGACAAACCAATCAAAAAAAGTTTGAGCAAAATCGGATAACTAATATTAAAGAAAGTTATGAATTTTTGAAAAAGTATGTAAAACTATGGAACAATGGAAATCACTACACAAATTGCCAATTTGTTTATCAGTTTGTGACGTCATGTCCTCACTATTTATCAATTGCTTTATATAGTTTAATCCCATTAATTTCCCTTTTATCCCCTAAAACTTGATTTCCCATGCCTTTGCCCAGGTTATATGATTTGTATCATATTGCGTGCATGACATTTCACAAAAATTTTCGTGAACTTTGAAGAATTGATACTTTTTTCTGAATATTGTATATTCATAATTATTGATTTTTATATAAATGGTTTATCAAAATTCAATTTTTTCATGATTTAACTGGAAAAAACAACTCTATATTAGTGCATCCACACAAAAACATATTACTATCAATCTAACTTGGATGCTGGTGTGAAGAAATAAGATTCTTAAGGAGAAAATAGGAAATTTATATTATCAATATAAAGAAAATAATTAGTGAATAGTGAGGACATGACGTCACAGACTCATGAGTGAGTTGCCAATTTTCAAAGTTCAAAGTTGTTTGTGTCATTAAAAATTCATAACTTTCTTATTAGTTATCCGATTTTGCTCAAACTTTTTTTGATTGGTTTGTCTGATTTTTCTGCTTCTATTGAAAGTAAATTATTTCTGAAGTGGACTTGCCCTTTAATCATGTGATTGAAAGCATACAGTAGCATTGTCAGTGACAATTGTGTCTTGATTTTTGTTTTCATTTGGGTTGTTAATAAGAAAATTCTAGTTGGATCATTTTACTTATTTATTTGTCTGACATAGATGAACTATATCCTGAAAATTTGGGTTTGTCCATCGGTAAGAAGTGATTTAAAATGAGTGACATAAGAAACCCAGTGAAATTTCAGATTTTGATTTTGACATTTGCAACATCTAATTGCCCCCCCCCCCAAAAAAAAAGGTAGAAGAAGAATTAACACTTGATTCTGTGTCAAGAAGATTCGGAGTAGATTACATGATATTGTACAACCCATTGGTGTTCAAATTGTGAGGAAATTTTCCTGTCAAAACCTCTGTATATGTTGGCCTATACAGCAGGTTTCCACTTGTGTAAGGTTGTCGGATTGAGCTTTTGAGAGTGTGTACATGCATTACATGTATGTATTTAAATCCAATGTTAAAGTTGTGAAATTATTTGGGTTCTCACTTTGGGTGTTCTGGTGTTTCCAGCGCCTGTAAATCAAAATAGATTAGGCCCTATTTCATGCATAAATGAATTATGTGCCTTTACACTTTCCATGTGCTATGCACCTCTAGCCCAGTCTAGAAGTGTGGTATCATGTATATGTTTTAAGGATCATAGATTTCATAAAGCTTTGTTATATTAAAAATTCAAATTTGAAATTTTAAAGACAGTTTAAAGTACAACTAGTCAAAAAATTCTTATGAATGTAGCTGCATTTTCAACTACACTGTCGCCCATGAAGTTTAAATAATTTGTCTTACCTCTTTTCATAAAATGATTGAGACAATATGATTTATTCTTCATAGATTAAGTTTATATCTTCTTAGAACTTTATTGATTAATCTAAAGAGTCATAAGGCCCATTTACATAGCCCCAAAACCAACTAGAAATGTAATTCGTCATGAGGACGAATTAGGTGGTCTGTTATGTAATCTGAATAACTGATCTTTTAGAAAATTGTCTTAGCTACAACATAGCAAAATTTGGGAGTAAATCGATCCATATTTACAGATACAATCAATTTTCCATAAATATGCTGACGTCATAATATGCAAATTCGTATTTTGAGTTCCAAGGCCAAAGGGCAAAGGGCAGAGCTGTAGAAAATTAAGGAACATTACAAGACATAATAGAAGGAGAACGAGAACCAGAGGCGGGAGAGGTAGAGGGTGAGAGAGAAGAAAAGAGAAGGGCAGAGGCAGAGGGAGACAGAGCAAGAGAATAAGAGGGAGGCAAGGCAAGAGGTCGAGGTAGAGGGAGGCAGAGAGAGAGGAGAGAGGGTAAAAGAGTAGAGAGAGATATATATGCAGAGACAGAGCAAGAGAAGGAGAGGGGCAAAATAAGAGAGGAGAAGGGAAACAGAGCAAGAGAGAGGAGAAAGAGAGATGCAATGGAGAACGATGCATTCAATATATCCAGCATAAATAGAATTTAATATAGAGAAAGAGAGAAGTATAGACAAGTAAACAATTCTATGTCCACGGGAGAGACGTAAACATGCATATATACCTTGGGCTGAATAACTGGAAAAAGTAAAAACGTCTGGGAAGGAGACTAGCAAGGTGATTTGATATTGTAGCAGAGTTGGGAGATACACCCTATATTAGGTTTAATACCAGATTTCCCATAGGGTTGTACTCAAACGATTGACATTCTTCTCCCATAGATATAACACGCAAAATTAGGCATTTTATTACATTGTTTGTGATTGTATATGATAATATGTTATAATAGTCGAAGAAGATCATAAAATCAAATTTAAAACGACGGCAAAAAAAAAAAAAAAAATGACCCACCAGGAATCGAACTTGGGTCGCCGGAATGGGAGGCAAGTGCTATGACCACTATACCAAAATAATCCACATAGACATTACACGTGAACGGAAAATGGAATTCTCAAATCTCACTTTGCAAGTGAAATATGAGCATGATCCCGGCATCTGATCGAAAAATAAAGGGCACACTTGTGATAGCTTATTGTCTCAGCTACAACATACTCAAAGCTCAGCAAAAACAAAACTAAAACGACGGAGATATTGCTCGAATCCAGTTTTGAGAAAAAGTCATGTCCCATAGAGAATACACGCAAAATGTGAAAAATTGACATGCCTCCTTTAATCGCCAAAATACGCCATGATGCCTTTGTCAAAATGAAAATTCGTGATGACTGCATTTGTAGAGAATTGTCTCAGCTAGAACATATCAAAATTTGGAAGAAAATCGACAACCTATTACTGCAATATTGTCAAATGAATACAAAAATTATGATGTCATATTTTCAAAATCAAATTTTGAGTTCATATGCAAATATGATGACGTCAGAACATACGATTGGACAAAATTATACATGAAATCACATAAAAATTTCATGGGCTTCCAAAAAACGTTAAAAATTTGGGTGGTATTTAGGCATTCTGACGAGCTATGGCGGATTTTATATAGACATGTTTATACCACTTTTTACATTATATTGCCCATTGACGCGCGAATTTTAAAGTTTGACGCACGCGTGTGGCATTATGGAAGGTCGAGAATGACTGGAAATAGTTGGAAATTGTCAAAAATAGTGTCAGGAATACAAACCATGCGAAAAACGGCGTTTTACGATGTGTACGCGCTGCGCATAACGCGCGCCGCGCACGGACGGAAATTTTGAAATGCTTAAAATTGCCTGATTCGTACTCTCGTTTAATAGTTAAGTGATTTTGAGCATATTAAAATTTTGACGTGCTGCGCCCTGACCTTTATACGATCTTTGACGACATAACTTGTTGACCCTTGACCGGAAGTATATGTGATATGAATATGAATGACCTTTGATTACGCATCAATGAAGATATGATTGATCATGTGATTTCACAAAATGGCGCCTGGATGACGTCACGATGACCTGATGACCTTGAAAATGTTCCTGTCACGTATTATGACAATGACCCATGACTATGCCAAAATTGAAAGAAATTGACTGTACCGATCTTGAGTTATCGTCGGAACAAAAAAGGGGGAGAAATAAATAAAAATAAATAAATAAATAAATAAAGAAAGAAAATTCTGACGAAATTAATAGGTGATCTGTCGATGCCGACAGACCACCTAATTAAAAAAAAACATTGTTTTTTTTTTAATTGCCATTTACACTACTGGAAAAACCCCATAAGAACCGTTGGTGTTTGATACCAGTAATTCTATTTTTTGGTGAGTTGCGTGCATGCGCCACTTTTCGCTGCCCTGCATGCATTAGCATGGAAGCAAGGAGAGTCATGTGACCAAAAACTAGAGTCAGTCACCAATGTTTTGAGAATGAGCATTTACACTGCAAAAACTGGTAAAATTTCTGCCAGAAAAACAAACAAACTACACTCCAGAGGTGGGGAGGCATTATAATGTTTTGGGGTTGTCCGTCCATCCTGCTCTCTTGTTATTGTGATATCTTAATAACCACTTTTTTTATCCCCTCGCCGATGAAGTAGGAGGGGATATAGAAACGCTGCTGTCCGTCCTTCCTTCCGTGCTTCCATTCTTCCTTTCTTCCTTCCTTCCTTCCTTCCTTCCTTCCTTCCTTCCGTTCGTAACAAATTTGGTTTCTGATCGATAACTTCAGTAATGTTTGATGGATTTTAATGAAGTTTGATATGAAGGTACATGGTACCAAAATACAGGCTAAATTCGATTTCGGAGTATGTAGGTCATAGGTCAAAGGTCATAGCTCATTAAATATGCGAAAAAATACACATCTGGTTTCCGATCGATAACTTTAGTAATGTTTGACAGATTTTCATGAAATTTGATATGGAGGTACATGGAATCAAAACACAGGCTAAGTTCAATTTCGGTCAAAGGTCAAAGGTCATAGCTCATTAAATATGCGAATCTGGTTTCTGATCGATAACTTTAGTAATGTTTGACGGATTTTAATGAAATTTTATATGAAGGTTCATGGTATCAAAACACAGCCTAAGTTCGATTTCGGAGTATGTAGGTCAAAGGTCATAGCTCATTAAATATGCGATTTCTGGTTTCCGTTCGATAACTTGAATATGTTTGACGGATTTTAATCAAATTTGATACGAAGGTACATGGAATCAAAACACAGCCTAAGTTTGATTTCCGAGTATGTAGGTCAAAGGTCATAGCTCATTAAATATGCGAATCTGGTTTCCGTTCGATAACTTTAATAATGTTTGACAGATTTTAATCAAATTTGATATGAAGGTACATGGTATCAAAACACAGCCTAAGTTTGATTTTCAAGTATGTAGGTCAAAGGTCATAGCTCATTAAATATGCGAATCTGGATTCTGATCGATATCTTTAGTAATGTTTGACGGATTTTAATGAAATTTGATATGAAGGTACATGGTATCAAAACACAGCCTAAGTTCGATTTCCGAGTATGTAGGTCAAAGGTGAAAGGTCATAGCTCATTAAATATGCAAAAACACCTAATTATATATGTGGAAATGTGGTTAACTTCAATGCCTAGTAATATAATAGTATAGTCTAATGGAGGTAACTTGTTCTGATGTATATAGGCCATTTGTACCCTGCGAGGGGATGCTACGCTTTGCGTTGACTTTTCTAGTTTAAATATTTGTGTGATCTTAATAACCACTTGAGATATGAACTTCAAATTGGATGTTAGTATGTATCACCATATAATAGGAAGACAATCTTATTAGATTTTGAGTAACTAGGTCAAAGGTCAAAGAGGTAGAGGTTGAGGTTAACTTCTGAAATTGCAGGTACCAGCCTCATTATCGCAATATGTCAAGAACCACTAGAGATATCAGGCTCAAACTTGTTGATGATATGTATCGCCATGGGAAGACGATCTCATCAGATTTTTAGTCAGTAGGTCAAAGGTTGCAGAGGTCAACTTCTGAAATTGCAGCTAGTAGCCTTGTTATCTCAATATCTCAAGAACCACTAGATATATGAGGTTCAAACTTGATTTTTTAGCCTTGCTATCGCAATATCTAAACATGGTTAAAGTAGTAATATAGGAAGATGATTCAATTACATTTTGGGGCTAGTACTGGTAGGTCAAAATCATAGTCTGTTGACAATTTATTAGGCTATTTTTTTTCATCATGATATGTCACGAATAATTCCATCCTATAGTGAATTTAGGGCGGAGGCTTCTAGGATACGCAGTCGCATCTGCCTTGTTTATTTGTTTTTTTCGTCATGTTTACTGCTAGTTGTTTAACTTCCAACGTAACACAAGAATGTGAGAAAAATCTATGAATTTTGCTTGCAAATGCAGCTAAAAGAGATTGATCTATAAATATCTGAGAAGATATGTCCTTTACTTATATGTGTCAAGAATAATTCATCTTGTCACAATCCTTTCATGAAAAGAGGTAATAACAAATCATTTCAACTTTATGGGCAACTGTATAAATATCTGTCAAAAGTCTGATATTGGTGGAAAAAATCTTATGAACAAAGCCAAGAGCTCCTTGAGGCAACTTGTCAACGCTTGTAGCCTGGATGCAAATAAGATAGGGAAGGTGCTAAGCCTGCCCCCTCTTTCGCCAATTGAGCTTGTAAACACACTTTGTTGACTCGCCCAACCACAGAAGTCAAGCTTGCTATATAATGACTTTCTCAGATGGAAGAATACATACATACATTGTAGAACCCATGTTTGCCCTCCTTCCATGATATTGAGAGGAAGCTTTGCATATGATGTAGAATCATGACAGCAACAACATCTGATAGTAATGATGAAGATTATAAAAATGTAGATAATGATTTGAACCATGGTGTTAATGATAGTAACCATGGTGATGATGGTAGTAGTAACCATGGTGGTGATGAGAGTAACTGTGGCAGTGATGATAGTAAACGTAGTGGTGATGATAGTAATCATTCTGATGATGATAGGAACCATGCTGATGATGGTAGGAACCATGGTGATGATAGGGGTTCGGACAATTACCCCCTGGACAATTACCCCCCCCCCCTGCCAATTACCAACAGGCCAATTGCCCCCAAGGACATTCCCCCCAAGGACAACCACCCCCGAGGACAATTACCCCCCCCCCCTGGAAAATTATCCCCTAGGACAATTACCCCCCTCCCCTCCCTGAAAAGGGGAGAAATTTTCGGGGGGGGGGGAATTTTCAAGGGTGGGGGATGATTTCCAGGGGGTAATTGTCCCGATAAGGATGATAGGAACCATGGTGGTAATGATAGTAACCATGGTGGTGATAATAGAACCATATAGTGATGATGATACTAACCATAGTGATGATGATGATTATAAGAACCGTGAAGATGGTATTAACCATCATGGTGATCATGGTAACCATGGTGGTGATCATAGTATGATAGAAACCATGTCGGGTGATGATAGGAACCATATAGTGATGATGATAGGAACCTTTGGGCAGAAAAAAGTAACAATCGTGCTGAGTATAGAAACCATAGTGGCGATGATAGTAACCATGTTGGTGATGATAGTTACCATGGTGGTGATGATAGGAACTATGGTGGTGATGATAGGAACCATGGAGATAATGAAAGTAACCATAGTGATGATAGGAACTATGTTGGTGATGATAGGAACCATGGAGATAATGAAAGTAACCATAGTGATGATAGATACCTAAATGTTGATGATGTTAGGAACCATGGTGATGATAATAGGAACCATGGTGGTGATGATCTCTAGAACCACTAGAGACTTGAGGCTCAAACTTTGTGATAATATGTATTAACATTGAAAGAGGATCTGACCAAATTTTGAATAAATAGGTCAAAGGATATGATTCACAGAGGTCAATTTCTGAAATTACCGGTTTTAGCCTTGCTATCGCGAACCACTAGGGATATGGTGTTCAAACTTGGTGATATTACATGTATGTTTCATCATTGGAAGATAATCTGATTACATTTTTTTGATTACATCGGTCAAAGGTCATAGAGGTCAATTTCCGAAATTACAGGTTCATCCTTGTTATCGCGATATCCTAAGATCCTTAAGCGTATTAGCCTCAAACATGGTGACAGTATGTATCACCATAGGAAGATATTAGATTTAAGGTAAGTAGGTCAAACGTCACAGAGGTCAATTTCTGAAAAAAAATTCAGCCTTGCTATCGTAATATCTAACCATAGTGATGTAATACTATAGGAAGATGATCCAATTACATTTTGGGGCTAGGAGGTCAAGATCATAGTCAGTTGACATTTGATTATGTCTCGAATAATTCCATTCAATTCCTATACTGAATGTAGGGCGGAGGCATATAGGAAATGCAGTCAAAGTTGTCTTGATTTTTTAAAATTTGTAGCGGTCACCCATAAATCAAAGGGGGTGTCCCAAAAAGCAGCCCTTTTGATGAAAAATAGTATTTTGTAAGTAATATTTTAAGGAAACCTTAAACCATCATGAGTTTGGTGGAATATTAAAGAGAATTAAAATATCTACATTTTGATACCAATTTCAATGGAATTGGGATTAATTAACTTCACAATTACAACTAAAAGACATGATATACTGTTTGGTATTTTTTTCTTCAAAAACATTACTTTCCATATATCAAAATTGGAGAGGTGTTTTTTCTCATAACTTTCCAGGAATTTGCCCATGTACAAGGCCAATATCTTGTGCAACGGAAAGGCTCATCTTTTTTCATTGAAAAGTTAAAGTAACCCAAAGTTATTGACTTGACCACAAAAATAAATGTTTGCCCATATTTGCATTAACTGTATGCATGTATGTGTATTAATGTATTGAGGATGTATTTGGCGTGTTTAAATCAAGTTTTAAAGATAACTTTTTAGTAAAGCCTCAAATCAACATGGGTTTGGGGTCATGATGGATATTAAACGTACCTTCAAGCTAATATCAATTTCCTTGAGTTATGCAATGTGTAAAATATTATTTTTGAACTAAATTTGTTTTCCCTTTTAATTTTGGCCAGTATCTCGGTATATGAACTGGACGATAGTAAGGCCTAAAAAAAAAATGTTGTATTAGCCCTTTGCGACCGACCCAAAAAAATCTTGAAATCTACGGTCAGCTTTTTAAAAAAGTTTTTTTTTTTTAACCGTTTTTTAGAAAAAATATGTATTAAAGCATTCAAAACCAAAAAATATCAGCCCAAAGAGGGAGAGAAGAAAAAAAAATCATAAAAAACAAAAATTCCGACCGACCGACCCATGTTTGGCACCTAAAGGGCAATACAACATCTTTTTTTTTAAGGCCTAATTGGACATTAGTAATGCAAATTTTTTTTAAAAAGCATGATATTTGACTGTGTCCCTCCACTTACATATGGTAAAAGCGCTTTTAGAAGAAACAATTGATATTATTATTATTTTTTATTATTATTGTTATTGTTATTAGTAGTATTAAGTCACAAAATCTCTACAAATACATTGATGTGCATGGTGTACAAAAGTGTGCAAAATGTGAAAACACCAATATAGAAACTTAAGCCCAAATTCTCATTTGCATTTCTACTAAAAGCAAATGAGTCGGAGCGTGGACTAAATTCTGGTTAAAATAGACTCATTGGGCGCAAGTTTAAGGACAGTGTAACTCTTTCACGAAGAGAAATTTCTGAGCTTCACTTTGCGCAAGCACTGTGGGGATTTCTAGGAGCTAGAGAATGAGGTGAGTTGCAGTGGTCATACAATCATAATCTTTATTTGTTATCATACCTATTAATATCACATCATATCTGCAAGCAGCCATTGAGCACAATGCTATTTTCTTTGAAGATATCAATGCAATATGCAAGTAGATTTTACCCAGCCCATTAGCTAAATTGCTTTAAGTAGTGATATTCATGTGAACATAACAAGGCATGCATGGGCCAGGCCCAGCAGTGCACAGTAGCGCTTTGAAGCAGAGAAATTAGCCATGGCGGCCGAGCAGGGTAAGCTTTACCAGGCCAGGTATCATGTTTATGAATTATGCAACATCTGACTCTGAATTAAAGAGAAATCAAATATATTTTATTCATGGAACAACTGCACCTCTCATGTAAAATGTTCTTAGCCACTTATGCATCTACAATTTATGCTATCAAGTAGACTAACCTTGATTTAAAGAGTATATATATATATATATATATATATATATATATATATATGTTTTTTTTTTGGTGGGGGGACTAAATCCTTATGATGCAAATTTTGTAAATTGCATTGTTCTCCTCTCATGTCTATGTATCTAATCATCATGTAAATGATAACAGGAGCTGATACATAAATTTACAAATACTTTGCTTTGTTTGTTTTTGAGGTAAAGTCACAAAAAGAAGAGGAGGAACAGAAGAAATACAGAATGCGCTGGCATTAACCAGTACATTAGCTACTTTGCAAAGAAGGCAAACTCTACCTGTGCCTTCCTTCAGTGCAATCTAGGGATCTGCCCATGAAATGTGAAGGCAATGCGATACAAAGCTCTTGTACGACCTGTCCTTGAGTACAGATATGAAGTACATGGGACCCCTACAGGCACAGCGGAGCACCCCAATTTGCATATCATTAGCGGCCCGTTCTATTTGAATAACCAACGGACATCTACGTGAATCCGAACATGTGTTTGCTAGAATGTCAAATCTTAAAATTTGCGTTGCGCCTTTATTACTGCCAATATCGCTATGAAACTTTCCATACTAACTAAAATTATTATGAACTTGATATCAGTGAAATAAATACGAAATTCCATGGAATAAAACTCGAGATATGAGCTTCACCCCTCGATAAACACGCCATCTATTTTTTTCTGACTCTCCCCTATCCAGCAATGCAGGAAGTAGAGACTTGGTATGAATATTCATGAGAGTTAAATCCATATATGGGCGAAATTTTCGCTTGGCCGATGGAGTATTTTTATAGTTATAAGTTCTGTTTCATGGGGCTTCATTCTCAAAACTGTACTCAGCGAACTCATTGAACATGACGTCATCGTTCTCAGTGATGTACTGCGCATGCGTCTTTGGGCTCGGTGCATTCGGCCGGCAAGACATGAATAACCAACGCACACGCGAGGTTTAGACATAACACACATTTGAATGTATGGGACTGGTCATAACATTTTGCGCATGCGAAGGCTTGTTTTTGTTCGATGAGATTCGGACATTGGGGTATGTTTTTCTCTGACTCTACCCTATCCAGCAACTATAAAAAGAGATATTTCAGAAGGATTGAGATTATTAAATATACTTTCTGTTCATATATGAGGCAATTCTTGGCCGGTCTCGAAAAAATGGTGAATTTTACGGTGATTTCGTATCTCATTTTTTTCGTTTTTGTTTGTCAAAATTATCCCTTAAATTTCACATTTTCAGTGCATCAATAACTCTTGTTATACACATGAGTGTCTTGCAAATTTATTAAATAATCGATTTAGTATCTTTGATTGCTGCTATTCATCACATTAATGAAGAATTTGCCTTCGAAATTTGTTTACTTTTTTTTGCATCAATCAGTACACAATTGTTTATTTTATGAATACTTGGTATGAATATTCATGAGAGTTAAATCCATATATGGGCGAAATTTTCGCTTGGCCGATGGAGTATTTTTATAGTTATAAGTTCTGTTTCATGGGGCTTCATTCTCAAAATTGTACTCAGCGAACTCATTGAACATGACGTCATCGTTCTCAGTGATGTACTGCGCATGCGTCTTTGGGCTCGGTGCATTCGGCCGGCAAGACATGAATAACCAACGCACGCGAGGTTTAGACATAACACACATTTGAATGTATGGGACTGGTCATAACATTTTGCGCATGCGAAGGCTTGTTTTTGTTCGATGAGATTCGGACATTGGGGTATGTTTTTCTCTGACTCTACCCTATCCAGCAACTATAAAAAGAGATATTTCAGAACGATTGAGATTATTAAATTTACTTTCTGTTCATATATGAGGCAATTCTTGGCCGGTCTCGAAAAAATGGTGAATTTTACGGTGATTTCGTATCTCATTTTTTCGTTTTGTTTGTCAAAATTATCCCTTAAATTTCACATTTTCAGTGCATCAATAACTCTTGTTATACACATGAGTGTCTTGCAAATTTATTAAATAATCGATTTAGTATCTTTGATTGCTGCTATTCATCACATTAATGAAGAATTTGCCTTCGAAATTTGTTTACTTTTTTTCGCATCAATCAGTACACAATTGTTTATTTTATGGAAATGATGTTTACTGGATGAGAGTCGATCGCATGGTAATTGCACTGCTACACTACGCCTGCCTACACCACGGAAAACGGAAAACGTATGGAAGCTGGAGATGATTTAACAACGGTATGCCTAATTTGTTGTTGAAGACCACAGCCATATCAGCAGTGTCACCAACATACTGAGTCAACTGCCGTGGCCCACCCTGCAAGAAAGGAGAGCGCAGTTTAAGGTGATTATCAACTCTTTGATTGATATACCTGCAAGCTGCACCACACCTCAACCAAGTCTCCACTTCTCTTCATGGCCATCCACAGAAGCTGCATGTCCCATATATGCTTGCCCAACCACCTATACCAGAGATCTTTCTATCCTGACTCAATCAGACCTGGGAATGCTTTTCCTCCAAATGTCATCACCTGTAACTCAGTAGCCAGCTGAAAAACTGAGGTGCAGAAATTACAGCTGTTCTAGGTCTGCACCTGTAATTTATTTTTTAACTGCACATAGAATAGATCTCCTACAGCACTGTACATAGAATGCACTACATGATTAAGTATGACAATACACCAACATCAAGGTGAACTGTTTATACTTCATTGAAAGAAGTGACTATTTTGAAAAGAAAAGTAGATAAAGAGTGGTGTACGTATACAGACCTTGACCTCACCTTGAAATTTACTTTGGCTTTATTGATCTGGAGAACGGGAGATCTGGTTCCTTCAGTGGTACCCCCTTAATTGTACACATTTCAAGTTTGGCATCATCATTACCACATCAGTGCTTGTCAATCACCATCATACAAGAGGCAGTGTTGGGACATAGCACATATTTTTCAAAAATATTTATCTCATATTTCATTCATGTTTGTGTACACAATATTAGTATTAGTACACCTGTTTAATATTTTTTCTAACTAGGTGGAAAGTAATTCAATTTTTTTGTTTACTTGGTGTGAAATCTGTCAGAGGGCTGTAAAAAAAAAATACTCTGAATGTGAACAAAAAGTGTTTGTTACATCTCAACTTTAATAAGCTATAAGTATTTCATTCAATTCAGTACAAATTTACATTATATCATTTGAGTGTTTCAATTTTCTTGAGATACAATTTGATGTCAAATGATCACTTCCTCTATAAGATATCAAGTTGATAAAAAACATTGCTTTCTCAAAAGCAGCCAAAAATATCAGGATTATGTAACCACACCTATTGACCTTCTTCACCTGTTTAACAGGGCATATTTGAAGAGCTTAATTGCTATGTATGTTCGGTGTGTGAGTTATGTGACTGCCATGCTGAAATTTACAAAATTTACTTGCACACTCCTGTATTATGCCATGTCAAACAGGTGAAAATGGTCAACAGATGTTTAAGCATTATCCTGACAAAATTTTCTACTACTTTTGGAAAAGCAGTATATTTTCCAAAGTGTAATAACTTTTTAGCAAAATAATCATTTGACAAGAAATTGCACCTCAAGAAAATTGCTATTAAATTTAACCTCAATTTAACCTCCCATCTAGCTGTATTTTATATTAGATGATAAGAGGCATGCAACTACATACGTGTACACATATTTCTATTTTCTAAAAAAATTATTGATTTTATAATTGAAAAAAAATGTTTGTGCTTACCTTAGGACTTTAAGATTAAGGTATCTTCATTACCTCCAGTACATTTTATTCATATTGAAATTGAAATTAAAATAGAAATTAAGTATTTATTGTCCATTCAGAAATTTGTTTTTCACCGCAAATTTTACAAGCTACAATCTGTGTTTTGATTTTCTACATTAAATGTTGTTAAATGTATTCAGTGTAACCTTCTGTTAACCTCTGTATTACATATCTTATTTGAGTATTCCAAGGGAAGATTATATCCATCCCGCTTTTTAACAGTGACACAAGGGAACAGCAAAAAAGAAGAAGAGAAGAGAAGAGAAGAGAAGAGAAGAGAAGAGAAGAGAAGAGAAGAGAAGAGAAGTGAGTGAGAGAAGGGGGAGAAAAGGGATTGTGAGAGATGGGGGCAGAGAAAGGGGAGATAACAATAATATAATAATAATATTGGATATTTTCATAGTGCACATATCCACCATGTAAGGTGCTAAAGGCGCTCCAATATTAGCCCAGCTCTGCTAGGCTCATGCCAAAAAAGGAATTCCTTCCTGCCGGTACCCATTTAACACATGGATGGAGAGTCCGAGAGTGGCATATGTAGATTAATGTCTTGCCAAAGGACATTAGTACCACGGCGGGACTCCAACTGCGAACCCTGTGATCGTCAGTCCGACAACGTATCCACTAGACCACCTCTTAAAGGTTCTTAAATGGTTCTTGGTGGGATGGAGGGCACAATGTCAGAAAATTCTATGTGAAGCAAAAAAAATCAAAAAAAAAAGGAAAAGAAATATTAACAAACCAGGGCCCGTATTCAATAAACTTCTTAAGCATGAAATCTAAGTACTTTTTCCTAAATTTTGGCTAAGAAAACAGTCTTAGCCAAATTGTGTATTCTATAACAGCATATTGGGGGCTAAATATTTTGCCTTAAGAGTAAGAAGAATTCTTAGATTTTATCTAAGAAAAAGGGCTTAAATAGCATGTCGTATTCTATACAATCGAGATATCTAAGATAAGTAAGAAATCTACCCTATATTTAAGCCAAGGCCGAGGATGCTTAAATAGGGCTTCAACACCGGCAGCTCAGTGCTGCTGCATGCAATGTCGCTTCGGGTTTCGATCAAATGGAAAAAAATAGCCTACGTCGGATGCGATGCATATGCAGCGCCAGCGCAGCGCAGGTTATCAGTTGACCTATATACGTAAGCTTCGCGTATACAGCATCGACGGCGCAGCGCGCAGAATTAAAAGCGCCATATATAGGTAGGCCTACTTGTTTTGTTTGTAATACTACAGTACAGGCCAGGCCAGGGCCTATATATAGCAAACGATCCATGATCCAGATCCAGCGTATAGGATATGCCGCCGCGCCTTCATAACACTACTTTTAAATTATGACATGGCTGTCGTAAAGAAATCGTTTCTTAGTCATTGGCATTAAAATATGGAAACGGAGTAATGTGTCATCGGCATAATGCTAGGTGATGAGTCTGATAAAGGTTAAAATTAGCTATTTTATTAAGTTTAGGCTAGGCTAGCTATGATAGCAGTAGACGATTTAAGGGTAGGCCTAGCTCCAAATCCAATGCTAGCGCTGGTCGGCTGGCTAGGCGACGGTGCTAACTTCATAGACCCTGCGGCCGCGGCATAAGAAAGCCTGGTTTTGGCTCTTCAAAGATATTTGAACGAAAAGTATAAAAAGCCTACGGTGGATGTAATAGATCTAACCTCAGGGGGTCTTGACTAGACTGCCCTACTAATAATGTTTAGTGTCAGTTGGTCAAGCCTAAAACAATTCTGTGAGCATGGTACCTCCCTTACACTCTCCCATACGTTTTGTGTATAATTTTCGTGCGGTGCAACTTTTATTTTAACATGCAAATTGCATAGGCAAATTGAGCTGCAATGAAGTCGCTCAAGTCGACCAATTTGACTTTCCAAAATGACGTCATCGGGTCTAAGAATTTGTCTTATCTGTCGTCTAAGCTAAGACAAACTGCTTTACGTGTTTAGAATACGGCTAAGGTAACTTTCTTAACCTAGACAAATTCTTAGACATTTTCTTAGACTTAAGAAAAATGGCTTAGAAGTTTATAGAATACGGGCCCTGATCACAAGGTGTCTCTTTCCTCCTTTTCCCCTTTTTTTTTGGGGGGGGGGGTTGGGTGAAGTGCCACTGGTTCCCCCTAGATCCATCACTGATAGACGACACTGAGTAAGAGACATGAATGGACAGACAAACAGCTGTGAGAAAAAATTTCATACTAGTACAAGAGGAATTAAATGTGAAATTAAAATAACATTGATTAAAATCGTACAGTAAACGGAAGTGTATAAAAATGAAGAAAAAGAAAGAAACCATAATTAAAGCCCCTTCCCCATCCCCCATTTTTTATAATTATGGGAAGTGAGTGAGATTCACTCTCCAACATCACGTTTGAAAATGCATACCATGGGTTGAGGTAATGAAGAGGACACTGAGCATGGCGGTACTATTCTACCGATTTTGCGGAAGATGATTGAAATATCCTTTCATATTTTCTATATTCCATTTCGCATCTTCCTAGTCTCTGTATCAATTTCTTTTTGTTTTCGTTATCATTCTCTCGCCGTTCAATTTTTGGGAGGGGTACATGCCCCCATGTGCGACTCTTAGCTCAGTAAATTTCTCGACTTTACACTCATATTGTAGACCCATCTTCTAAAATTAAAATTAAAATTTTAAACAAATAATACATGTTTTAGCTTGTGCATTAGTGATATGCACTGCACTTGGCAAAGTCACAATGAGACGGACAATGAACTGGACAATGAACTGGACAAGTCTTGCCATTATCCTATTGTGACTTAACCTGCGTGCATATTCACTTATGCACTTATAAACATGTATTATTTGTATAATATTATGACCATTTCTTTTAGAGATCAAATGATGCATATTTTTCAAAGATCATCAGATGGTGCCTAAATAACTTTACAACACAATGACAAGGTTGAAAGGTTCAGGTCGCAGGGTGCCAAGACAATATGAATTTGTGCATGTACCTTTGTGCCATTTTTAATGAAATTTGGACAGACCATGCTACAGATATTGTGCTGACAAAGAGTGGTCAGAAGTTAAAGGAAGTACACATGTATACTAATTATACAAGCCCATCTTATATAAAAGCAGTGGCTTGTAGTGACACTCAAATCCATGATATCATATTCAGGAAGTCTGCCCTCTTTAGTTGGAAATTTGTCAGGAAACTAGAGTATATGTTGTTCTTCTTTTTAGAATACGATTGTCATACAGGGTGTATACTCTCAAGAATTGAATATAACTACATGGATATAGTGTTGGTCTAAGCTTATAGTGTACAATTTTTTTATTTGAAATTTGCAGTAAAGATGAAAGGATAATTTGATAGTTTGGTAATATTTTAGTACTTTTCTGAGGGATAGCATCTACTTAAAACTATCAGCCACAGGGTCTGTATTAAACCATAACAGAGCAATATGCCGTTCCTACACCACCTGAATTTGACTACTGTATCCTGTGCTTGAAAATGAAGGAGGACTACCGGTATATCTTGCTTCTTGCAATAGGGTGGATAAACAATTAACATCACCTCCATGGGCAAGCCGTGACAGGCTAATTTTTCAGCTTGCGGGGGTCTACATCTTTTAACCAGTTCAGCGCAGCAAAACGTGAACCCCCAATCGAAATGATCAAAGTGGTCAAAATTGTGTAAATTCATTCAATGGGATTGATTGTTCTGATATCAGCACACATTTTTATATTGAATTTTGATGTCAAAACCCACACATCAATTGATTCTGACTGAAAATTTGGCTTGATTTTGGACAATATGAAATATGAATGGTCATTTTGCCAAAAAGTGACCGAAATGACCATATAGGGTCAATTTAATCACTTTTTCTAGCACCAGGGCATATTTCTACATAGAATAGGTCCATCAAATCTACTTTGCTGATAAAAATGATGGGAAAAATTTTCCTTGCTCAAAAGTGACCTCAATAGAGTGGTGAAGTGTGACGTCATCAAAAATCTATTTTTGGAATTTCTCAATTTTTTCTTCATTTTCCGAAAGAGCACCAAAAATAATGTCCAAATGTCGAAAACCAATTGAATATGTTATGTATTGGCTGAGATATGACCATCTGAATAAAAAGATTGCCTATGGGAACTCAGTGTTATATTGCTCTGGCTCCTAATGTTATGAGCCAGAGCAATATAACACTGAGTTCCCATTGGCAATCTTTTTAATCAGATGGTCATATCTCGGCAAATACTTATATTCAATTGGTTTTCATTGACATTGCTCTTTCTGAAAATGAAGAAAAAATTGAGAAATTCCAAATATAGATTTTTATGATGTCACAGCTTCGGTACTCTATGGTCAATATTTGCCAAAAACTTAAAAGTGGCCAAAATGGCCAAAACGTCATGAGTAGGCTGGGTCAATAAGGTTGTCAAACCACCCTACCAAAAATCTGATTAAATCCCCTTATCTCCTAGGGTATATAACAGTGCCACATCTGATATTTTTGTTGACCTTTTCCCATAATGCATCATGTGAAATTGACTACATACTGATGAAGCTAGATGGCGCTGTAGATTGTGAATCCATCGTATTAGACATGAATTTCAAATTTGATACAAATGTCTGTCCTTCCATGGAACACTGTAAATGCATCTTTAGGAACAGAAACTAGAATGACTGGGATAGTCAACATGTTTTATGAAATCTTAGAACTAAGATACATGTTTGTAAAGTTGGTGGTAGTGTAATGACTAACATTTGGCTAATATCTGTGACCAAGGTTTTAATTGTAAGTGCTTGATGTGGGTTATATAGTTCCACAGGGTAGGTGGATTTTCACAATGTACATGTACATGGCTAATTTCACATGAATGTAATTATTGATTTCATTGTGTTATTACTTCTGGCTGAATTGCTCTTATACTTATTACATTATTAGGTTTTATTATTATTATTAGGTTTTAGCCTCATTATTATGATATATGTCAAGAACCAAGCAATCCATTAAATATGCTTTATACGCTTTCTGTTTTATCATGATTTGTCATGAATAATTCCATCCATTTCCTATACTGAATTTAGGGTAGAGGCATAATATATAGGAGTCGCAGTCGCATTTGTTTTGTTTAACCTTGTTATCACCGTAGCAATGACTATCTTAAGCTATTTTAGTTGTGAACTCAAAACTTGTAACTAGTATGCATCACTACAGGATTTGGGATTGTCAGGTAGGTTGTAGACATCAATTGACATATAAGTATAGGCTTTTCGTTCTCATTGTGATATTTCAACAATAATTCAACGATCTTAAGTAAATTTAGGCAAAAGCATATTGAAGACAGTGTCGCATTTGTCCTATTTCAATTATATTCACAGTGTAAAATTCTTATTTATTTTAAAAACCAGGTACTTTTCATAAAGTGACCATAAAAAAAGGTACATGAGCATTTGTCTACATCAATAACCCACTTCTTGTAATGGCCAAAATTAAACTGATTGAATCTTTGCGCAGCACAAAACATACGACCATTCGGTACAAGGGTCTGAAAATCAGACTATTTACTAAAGTGATTGCAATCACTAAAGTCGATTCAACAACTAATGGTCGTTATTTTCCCACAAAAGGACATTTTCGAGCCCTTTCTTTATGAATGGAGTTCTTAATTAGTATTATCTTTCAAATGCCATTGGAATTCAACCTTTTCATTTTTTTGGCCTGCAAATGGGACATAGTACCTTTAAAATGCTAACAAATTTGTCTCTGAGGTTTGAATGCAACAAAAGAGTGGAAAGGATCCCATTACAGGTCAGAAGTCACAAGCACTACATGCAAATTGAATGTGTTTTAGAGTGGAAGAATAAGTAGAACAAGAAAAATAGGAATGTATTGAAAATAGAAATAATATTTGCGACAATGACGCCATTTCTGCCTGTGTAATGTACAATTTAAACTACATATTAAACATGATAGTGTGATCATGCTCTCTATGAAATATCTTCAGTATAATTATAGCAAGAGAAACGATTTTAAAAATCTCATGAAACAATTTGTTTTGATTTCTTGAAGATGGGGAACTTCCTGGACTGAAGGAACAAGGTTCAAAGATCACTATTTCTCTAGGAGGTGGAGTGGCCTTTCAAGGCCCACAGGAAATCTGCCACCACGGCGCCCATTACCAAAATGGATCATGAAGATGAGGATGTGAGACAGGTAAGAAAAGAAATGAACCAATGAAAATGATTTAAATAAAGAAAGACTTGAAGAGAGAAAGTGAACCAATAAAAATAAGGGAAAGAGGATTGAGAGGGAGACAAACGGGTAATAATAATGATAATAGTGGAGTCTTGTATAGCACTGATGTCTGGCACTTTGCCACTTCTGGTAATCCATTATTATTACCCTTCTTTAGCACAGCTGCTCATTCATTTGAAGGAATGAATTCCTGCCAGGTACCCATTTAATTCACCTGGGTGGAGTGTGGCACATGTGGATTGATGTCTTGCCAAAGGACATTAGTGCTACAACATGGATTCGAACCCAGTATCTTGTAGTTCACATGGAGGGAAGTTTTGAGTTACGCCATCATACTTCAGAAAAATGTATGTGTGTGCATGATGAAACTAAACAAAATTATTTGAACTATTGTCCGAGCTAGGAGCCTTTTTCAAATTAATGTTAAAGGGGAAGTCCACCCTGATATTAAGTTGGTTTTAATAGAAGCACAAACATGAGAGGAACAGGTCATTAAAAGTTTGAGCAAAATCTGATTAAAAATTAGAAAGTTATGAAGTTGTGATCAATCAATCACAAATTGGCAACTCTGTGACTTGTCTTGCTAGCTCCCCTCCCATTTGCTCTATACTAAAAAAACCCAGATATTTCAATTTTCCCTCAAGAAAATTTTCAATCATACTTACACCCTAAATATAATTATTGCAAATATGTTTCTATGAAACCCCTGCATGGAAGAAAAAAAATATATATTCCGTCATAGATAATGAAGAAAATAAAAGTTTATGAAATGTTCTCTCATTTTCTGCATCTATTAATACCAATTTAATATCAGGGCGGACTTTTAATGGGATGTCACACTTTCAGAATCTCCTACCTACACAGACATACCTGTACAGGCAGATTTTTCAAAGGGGGCTGATGCCTCTTGCATCTGCCTTGTCTCTAAATTCTGCAAGTGATTAAAATGAAGTTAGCAAGCACAACAAAATGGAAAACAAAAGGATAAGATAAAATAATGTTATTTCATCATCAAAATACCATAGATAGGATATGAAAACTTGAATATTCAGGCACTGTGCTGTCTGAAGAGGAGGATATCTGGGAATTGTGCAAGATACATGTATTGCTTAAAATATTTGTGGACAAAGTAAAGCATGTGTACTTAAAATGCAATACAGGTTCATGAATTGTGAAGTCAGATAATGTGGAATAGTGTTATCAAGATGAACAATCAAATATTATGTCATGTTATTTTTTGTAATAAATAAAAGAATGATTAATAATAACTGAACTGACACCATACACGTGATGACTCGATTCTCTCCAAGATCCTTCACTTTTGCTTCATTTTATTACTCTGGTTGTGTAATATCATTTAAATAGCCTTTTGACTTGCCAGCCAGGAACTCCTTAGATATTTTAAACAACAACAGGTATGAACATATGTGATTTTGATGTTTATGCAGCCTAACTTGCTCATCCATTTAAAGAATTGGTCCCATATATAGACTTTCTTTCTATTTTTCTTTAAACAAAATTTTCATTTGACTGTCTGTTGCCAGACTATCATTATATTCTATATATTTGTACTTTCATCATGGTTGTAACAAGGGGTGCATCAGCATCTAGTCAGAACAAAATAAAAAGAAGAGTACCTTGGACTCACAGACTTGTCACGGTGAGGATCAACGGGCTGCAGCATCTCCTGTGGCTGAGGTCATGGATGATCTACTTGCAAACTCCATGCTTTTAGACAAAGTTCAACAAATGATCAAATCCATGGTCAAAACAGTTGTGGATGCAATGTTTCAACGTCTTATGGACTACAGTGAGGAGAATCAAGGGTCAATTCATGACTTGAAAGTTAATTTGGAGGAGGCTCAGGAGGATATTAAGAAGCTTCACAAATTTGTTGAGTCGCAACAGGAATAGCTTGATATGCTGAAGAGAGCCAACAACGTTTTGGAGCAACACTCTAGCCGCAACTGTGTGAGGATCTTTGGCATACCTGAACATCATGGCGAAGATCCAGATCAACTTGTCAATGATGTCTACAGGACTCGACATCTCAGTAACCGACATCGGAAGATGCTATCGCGTTGGAAAAGTGGATTTGTACAAGCATCATGCATTGATGGTAAAATTCTGTCGCTATTGCACGAGGAAGCAGGTCATTGCATCATGTAGGAAGTTGAAAGATACAAAAATATCTATTCAAGATCTCACTGTGAAAAATCAAGCACTCTATCGAAAGGTCTACAAATCTCTGAGAGAAATTCTTACATTGAAGAGCACATGGACCAGTGAAGGCAGGATCTTTGCTCAAGTCAAAGCGACAGATGGAAAGTCACTTCCAATTAATCCAATCCAACTTCAATTATCATCTCTTCAGAAGCAGATCTACATATAAATTGCCATAGTTTGCCAAAATATTATGATGATATAAAATCTCTACTCTCAACTTTGGAACACTCTCTTTGTCTCGTAGCATTTAGTGAAACATGGCTAGATACTAAAGTAAGAAAGGCATTTTATATTGAAGAATATAACGTGGAGAGTGAATCCTGTAACAACAGTAGAGGAGGAGGTGTTGCATTTGCAATAACGCATTACAGTTTTTTATTGTCTTTGTGAGAGTCTTTTCATAGAAAATTGTAAACAAGCTAAAATGTTGTTATTGGAGTTCTTGTTATAGACCTCCGGATCAATCACAGGCTAATTTCATTGATATTATAAGGAATATCGTGTGCAAAGTGTACAGAGAGAAAAAGGGATGTTTAATTCTTGTATTTTAAAATTTGATTTGATCAAATTAGATGTGCAAAATCTGTGTAATGAGTTGGTTGAATTTTTTTTTTCATTTTGTTTTTACTCCTCTAATTACCAGGCCATCAAGAATAACCTCTGAAGTATTTGATTATTTATCTATACTTGTATTTGCAGTCTTTGATTTAAAAGTTATTTATGAAGAACAAACCAGCTGTACATGTATATACATGTAAACATCAAATTAATGATGTGAACATCAACTGGTTTCATAAAGATATCTCTCGTCAAATGATTTTTACATTTTGCTTTCTGTATATCATAAGGAAGTAGGAACCAAACCTGATGTGTAAGAAATTCATGGAGGTTTTTTTTTCTGAGATTTATAGTACTTGTTTTACACTCAAAAGAACCATTTATAAGAAAAATTATAAACCATAGTTTACTAAAGAATTGAAAAAAGATGTGCTCAAGAAAAAATTACCTTTATAAAAAGTATGAAAAAACCTACAGGCACAGAAAATAATGTGACAACAAATTCAGTAATTTTTTACTCAAACCAAATTCGTGATACCAAAAGAAATGTTCACTTTTCGGAGTTAAGCACCTTTAGAAACATAAATAAAATTGGAGAAGTAATAATGATTTTATGATAAGGAAATATCAGAAAACCCCTCTGTGTTTAAGTGTAACAATTCAATTATAAGTGATTATAAAGAAATTGCTGAGAGGTTTAATGACTATTTTAAAGATGTTGGTCACAGGTTAGCTTGTATAAACAGGAACGTAACTAATGTTGATTGTACCTCTTATTTGAATAGCAATATTTCATAGATATAATACCTGGATTTTGGCAGACACTCATGTAATACATGTATATGGTCATTCTTCATTTTCAAATAATATCTCTTTATGCAAAGGACCCACTATCTGGAGCGAAGAGCCTTCTCCAAAATACCACAGTGCTCCTACATTATATGAGTTGTGCATTTGTGAATTTTATACTTCTAATTTGGTGGTAAAATGGGAATTACATGTAAGAAGTTTCTCATTGTTGTGTCATTGGAGACACAATATCTAAAGAAATATATGCATGGACAGATAGACGGAGAGAGAGAGAGAGAGAGAGATAGAGAGAGAGAGAGGGGAGAGGGGAGAGATAGAGAGAGAGAGAGAGAGAGATGAACTGATGAACAGATGGAAGAAGATAACTAAATCAAGATTTAAGTTGTAGAATGGCTCAAAGAGATAAAACTACAGGAAATATGCCAAACAACAACATCAACAACAAACTTACAAACAGACAAACAAACCAAATGAAAACTGCAATACATAGAGAGTGATTAAGAGTAGAAAGTAGAGGAAGAGATAATGAGAGATAACAAAGATAGTGAGAGCTGGTGAGTTGAGCTTACCATAAGGCAGTTGAAATAGAATCTGAGTATTTCGGTCTTGCGCCGAACTGAGCGCTGACTTTGATCACGATGGCGGGATTCTGTCACCACCGCCTGGTCTCTCGCGTTTCTGTGGCCCAAGGCACCTAGGGGTCATGTTCATGCCAGTGATACCCTACTTTCTCCTAGCCCTTTTCCCCTTCATCCATCCAAGTCTACTACAAACATCTTGTAACCTTGATTTTGTCCTTCCTTTCATTTAATGCTAAACAAGTCAAAGCTTTATCTACCTTCAAACTTTGTTTGATTCATTAAGTGGAAGAGCTCACATCAGTAGGATCCTTCTGTATTAAAGAGTATCATTTTGTTGTATTGTAATATAAGCCTACATGCATTCTAGACCATGGTCTGCATCTATGATCCTTGTCTGTAAGTTTGTTTAAAATGAGGAGGAACCTAATTTGTTGTCAGAATTGTAGAGTTGTAGTTGCAAAGAGGTATTCAGCAGACTTGTGTGATTCCTATAAGAGGAGAAAATACTTGGGATTAACTTGGGCTTGGCATTTGTTTGCCTTTAAGTTCATCTTTGAGAACCATTTTTTAATTTAAAGATTTATAACAGATTGCAAAAGTCTGTATAAGCAGGGATACAAACAGAATCCTGAATGATGGATGGAATAAACTGACCGTGATCTAAAAACAACTTCAAGATGAATTAATAACTTAACTGGGGTGAGTGCTGCCTGAAGGAATATCAACAATCTTTTAATGAACTACTAATGAGCTGTGCATACGCTCTATGTCTGCGCACATGCAGTGCGCTGTGAATCAAAATCTAAGTTTCAAAATAAAACAAATTAACATTTTATCAAGTTGTTCAGCAGAGATTTTAGGCAAGATTTACTTTCCAAGTTATAAAATCAGGAATGCCGGCAGCATTGATTTAAAAACATTAAGTTGTAAGCTAGGGATTGGGGACTAATATATATATATATTTTTTACAACCTTTAAATTTGATTCAAAATATGAGTACTTTTTAAAAAGCAAATGGAAATATTTCATTATAATTCCTGAAAAGAAGTATGTATGTGTGAAATGTTACTATATAATTAGATATTGAGTATTCTTATTCATCTCACCATTGAAAAGGAGGAGGCAGGGCATTACCATTGACTATTTTGCTATTTTTTGCTATTTTTTCCAAGATGGTTGCCATGCTAATTATAGCTGGCCAAGCCTATTTATTCACAGATGTTGTGCTATGTGAATATACTGATGCAATGTATGACAAAACAAATGATTTGTATCACTTCAAAAGCTATTTAAACAAAATGTATATATCACAGGCTTTTTTTTTATTTTGGTTTTTTTCTTCTGAATAGTAAATAGTAAAAAAAAGGAGGCGGGCAGGGACGAGAAACACTTCACTTTTGTTATTTGGCCTTATTTGATGGAGAATGTTTTAATTTCATTTGTCATAGATTTTCATTTTTCCAATGACTTTGAATCATGAATTATAGCTTAGTATCCAATGGGTCTGATGAGACTAAAAATAATATACATGTATTGCCATTATTCAAAAATAAGTTCTGACATTAGTCCATATATCAGAGAAATATAACAAAAATATTTGTATTTTCTTATCAGATTCATTACATTCTGACAAAATCTGTGGATCTATCAGCGTGTCCACACACAAAACAATTTATCCCAAAACTCTATAACGAAACGTCGTATAAAGAATCATCGTATAAATTCCAAGGTGTCCACACACAAGACACGTCGTATAAAGAATCATCGTATAAATTCCAGGGTGTCCACACACACAACAAAGTAATTCCGAAACTCTACAGCGAAATAGTATAGGTGCGCAGTTTGCTACTGCGGTCATGAAATGGAAGCGGAAATGAGAGGTCGGGTCTCCTTTCGCGCGAAGTCACGTTAAGCCCCACCCAGTTATACCGTTCTAGTTCGACTAGTTCGACTAGTTATACTAGTTACGTCCACACACAACACATTCCGTGATTAGGAGTGATTAGACGTGATTCTTTATTGAGTTCTAGTTCGAAACGATGCCCAAACCCGCGATTCGTTATACGACGTATCGTTAGTAAGCGTCCACACACACAATTTCATCGTATAACTATCCCAAAACGGTATAACTAATCACCCCTAATCACGGAAAGTGTTGTGTGTGGACACGGGGTAAGGAACATTTTGTGAGTCTCTAGCTTGGATGTAGTTTGACTTTCAGCATTTGCTACTTACACGTTTGAGTTAGATAATCTAGTTTGGATTTGGTTGGCTTTATGCATTTCTTCTCTGGTAATACAGGTATTAGGTCAACCTTCTTTGCTTACTTCTACCTAGCTAGACTATATCTGCTAGGATTTGCATCTCTATCCTCTAAAGCTCTGTTTTTTTTATAATTTTGAGCGAAAGTATGGAATATTGTTGTCACAATTGAAAAGAATATGATCAGCAGAGATTAAACTCTTATCATTGTTACATGTATATATAGACTTGTAATCTTGTGGTTGCTTGTATGTAAACCTGCTTCCATGATGCCTCATCTTATCTGAAAGAACCAACAATTCTCTATGCACAGTCATTATAGTGAAATATTGTAATCAAAATTTATTTCCTTACCTGACTACCATATTTCTTAAGATATAATAAGAAAGGTGTTTTTACAAACACTTTCAAGAAGATTCAGTGACAGACAGTCCTAGTCATGTACATGTAGTAAGTTATACATCCAGTCACACTTGTGTGACAGTGTTGTACACTATTTTAATTCCTGGCCTGAACGCTATAACTCTACACCTAACCCTAACCCTAATCCTAACCCTAATCCAAACCCTAATCCTAACCCTAATCCTAACCCTACACCTAATCCTAACCCTAATCCTAACCCTAATCCTAACCCTAACCTTAACCATACACCTAAACTGACAACCCAATTTGAACACTAAACCAAACCCTGAATTTTGCAAAAATAAAGCCTTGTGTGAATACACAACAGTCCATGCAGAGCTGAAAGGATATATCCCCAATGGGTTTATTGCCATTTGGTCTACAACCAGTTCGTCTACTACCAATCGGTCTATTCCCATATGGTCTACATGCAGCCTGTCTACTATCCACGTGGCCTAATAATCATTTTGTCTACTAATCATTCGGTCTAATAAGGGCTAATAGCCATTTGGTCTAATCTTCAATAAGTCTACTACCCATTTGTTCTATTGCTCATTTAGTCTAATTTCCAGTCGGTCTAATTCCCAGTTTGTCTAATGCCCATTTTGTATACTATACATATGTTCTAATGATCATTTAAACATAAATAAAAATATTCATCAAATGATTATTAGGCCTTATGGATGGTAGACAAAATAGGCATTAGACAAACTGGGAATTGGACTAACTATTTAGAAGACAAAATGAACAATAGAACAAATGGGTAATAGACTAATTAGAGATTAGACCATATGGAAATTAGACAAAAATGACTATTAGCCTATATGGTCATTAGACCAAATGATAAGTAAACTTAATGATTATTAGACCATGTGGATAGTAGATGGGCTGGGTGAGGACCATATGGAAATAGACTATTTAATGGGGTAGATAAACTGGTTGTAGACCAAACAGCAATTCACCTCCCCATGGACTAACATACACACAGCTGTATTGAATGCTCACCAGGCATATTTAAAGTACCGGTACATAGAACAAGATCTTGTAAAACATATGAACTTACATATTATTAAAGGTACTATGTCCCATTTGCAGGCCAAAAAAATGAAAAGGTTAAATTCCAACGGCATTTGAAAGACAATACTAATTTAGAACTTCCCTTAAAAAGGGGACTTGAAAATGTCTTTAAGTGGGAAAATAACGACTATATTAGTTGACGAATCGACTTAGGAGCTATAGAGCCAGTAAGTAATAGTCTGATTTTTCAGACCATTGTACCGAATGGTCGTACGTTTTATGCTGCGCAAAGATTCAATCAGTTTAATTTTGGCCATTACAAGAAGTGGGTTATTGATGTAGACAAATGCTCATGTACCCTTTACAGCTCATTTTATGTATGTTATTACCAAAGATGAAAAAGCCAGTCAGTCACTCAATAGTGTCTGACAGTGAAGTCTAGCAAGTAAACGGGTTTCCTTGCATAATTTGAATATTAGGACACTGCTAATGTTTAAATTTCACAGATAGGACATACATGACATATTCATAATTCCTGCAAAGTTCTACAGAATTTGATGTTGGCTGCAAAGGGACATAGTTTCTTTAAAGTACATACAATAAGATCTTGTAAAATTACAAATCACAATTTTTTTTCCTTGTTCCTTAGACTATTATAGTAATATTAATAACTCTGTATTTTATATGCTCTTAGTTTAATGCTTTAAGTTCAATATGTTAATGTTGTAAAGATATATTGTACCTTCTTTTGTATTTGTTTTTGCATTTGTATGTATAGCGCCATGAGGGTCGTGCCTGACGGACGTGGTGCACTATATAATAAGCCAGTAAAGCCACCATTATTATTATTATTAAAACACAAATTACACATTTTGGGAAAGATGACTCCCTTGAGTCATGTAAATGTATACAAAAGGTTTTAAGATGGGTTTTCAAGATTTTCTTAGGTGCCAAATGGGGACATCATTCTAGAGACCGGCAGCTTGCTAGCTAGCTGCAATGCGCCAGCTCTTAATATCTTTTTAAAATCCTATTTAAGCGTAGGGACATATTTTTTTAGAACAAGCACCTTACTTTTTTAATGCTCAGAATTCAATCATTGAAATTGCAAGTAAATGACAAGTTCATTTGAAGTTGGAAAAAAAATCTTTTGGATATGATTGATCAAATGAAAATATGAAAATGCAGTCAAAATTGAATCACATTGTGCAAGACAAATAAGAGAAATACACCTATCATGTGTTTGGAATATACTGCATTTTTTTCTGAACTGACCAATTTTCGGAAATTGTATTATTAAACCTGCTAATATCTAGGATTTCTACAGCTCACAAACCAGCATCTCCATCATGTGATTCGCCCGTTTGCGCCAGGCCAGGCATGGGTCTCTGGTTGGTGGGTGCTCATAAGCCTGAGGTTGACCTGCCGCTGCAGCTGCACAATCAAGCTCATCTCCATCTCCTTCCATCTCCTCAACTTCACCAGCATGATTATCACTGTCACTATGACTACTGGAGCTATATTTATCATTAAATTTAATGTCTAAATGAAGATGAACATCAGAATCGGGCCAAAATCAGACATTTTGATGGTTGGAAGTTTAGCGATCGGCAAGTGAAACTTACATGAAAACATCATGGAAACACTGTTCTCTAAAATGATATTGGAAATTTGTGCCTGACAATGATGGGTGTTGCGGGACAGGATTTTGATTCAGGATTGTAGATATTCTTTTTCCTCATATCTCCTCCTTTGCAATGATACCAAGTCTCTTAAATTTTGATTAATTTTCAATTCTCTAGTAACTTTAACCTGGTCTGTGACATCCCTTACTGGTACATAATATTTATATATGGTTAATATACAAGTCTATTGGTCTCATATGGTCAGTATAACTGAAAGTGGACCAATATATGCATGCACAAAGGTTTAAATGATAACCATGTGAGTCAGTTATTCTTCTGATGTATAAAACGAAGTCACAACCTCATCATTCTGTACATTTTATCATAATCCAAAGTACAGTGAATGAAAATCATGCAATCTTGAAATAATTTTTTATAAATATTTTTTTTCATGATAAAGTTCATTTGTTCATTCCTATTTGATCAAGAATTAAAGTGATCTTTAGGAAAATGAAATCAGTGGGATCATAATAATAATAATAATAATAGTTCATCCTTATATAGCGCATTTCAGGACCGCAGGCCCTCTCGCTTTACAGATATATATATTATTACCCCGGTCATCGGATTCATGCTTACTCGCACACAATGTATGCACATTCTCGCCATTTTACAAGCGCCACTTGCTAATCAAACCACATTAACTTTTGCATCCTACCGGGTACCCATTTAACACCTGGGTGGAGAGTGGCAAATGTAGATCAATGTCTTTCTGAAGGACATTAGTGCCGCGGTGGGACTTGAACTGCGGACCTTGTGATCCACAGTCCGGCGACATATCCACTTGTCCACGGCACCTCTACTGATAGTACGAGACATAACACATTGAAACATATATGGTACTCTGCTGAGCTTGCCAAAGAATAGCTCACTTGCTGATGTCGATACAAATGATTTGGTTACATTTTTAGTAGACAGGCCTATTTAGTGTATGATCAGGTCATTTTGGTTAGTTTCTGTTTGCCCCAAACAAAATTAAGTACATTCATCTATTATGTCTAGCCATACCCACGTTAATCATGCCTAATTTCACAATGAAATAAGGAATCAAAATCAAAATTATATTCTTGAATGTCTCTAAATATAATGGCAAAGGAGAACTAATGTATTTTTGACTTCATGTTTCTAACAAAAAAAGGGAGCAACTTCTGACAAATGTAACATTCTCAAAATTTTGCTACATGTAACATGTGTGTTAAATATAAGATAATGCTGAAAGCAATGTGACAGTTTGTAATGGGGATACACCGTATTATCATATCTCAATTGCAGACAACTGTTTAGAAACTTGATATTATGCAAAACATTTCTGCAACAGATGTGCTGGTATGTTTGACCTTTGACCACCAATATAAGGCCATACATGATAGTGATGGACCCCACCCTGACTGATAATATTCTGAGTATCATCACGTTTTATTATTATCATAACTATCCTCTTCTTGGCTTGCAGATATAGATTACATTAACGTGTAGTCCAAGGGTATATCACTTTATGAGGCTTGCCGTAGGTTTTGTGTGTTCCAACGTACGCTTGCTGCATCGTAAAACATTAAGGGCCCCCTTGTATTTTATGATGAGATAGTCGACACCGGCATCGGGAGAAAGTGATACCTGAGAACGGATGAAAGCGGATCCTCTGAGTTTCGGGAGAAAGAGAGAAATGTGAGAGAGGAGGTGTGAAATCGTATCGTTGCTGTTGCCAAGGCGAAAACTAATAGCAACCTGACGACGCCAAGCTTGTTCCCATGATGCATCAAGCTGATCAGGGAATTACAACTCGTAATAAACTTTGAAGACAAGTTTTTTTTTAATCATTCTCTTCCTGGCTTTTTATAAGTGAGTGTTTTTTATTAAAGATTTAGAGCTGGAATGTCCTCCTCAGGTGAGTGGGGAAAGATGAAGAATGAAGATTTTGGGATGTGGTGTAACATTCCACAACCACCAGCAGCTACACAGGTAAGTTATAGAAATTAAACAATTGTTATAAAATACAACACAATTACAGAGAATTCATATTTGTTTTATTTGCTTAACGTTAGAGTCAACCATTCGGCAAAATAAAAAATATATCTCCTTTGTCTATGGGGATTGTCTCAATCTGCAGAGCAACATGCATGGATTGCCCTTTGCCAGAGCACGCCCTTTGCCTGAGCACGCCCTTTGCCAGAGCACGCCCTTTGCCAGAGCACGCCCTTTGCCAGAGCACGCCCTTTGCCAGAGCACGCCCTTTGCCAGAGCACGCCTTTGCCAGAGCACGCCTTTGCCAGAGCACGCCCTTTGCCAGAGCACGCCTTTTGCCAGAGCACGCCTTTGCCAGAGCACGCCTTTGCCAGAGCACGCCTTTGCCAGAGCACGCCTTTGCCAGAGCACGCCCTTTGCCAGAGCACGCCCTTTGCCAGAGCACGCCCTTTGCCAGAGCACGCCCTTTTGCCAGAGCACGCCCTTTGCCAGAGCACGCATATCGGGGTAACTTTATTACATTGGTTAAAAGGTCTATGAGATGGAAATGGAAAAATCAGAGAAAGTTTGTTGAAATCTTGAACAAAATCAGATTTAAAAACAAAATGGAAATTTAGAAAGTTGTAACGTGCACAAGGGAATCTCAAAATGGTGAATAAATCATTTCACTATGATGAATGGGGGGACAACTGTCCCATTTTTTGTACCATAAAAATCATTAATGTTCAGAAACGACAAGATCCTACCAAGTCAGACATTAAAAATAATGACATTTCATTCTTTTTGTGTGTTGGAACGAATTTTAGAATTTTCAACCAATTCATCAAAGCGTCATTACATATTCAGCCAATTTGAAATTCGTACATGTATAGCGATTACAACTTATGGTCGCCTAATTTCATTCAAACTTTCACAAATCTCCTTTCCTGATGTTGTTTTGCCTTTGTTCATTGACATTTGATTTTACATGTACACTTCCATGGCTCGAATGCATGCCTTGTATTTGCCTGATGTATAAAACAAAATCTATGAAAGTCACATTCATCATTTGGAAATCAATCTAATACAACAGTTGACTCTGCATGGGAAGAAGCATCCATACAATATGTATTCTTAAATTGTTGTAAATGCTTAAAACTGATTTTGTATTGTTTTGTTGGAAACATAAATAAATTGAATTGAAAATTGAATTGAAATACATTTGAAAACACAACTTATCTGGTCTGTTGATTTTCAAGGTTTAAACCTTATCCATATCATTTGTGACAGACCCCGTCGATTTTGAATTTGGGCTTTTTCATAGTCAATAGTTTGCTAGAATAATGTAAGAGATCATAATTGGTCAAAAAGAGATTACGCAAGTGGAAGGATTTGAGCATACTTTTAAAGTTCGATTATAATTTGCTGACAGTTTACCTGTTTCAAGTTAACGTACATAAATGGTTTGAATTAATAGTTAGTTTGGAGATGCATACATTTACAGTTAACTGATAACTGCTGATGAATCCCAAAGTACATGTATGTAGGAATGGGCCATTATAGTGTAACATGGCATTATACATGTAGGAATGGTTGTACTATTGTAAACTAATAAAATAAACTCTTGCCAATCAATCTCTTTAAAACCAATCATCCAATTTACTCCCAAACTCACTCTGTTCCTCATCTAAAATCCTCTCTCCTAAGTCTCTAGTAACATAAACAGGGTCCTAAAATCAATACACCTCACTCCATTCAAGTCCAGGGCAGGTCTGCATGTCTTTTATTCAGGCCCGTAGCCAGGGGTTGGGGGCACGTGCCCCCAAATTTCCAAGATCACACACCCATCCTCATAGACCCCTCCCCAGGACGTCGATCAATTACATGTATGTGGCTATGTGCCCCCCCAAACATCAAACTCTGGCTACGGCCCTGCTTTTATTATAGCATCCTGGCCATGTGCAACATGCAAAGTATATTCAAATGAAAATACATTATCAACCAATAGCAAAGTAGGATTTAAGAATAAAACTGAATATTAATTCATAAGGAAAAGGAAAAGAGAACCAATGATAAGTAAGAAGTGGAAATATGTAAAGCATTCATGAATAAAGAATGAGAGGATAACATACTACCTGTTTTAAGAGTTGGTATGTGGAGGAGATGAATAGAGGAAATGAATATGCAAATGATGTGAAATGAATATGTATAGAGAGAAGAGACAAGGGAAACAAATAGTAATTGTAACCAATACAAATAGGGAATGAGTCTAGTTTTAACTCTTACACTATCACCTCACCTTGTAAACATAGCAATGGACCATGGGAAAGTCAGTACCATCATCTATTATAGCATTTTAGACAGGGTAATAGCCACATGTTGTAATGTAACATTTGAGGAAGGGTAATGCCAACATCTAGTAGTAAAACATTGTAGAAATGGTAATAACAATACCACTCTTGACTTTGTGTGGAGCAATAGCTATACCTGTTGATTCACATCTCAAATCATGCCACTTTTCATACTTCAACAGCTAGAAGGCAACATGTCTGTTATTTTCATTAGTTTCTATGGTTGCATATAAGATAATGCATGATGTTCCCAAACTTTATTGTATCCTGTCCTACATGCACATCACACATGGCACCCGGTGAAAGGGAAAAACCCTATTTTGACCCAAAACAATTCAGGTTTCAGGTAGTGTTTGACATCAGGAACAACATACTACAAATCTATGAAAAAATGGAGCCCCGGAAAGTGGTTATTTTAAAAATGGCAGCCAAGATGGCAGCCAATACCTTGAAATAGCCATAAATCATGATATATCCACCTTAGAGATATGATTTTGTTGTCTATACCTTGGTTGTTTGTTTGTTTTGTTTGTTTGTTTGTTTTTGTTTTTGTTTTTTTTTTTTTTGGGGGGGGTATAAGAATCCATTTGTACTACCGTACTTACAATGGGTTATATGGCCACCAGGAAACCTGGAAATCCAAGATGACATCCAAAATGGCTGCCAGTCTCCTAAAAATGACAAAAAGTGAGTCACTATTTACAGTAAATCTTTTAATTAGCAAGATTAAAAGTATGTTTTAGAGATCAGGATATTCACTGGTATGTTTCAAATTATCATAAAGGTTTAGAGTAGCCTTATACTCATGGCATAAGACTGATCCATGAATTGGATGGCATAGTAAGGGATAAACATTTTGCACTAGGTCATATAAGACACCAGGGACCTGTTTCACAAAGCCTTTTTTCAATGACAAATGACAAATATCAGTGACAGAAGCAAGGATTTCAGTAGCTTATAACAAAAACTGTCATTTGTCACTGATGACAAGTTTTGTGAAACGCCCCCCTGATACAACTCTATTCATATTGGAGAAGTGTTATGACAAATGAATGAATATTTATTCAGAGAAAAACATATCCAGTGGAATATTCATCATGTAATAGTGCTGGTGCACCCATCCCACATATGAAGAGAAGAGATATTTAAAGCTATTAAAAAACAACACTTATTAGCACCGGTCTCCAGTGTGACTCAGATTACAGGATATGCAAAAACATTCTTGAAAAGTATGCGAAGATCCCCCCTCTCCTCATGTGAATATCTGCTGGTAAACACATTCCTCAAATTATGATTTTTAAGCCATTATGGAAAGGATACCCAAAGTCGCATTACTACTTCTACATATTATATCTAATATAGGCCTACATGTAGTGGGCACAATCAAACTGGGGATATCCATACTATAGAGAAAATTGTTAGTACTGGTACACTAAGGGTGCGTTCAAGCGATTTTTCAAAGCTAGAATCACAAACATGAATCACAATTCAAAACGCCGATACAAAACATGCTTACTGTGGGAGATCGTTCAAGCGATTTGCAATCAACGCTAATTCTCGCTCATTTCAAGCCCACCCAGGAAGAATAGAAATAGGTAGCGATAATATATATAATAGATAATGACGTCATAGAATCATGATTGAGATCTCCGTTCGTTCAAGTGAATTTTAGCAACCGTGATTCTGCAGAATCATGATACAAAACGCATCTTTTTCAGCGTTTCATGTTTGTGTTTTTAAACACGTTTATTTTTACGACCAACGAAAAATCGCTTCAACGCAACCGTGTTTTAAACTAAACGTCTTTGAAAACCGTGATTCTAGGGTGAAAAAGTGTCGATTGAACGCACCCTAAACCCATATGCACCCAATACTGTGCAAGTACTGTGATATTAATGACATGCATCCCACTAGATACATATGCTGCACAAATTTACGTAATCATGTTTGGCAAATATTGAGTATTGGCAGCAATCTCGGATACAATGTTCCATAAAAAGGCTACACTTATATTTAATACTTTTTCATGCATCAATGAATATTCTTACCTTTAAAATGTACTTTACACTTTACAAAAAACTCTCATATATATATATATATATATATATATATATAGTAAGGTGAATCCGATTAGGTTGTAGGATACTGGCTGCCATTTTGGACGCCATCTTGGATTCCCAGGTTTACTGGTGGCCATACCACATCTTAAATGGTCTAAATGGATTTCTCAACCCCCAAAACCTAGGTATAGACACAAAAATCACATTTCCAAGATGGATATATAATGGTCTATGGCTACTTTAAGGTATTGGCTGCCATCTTGGATGCCATTTTGAAAATAACCACTTTTCTGGGGTCCGATTTTCATAGATGTTTAGTATGATGTTCCTGGTGTCAAACAAAACCGGAAACCATTGACAAAACTTTTGTTGCAATTTGACCCGACTAGTATTTTGATCTGCATCGACTAAGTATGGATACCATTCATTTTGCAGAGAATCCACTTTGGTCTGGACCCAGACCTCCTCTCAAAGTTGTTCAAGAAGTTTTCACTGAGTGCATATGAAAGTGATGCCGCTAACATTGATATTAGATTATCTGTTGGGTCCAGACAGAGTCTATACTCAGTTCTCATCTACCTCTGATGTGAAAGGGGTACCAGTAATACAATGTATAAGACATACTCTTCCCAATAAGATACCACCTTCAAGCCACACTATATGGTGACTAATGCCTCTAAATATTCATTACGTTTAGTGGAAGCATAGATATAGCACTTTTATTATCGGTTGTGATCTGAAAGGGTCCCTTTGACACCCTTTTGATAAGAAAAATGTTCATATATTTTCTAATCGAGATGAAGTCCCCATTTAAAAGAGTACATGTAGTTGGTATTTTGCATTTTTAGTTCGAACCTACAAGAGAAATCCCTCAAATACATCCCTGAATCAAACTAGATGTTAGATATTTTTGCAGAGACAATTTGTCTGCAATACTGGTGGTGTGAAAAGCAAATTGTAATTGCAACTCAGTGGCTGCTCTATGTAGTCAGCTTTGATATTATGACTTAATTTTCTTATGGAGCGAAAGTGGGCATGAGCAGTATTCAAGGAAATATCCAGATTTCTGTGTGTGCAAGTGTATGAAATAGTTTATCAAACACTTATAAATGTCAAACTCTGGATCTGAAGTAGAACTTGAAACCTACAGGTACGTTTTCCTTATTGGGATGAAATGAAATGCTTAACGAAACGCTTTTCACAAGATTTCTGGAAAATACATTTTTCCTCAATTCGATTGATTTGCCATGTTGTTTTTGCTTCTTTTCAGTTCAAAAGGTTTTGTGATTACACCCACAGGTTTCTACACACAAATCTAGGTCATTAAACCTACCCTCCCCCTTCTCCGCAGTTATTGTGGAAAACATTTATAATATCCTCAGGAAAAATACAGGAGCAACAAATTAAAAGTTTCTTTAAAGAGGGTCAGTTAGAAGACAAGATTGGAAAGAGGAAAGTGAGGGGAAAATTGTCAAAATAAGTCGGGACAAGGGTTGATGTGGGAAGGCTTTCCTTCACAATAGTGAGCTTGGTAACTGATACTCTATTCCTTTTACAGCTATTGAAGCTTGTTTTTTGCGAGTCATTTTATTTTGTTGGGCACTGTCGCCCCTAAGACTGGCATGAAAGGAGATAGCCTCAATGCAAACTTGCACAATACACCCAGCCACAGTCATTCAATAGTTAATGTCACGGACACAAATGCACCTTTCATACCTTCACTCAAAACCTGCTTACTCACTCACTCATTTGACAGACTCCTTCCCATTTCTTCTTGTGACAAAAATCCATAAATACCTCAAATAAAAGCAGAATTTAAGAAAATGTGATATTTGTTACAAACCATGGTCTATATCTACTTTTATTGTTTCATATTGTACATAAAATAAGGTTTTTTGAAACATTCCTTGCTAGGTAGCCTTCATTAAAACAAATATTTAACTGTGTTAGCTATTGCAAATTGTATATCTGCAAAGCTTGTACAGTAATGTGTTCAGATTATATAGCTCTACTAAGTTGTACAGATGGAGATAAGAAATGCATTTTGTGTTTTGTGTTTATTTCAGAGCTTTCACCAAGATGTGCTTTATTGTGCTATCATTGTAAATAGAAAACCCTTTTCTCATAACAGATTTCAAGATTGATTACATTGTGGTCAAACCCACCTAAAATCTTATGCCTGAGGTTCTCATAATTATTCATAGATGAGTATGTGAATAGAGGAAAGAGAAGAGAAAATCAAAACCAAGCGATTACCTTTAATCCCTTTTGTACAAGTGGATTTCAAAGTACTATGTCCCCAGGTTGAATCTATATGACAGAGATGAATGGTGTACATCCATCATTTTCACCCAGCTACCCTTTTCAACCATTTCACTTTCCTACTGTTTCACAAAAGCAATGTTCATATTGGATCAAAGTAGATGTAAATGGGAATGTTTAACCATGTTAAGTCACTTATGCAATGAAAAAAATAGAAGTTTTGCTGTGTCAAGTTATATCTTTGTCCTTGGTTGATTAGTGTTGATTTTCTTGTTGAATTGAATTGAATTTCTACGGTCTATGTTCTAGAAACTTTATTCTTTACTAAAAATATAAAAAAGAACTTGCTGAAACAATTACACAGTGACATTAAAATGATGACACCAATTCATTAAGCCTTCTATTTCCTCTGATATTGCTACCTAGCAGTTTGTTAAGTACAGATAACAAATGTTGGTACAGTTAGGATTAATAGTGTGATGTATTCAAATGTGAATGAATCAAAGGAGGTGGAAAAAAGAGTATAAACTTTGTTTCCTTTCCATCCCATTAGGTAAGGTTTAAGCACACCTTGCTTGGGACATGTTCATTGAATGTATTATTATGTTAGTTAATGAGCAAAGCCAAGCCAAGCCAAGCCGTGTAAAATCAAGATACATCCATACAATTTCCCATCACATTTTATGGGGAGTAAGCCAAGCCTAGCTTAAGATGCATCAATTATTGGCAAACTAACAGACCCATTTTACTGACATGAATGATACTGTGTATCTCAAATCTAGACAAATGTTACTTTTACAGAGAATTAGTATTTAATTTAGAAGGCTTATGTCCTGTATTCTAAACTATTTTGTGTAATCTTTTTTAAAAATGATTTTGTTCAAAACCAATGTTATAATTTCCTTCTCTTTTAGGGAGAATCTTTCTCTTTCCACCGACGAGTCATATTTAGATTAGTATACGTACATTTAATTGATAGGGAATTCCCAACCTGGTCATCCATTTTAATCTCATTCCAAAACTCAAGTAAATCCTATGAAAACTAATATTTCAGTTGCATTTACGTGGCTTGGGGCATACAATCTATCTCTACTGAAGAAAATAAAACCTGTTTCTTTAATTATTATATTTCTGTTGAAATAATCCTTGCTTGGGATGATTTTCTTTCTTTTCTTCATTTTTCATAAGGCTTTGCATTTTCAGTGGAAAACTATTTTCTTTATTGCAATTATAATACAAGTTGAAACCAAAATTGAAACTTGCACAATGAGATTAACATTTCTGGAAACAAATCAAACTGAAGGAAAAGTTTACCCATTTAGATTGTTTTAAATTGGCACATCAATTCTGAGAAACATTGAATCAGTGGAAGCTATTTACATCCTATCCCACACAACTGTTAAAGGGATAGTTGAGTTATGTTGCAGAGGGCGCTACACAAAATAATTTTTTTGTGAGATAATGAAAAGTGTCAAATTTGAAAGAACATAACATATAAATGACAAAATCATCTTTGGTTGATCAAAATTGGTTCATAGACGGCTGAAATATCCATAAATATAACGACTTTTTTTTGTTGGTGGGACACAAATATTCGATAATTTGAACCAGCCGTTGAAAAAACGAGATAGCGCCTTGTATGTTTTATTCCAGCAATGCCGATGTTGGCTTTATGTTGTCTTTTTCGTGTTGATTATTGTACGCACAACCAGCCGGCCCGTGTATTGTTATTATTAATTAATTAATTAACGGTCACCATATTTTTTTGAAAGTGGAGCTGAATTGCTAAAAGACCTAAAATTACCTTCATAGCAATTTTAGGTCCTAAAAGAGCACTAGAAATGTCATTAATAAGAATAAGAGCAATAACCATGTACTTTTAAGGCATTTCTGGTCTTAAAGAGAAAGACCAGTTCTGGTCATGCGATTGCATTGTGAAAGTAACGTTGTGGAATCGATCAGAAAAGGTTGATCATCTAGCATATAAGTATTGGTATGTACTACAAGGTTCTGGAATCATCAAAATGATAAGAAATTTGGCCCAGTCTTGGTAAAGTTACAAGCACTGTACACAGAAAGATGTATATGGGATTACGCAAACCACGTGCGCGATATCTATTTGGTCCCAATAGATATAATAATTTACCAAATATATCAATTAGTAGGCGGTTTCCTGACTTTCCCGGCAAAATTTGTATCATCACATATTATTCAAAACATATTCTTTCACATGATTGGTAATGAGAGCTTCCATTTCATTTTTTTGAGAGAGGGGCATTTCCAAAACTGGTCTTTACCTTTAAACAAGAACTCAACCATCCCTTTAATGTTATTGAAATATTATCCTGCACAGATAATTGCTGCAAAAGAGGGTACCAAACAGAGCACAATTTCCATAGACTTATGTTACAGGCTATTTCTTCAAATATATTATTAAGATTTGTCTGTAGAAGGATTTTGATTTTTTTCTCGAAGTGCAATACTATTAGTGATGATCATTTTGGTTTTAGAGCAAGTCAACATCTTCTGCAATGTTAACCTTTTAGCAACTGAACCGCCCGAAACCGCCCCTCCTTTTTACTCACTGAATCGCCCGAAACCGCCCCTCCTTTTACACACTGAACCGCCTGAGTACCAGTAGGGCCACCTTTATAAACCGTGATGTAAACAGGATAAAATTGAGGGGATGCTTTTTGCACCAGTCTTTGAACAACCTTTTGTGGATGGGCCCCAAGGCCAGCGTTAGACCCTCATTTAATTGTTACAGGGGCCTTAGTGTAAAGCAAACAAACACAAAATGCCAACTCTGTGACGTATTTTGCGAGCTCCTCTCCAATTTGCTCTGCACCGAAAATTTTCATAAACTTTCATTTTCTTCATAATTGATGACCGAATAGATTTGTTTTATACATGGGTTGTATTAAAAACATATTTGCAATAATTATATCAAGGTTGAAAAGTTTTAGTACAGGGCAAATGGGAGGGGAGCTCACAAGATACGTCACAGAGTTGCTAATTTGTGTTTGATTACTCGCACCTTCATAAATTCATAACTTTTAAAATATTTTTAATCAGTTTTTGCTCAAACTTTCACTGACCTGTTTCTCACATTTTCTGTTTCTATTAAAACTAACTTAATATCAGGGTGGATTTCCCCTTTAACAGGGCAGTCTTGGTAGTGACCGAAATGCAGTAATGGTTTTTATTGGCCTTTGGGGCTCAAGCACCCCGTTCCAAAATTTGATTGATTTTATTTTCATAATAGAACAATCATGTTTCCATTAATGCGTCTTACAAAATATTTAATCAACACTAGTAAATGAGGACAAATACTAAACTTGCATAAAAGACAAGTCAGTGGAGTTTGAAAAAAATATGATAAAATTAGAAGAAAAAATTATCTTTAAAAAAAGATGTAAAGATTACTACTCAAATTTGTGACTTCTAATATGTGGTATTCTCCATTTTTTGTACAAAAAGTGCTACAAACTTCACCAATCACATTTGAAATGCATAGTGTTTGTATATAACCTCTTCTAATATCGTATGTGTGAACACTGCCCTCGTGGTAAGAACGTGGGGATGATGGATTAGTGAGCCCATCTATTAGTGTCCTGTAGATTAATTGCTGTCGGAGAACCTAGGGAGATAAGAGCACCAGGCAAGTCCATAGGCTACACCATGTCAAGTGTTATAAGAAGATGGAATATTGACAATGTCTCGATTTGATGTAATCACTTCCTCCTGCTCACCATATTCCAATGGGCTATTTGAAGGGTATTTGGTAGAACTTAGTTCTGGGGATCTACTTCTATTCTTGCAAATCCTCTGTAACACTCTTCACAGAACACATGTAGGCCATTTCCATAACGTTATGATATTTAATGCACAAATTTAATATTTGTTAAGTGCCTCTTTACAGATTATTTCATTCACCTGATACAAATATTGTATTTCAATAATCAGAATGCCAATTGCATACATTCTGTGTTGTTAGGTAGGACAAGCCACAGTGTTTGCCCTACCTAGCAACAATTAATAAATACAGATACAAATTCAGTTATGGGGAGGAAGGGGGAGAGAAAAAGAGAGGGGGAGACTGAGATGAGGAAATGTAGTACCGGTATTATAAGGAAAACTGGACAGGGAGAAAGGGGGGAGGGGACAAGGTTGAGAAGGAAATGCCAAAGAGATTATGGGTAACTTGGGCAATAGAGAGGAGAGGAAGAGAGAGAGAGAAGAGAGAGAGAGAGAAGAGAGAGAGAGAGAGAGAGAGAGAGAGAGGGGGAGAAGGTGGAGAGTTTGGGGGGGGGGAAGAAGATAAGAAAGGAGGGCAGATGAATAGAGGAATGTATACACAGTCTTACTGGGACAATTCATTGCTATTGAAGTTTACTCTAGTTTTTTAACCTTTGGTTTTTGTGAAAGACTTGTTTTGTATCACAAAAATGGTGCCATGCAAATAGACATTAGGGCCAGCCTGTAGGACTGAGTCTAAATCCAATTAGAATTAGTGCATTTGGAATAATAATTGAACCACTTTCAGTGCTTGCATTTCAAATTTATTTCAAGTGTGAAAAGGCTTTTTTATTCTCTATATAGAAAATATTGAAAACATAGAGAAAAAAATGGAAAAAAGGAAGAATAAAAAACTTGTCCATCTTTCATGATGATGTAGAGCTAACTAACTTAAATTGAATTTCTCATGTATTTGAGTTACTTTGTAGTTGAATTTTCTGTCTTTTAAACCATTAAAGTAGTCACCCTATTCATAACAAATATTATATATATCAAGTAAAAGACATTAAAAGGTGTAGTGTTTTTCCTGAACATTTGACCTACTTTGTGAAATGTCTGCTGTCCGTTTCACATAATAGAATAAAAGATTAGTTTACATCATTGCCATAAATGCAGCATCCTCTATGAATAAATATCTGTTGAGGTGTCAAGCTGTAAGCCATAAAATCATCCTGAAATTCTCATATTTCGGCTAATGAAATTATGAAAAGATTCTGTTTGAAAAGTTATTTGTCAAACACAAAATAATATATGTAGTGTTAATTTTTAAAAAATCCCATGTGAAATTGCCCCATCACCTTTTGTATAAAAAAACCCAGTTTACAGCTGCAAGCTCTGAGAAATAGATTATTTTTCCTTCTTGATTTTTTGATGGCATTGGCTTTAGAAGTCTTTTGTTAGTTTAAAATGAGTAAATATCATGACCAAATGGCCACCAGAAATATTTTGCCCACTCGCGCTCATTTTGCATTATCTTTAATTTCATTTTTTCAGCTCTCACCCCTGGCAAGTTACTTGTTTCTGGTGTTATAGTTACATATGATGCTATCTATTGTTGCATTCATGGACAGTATTATGCTGCTCTAATTTTATGAAGATGAATTGTTAATATAAACATATTGTTCTGTAGACTCATACATAATCTATCCGTATTCAGCATTTTGCTTACAATTATACATCAAAAATAGCATTTCTAAGGTAAATGGAGAATTCATTAAACCAGTGCAAGATTAACAATTGACCAATTCCTTAGTACAGAATGCCTGCTTGGCCTCTAAATGATTATATGAAGATACTGTCTAAATTTGAGGCAGTGTGAAAAAGCCTCAGAAGCAAAAAGAAACCGACAATATTTGTGAAATGTGTGCATTTTGTATTTTGGAAAAGCAGGGCAAGTAAGAATGAATAGAACTTCATATTCTGGTTAACCCCATGTATTTTGTCCTGACTAGTGTAATGACTTGTGCAAATGATCTGCATGATTTAAATCTGTGGTGGGCAAAGTGGTAAATTCTTTTCAGTGAATAGTGGTGAGAATAAGGACACAACTACATCGGAATTGCTCTCCTTTGACTGGGTTTTTGATGGATGTACTAGGCAAAAAATGGTAGGTAAGATATATTGAATAAGAAGGAAAGAAATGAAAGAAAAGAGGAAGTAAGGTAGCAAGGGAATGAGAAGGATGGGGTGGGGAGAGTGGAGGAGAAACTGAAGAAGAGTCTACTGATTAATGGACATACTCCTCATACAGGGGAATTCCACCCGGATGTTATCTTGGCTTTTTTTCATAAAAGCAGAAACATGAGAGAAACAAATTAGGGAAAGTTTGAACAATAACTGATTAAAAATAGGAACGTTATGAATTTTTGAAGTTGTCATCAGTGAAACACAAATTGGCAACACTGTGATGTATCTTGCGAGCTCCTCTTCAATTTGCTCTGTACAGAAAATTTCACAAATTTCATGTTCTTACTTATTGATAATGTTTCATAAAGGTGTTGTATGAAATATATTTGCAATAATTATATTTAGGGTGAATGTATGATTGAAAGTTTTCCTGAAGATATTTAGTACAGGGCAAATGGGAGGAGACCTGGCAAGATAACGCCACATAGTTGCCAATTTGTGTTTGATTTATCGCACCTTCAAAAATTCATAACTTTTATTTTCATTTTTTTTTGCTCAAAGTTTCACTGACCTGTTTTTTTCATTTTCTGCTTCTATTAAAACCAACATAATATCAGGGTGGACTTCCCCTATAAAGATACCATATGTCCCTTTTGCAGCCAACATCAAATTCTGTAGATCTTTGCAGGAATTATGAATATGTCATGTATGTCCTATCTGTGAAATTTAAACGTTAGCAGTGTCTTAGTATTCAAATTATGCAAGGAAACCCGTTGACTTTCCAGACTTCCTGTCAGACACTATTGAGTGACTGACTGATATCTTTTCTTTTGTAATAACATACATAAAATGAGCTGTAACAGGTACATGAGCATTTGTCTACATCAATAACCCACTACTTGTAATGGCCAAAATTAAACTGATTGAATCTTTGTGCAGCGCGAAACGGTACAACCATTCGGTACAAGGGTCTGAAAATCAGACTATTACTTAAGTGATTGCAATCACTTATGTCGATTCGACAACTAATGGTCGTTATTTTCCCACAAAAAGTCATTTTCAAACCCTTTCGTTTTGAGGGAAGTTCTAAATAAGTATTGTCTTTCAAATGTCGTTGGAATTTAACCTTTTCATCTTTTTGACCTGCAAATGGGACATAGTATCTTTAAGGAAAGCTTTCTCTGCAATTTAATTGTAACTTGTATTTTAGAATATCAAATAAGGTGGAATTTTACAGACCTCATGTGGTACATAAAATATGTCTCTGTACTTGTGTGAATAATGCCTTTAGTTGTATACAGATTTCCTTATATTTGGTTAGTTGTAGTATATTATGTTCCTTTTGTAGACATTATTATATTTGAACTTTGAAGAAATAATATCTGTTCTTGAAATAACTTTTAAGAAATTTGGTTCCCAAGTCTAACAATTGTTATTTAATTTTATTTTCAATATTTGTAGAACATAATGAACCTGTGTTTATTTTATTCTTCTGATCTGAATGTATCTTCTTCCATGTAATTCCAATTATTCATTGTTGCAGTGTATTCTTAGAGAAAGTGTTTACAATTGGACATGGTTATGTTGATGAAATAATATAATACTGATGTGAATCAGCAGAGCATGCATGCACAGCCAGGCAGATTCCATCACAATGGGCCTCGATTGTGAGAGGGAAACTAGAAAGATTTTTATGCATATTTCAGGATTCATTTCCAAGCACAAAAGGAATTTGATTGAAGAAATGGAAAGAAAAAATGTCTTCTTCATTTCACTTCTTTTCTTGGCACATCAATTTGGAAATGAGTGTGACTGCGAAGCCGTACTAACTCTCAAGTTTCACTCATTCTTTGTGTGAAATCAGAAAAGGAATGCATGTAACTTAGATTATGATGCACCTAAATTTCATTCCATTTTACAAATCGGAGAACAGTGAGAACACTTGCATCTGAAATCTGACTACCCAAGCTTTTAATGTTTGTATTTTGAAAAGACATATTCTATCAACAACCCATTTTGTCTTTTCTTGGGTTACCATTTTAGAAATTGTGGATTTTTTCCCCCATGTATATTCTATCTCCTTAGTGCATCCATTCTTGCTTTTGTTGCATGGGGTTTTTTTTTGAAGGATTTCTATTTTAACAAAGTATACCCAGAATATATTGAGTACCAGGCAAGACTGTGTTTGGTTTGATCTCCATAATGAAATATCTCTAGACAACATGTAACAAACATCTACATTTCAGTCAGAATACCTAGCTGCTTTCATAGCTGCTTTCATGTTACCCTACTTCTACAGCTTTGCTTTCACAGAGACATATTCTATCTCACTATATATATGCTCCCCTTTCCTGCATGTATTTCTGTGTATTATGGATGTACATGTTGGGCATAAAATACTGGTATGTTTTGTTAAGTTTCATAATTCTTACAAAGAGCTATCGACTTACACAATAGGTGTGTCTTCATCAGCTCGAGATTGCCAAATAGCCCGCTATTTCTGATTTGGGAAATAAGCCCGAAGTTACAAATCGCGTCTTCATCAGCTCGAGATTCATGAATCTCGAGCTTGAGAAATTAGCTCGAGATATTTTGCTAAGCGTTCGCGCATAGTGCGAGTCTTCGGGCTGGTGAAGACGCACTGGACAATTAGCGGGATATTTTTGCCAAATAGCGGGATAGTTTGCAAACTAGCCCAAGATATCTTGGGATGACTATCTCGACCAAATATCCTGCTAATTGCAACTGCGGGCTGATGAAGATGCAAATTAGCTGGATAGTTTGCGATCGGGATAGTTAAAATAGCGGGATATTTGGCAATCTCGAGCTGATGAAGACAGGCCTAACCATGCTGGTAACCTCCGTCAAGCCAAAGTGAGATGGTATTGTAGGAGCCTTCCTTCCTTTGGTGGGTCCCCAATGGGATAGAATCAAATATGGAGAGGGGATAAACTACCCCTAACTACAACATTGAGAGGGGTTCAACTTTGTAGTTCTACTCTCAGATATCTGCCAATTTTATAGGCTCCCTGACATGCTGATCCTCCTACATCTAGGAAACTGTATGCATACATGTATATTAGGAGAAAGATAGATACATATCAGTGCTATATTTGTCTAAGCTTTTCATAGAAAACAGATGCAGGAAATGTAATAACCCTTTTCTTAAAATAACAAAATGTATCCTGTTATCAACAAATGTTATATCTACTTATCCCTATGAAAAGATCTTTATTTTATTTAGAAGACAAAATGGACAATGTAGGTCACTATTTCTCTGTTTTTCTGACATGATGAAGATCTAATAATCTTGCAGCCTTCATGTGATTTTATTGACATTTCATTTTTAAAGACTTGATGTACGTAACTAACGCAAGAGAATATGTTCAAACACATTTGAGTTGAAGGAAATTAGGAGATGATGATGACGTAACAGTGGAATATGTTGCAGAGTGGCAAGCAGTATATACCCAGAGCTCTAGGGGATAAGAAAGGCAGAAGAGCTAGCATCTCATTCTTCTCACTATTTCCACTGAGACCCAGCCATACTGAGACCAAGAGAAAGGTGGATGTCGGTGATACCATGCCACGCTGTAATTGCAATCGTATCTCTCATTCCATTGACTCTGACCGCCTTTTTCTTCTTCTTTGGGCACTAAGACAGCAAAGGGCATACATACATGATATTTCAAAAGGTGACTGATTACAGTACAGTGGGCCGACCGGGTCTTCTTTTTTGCAAAGCTCAACATATATTTGCTCTCCTCTCATTTGCTGACTATGGTTACAAATATGTGTTGCAGTACTTAATATTGATCAGCATTAATTCACTGTATCATGTTTGAATTGTGCACAGTGTATTACTTTGAAAAGCCCCAAAAAAAAAAAAAAAAATTGTTCAATACCGGTAAGCTTCTTTCCTTCCAATTATAATTCATCCATATGTTCAGCATCAGAACTCTTCTGGTAAATATTCACATCTTGCGTAATTGATTTGGTAATCCTATATTTTGAATTATTTGGCCAAAGAACATTCCAGAAATATTGTAAGTAATGTAAAATATATCACAAGTAAGTATTTGAATGGACTCTTGTCTTCTCCTTCTACTGAGTGGGAAACAAATTCAATTAACAAATAACAACTTCATTTCACAATGGTGATGCTGAGTAGACTTGAAGAATGGCAATGCTATGCATACACTTATTCAACCTATCTGTCATACCTTTGTCCTCCATTTTTTTATTGGAAAGAAAGATCTCTGTATCATGAAAGACATAGAAGGTGCATTCATTTTGAGCCAAATTGTCTTAAATTGACAAAATTAACAATTTCTAGCTATATTTTCCTTAGTTGTTACTGGACAAATGATTGACATTACAATAACATTTTTATCTTGCAAATATTTCAATAAAATATGGTTTTAAAATGGTCTCTTTAAAATATATAATGTAATAAAAATCAAAGTGTCCAAAATGAGGATACGAAAATAACTAAGTATTGGTTCAATTTTTTTGTTGCAAATGCAGATATTTAACTTCAGGGTAGAAAGTGTGTCAGTGTTTTCTCAACTGCTTTTACACATATTGTAAAGAAGAGAATGCAGATCTGACACAGATTCTTTGGTGTTGTGCAGGGAAAAGAGAAGAAGCAGGGAGCATTTAGCCAGCAGCAGCGGCTGTCAAGCGTCCTGCCTCTGCCTACAGCTAGGGAGCACAATGCTTGCTTGCTTGCTTGCTTGCTGCCTGTCCGCCTGCCTGTCTGCCTGCCTGTCCGCTTGCCTGTCCGCCTGCCTGCCTGCCTGCCTGCCTGCTAAACTCTGCGCCTGCCTGTCTGCCTGCTTGCCTGCTATCTCCTCAGCCTGCTAGAACCTCAGCCTGCTTGCCTCATTCCCTTTATTCTGGTCATGGACCAACCTCACCTTCACCAATGCATTACATGTACACAGTAGTGTCCCTGTACATCAAGATATATTTTCATTTCACTATTTATCAAGCAGTTTTAGTTATTCCATTTCTAGTTTTTAGCATGATGTGTTTTAATGAGTTTGAGAGTGAAAGTTTGAGATAATAAGGGTGCCATGACTAAAATTTCAAAGTAATAATATTGTAAAATAGAAGTTTTTTTTTAAAGTTCTGATCTTTTAAAGCAATTTTGATATTGACCCAATGGCACTGAACTAACAGTTTGATTTTCAGCTTGAATTAATTGCATTGCGGTATCATTATTATATCAACATTTGTATTCCTAGGTAATAATATGCAGTGTCACTGAATCATCAAAACTGAGATAAACTCATTTTCAAGATTTCCATTGAAATTGTTAAGCTCTGTTTCCCAGCTTATAGCCCCTCCTCCTGAATTCTGCATTTCTCCTTCTATCTGTTATCATGCTATGTTTTAACCTCTATAGTATACCTGCCCTATGTTCTACCCATTTCACATTTGCTGCTGAAGAGGGTTTAGTCCAGACTTTATCATTACTGTGAAACTCCTATGAGTTGTATTGGCATCATGCCATTGGACCCTCAATATGAAACATTTCTCAACCCACTTTGAAAGGAGAAATTATGCATTGCATTGCAAGTGGATTTTTCCATAATATGAATGCTATCTTGTAGTGAATGAATGCAATGTATGTTTAAGGATAGGATGGCAGCAATAATAATGTGTGGAAATAAGACATGACATTTTTCACAGTCTATGGAAAGAAAAGTTTTTAGGCTTTTAGGCTTTTAGGCTTTTAGGCTTTCAAGCAGATATGATGTTCTGTATTGCAGTTTTAAATATGAAAAGTAGCGTAATTGAGGCTGCAATTTGAGTCAACAGAGCTTGCTGCTGACTCGAGCCTGACTCTATATGGTGAATACGAAAAAAAGTATTTTATTTGTCCCTTCTTTCTACTTGCTATGAGATAGAGAAGGAGAGAGAGGGAGAGAGAGAGAGAGAGAGAGAGAGAGAGAGAGAGAGAGAGAGAGAGAGAGAGAGAGAGAGAGTGAGAGAGAAAGGAAAGGGGATATAGATAGAGAGAGAAGGAGAGGGCTCTTTCATCTGGCATGATAAGAGGAGCCGGGGGACACTTAGTGCTTCTCAGTCCCCTCCCTCCCTATTCAGGAAACAAGCTTTAAGAAATGTAAATAATATTATTGTCCATGTAACGTGATGTTTGGTGGCATCAAAATAAGATTGAAGAAAGAAGAACAATATTTAGGAAAGAAAACTATAGCACTTGTCTCCAAAATTAAATCAATAATATATCACTATATTATTAGTTGAATCACTATACTATAACAATCTTTCCACCACAACACCAATTCCATCACAACAACAGATCCACAATCTAAATCAACCTCACCATGCAAAGATCTTTTACAAAAGCAATGGTCATGAACAAAATAAAAATTGAAATTTTGGAACTAGAAATGTTATTATCTGAATTGATGTTTGATTGCCAATAACTTCTATTGCATGAAATTATATAGTGCACTAAGACTATAAACATATACAAGTGGTTATTGTCTTTTGAAACTTGTCAATATTAAAATGTTTCCTTAAATATGAAATGTATACTTCAAAATGAATTTACAAACTGATTTTAAAGAGATAAAAGTGAAGACACAGTTTTGAAGTTCATAGATTTGTTTAAATTATTTTCTTTGTGCATCTAGATATTTTATAAGACCATATCATTAATTTACTTTAAAAGCTTTTGGCTGTTGATAGGTTGATCTGGGGGGAATTGTTTTTACTCCACTTTTGAATATATGTATTTTTTTAAAAGAATTTCTTATTTTGTTCTTTTGAAATTTGACAAAATTCAAGCCATATTATCTTTGGTTTATTACATGGCTGTTTTTTTTTGCATGTGGTTTAAAAGACATTTGTGTATTGCTCAGTTTTGGATGGTGTGGGAAGTTACATGTACTTGTGCATTGCAGCTGCAGAGAGGGAAGAGAGGGAGAGAGAGAGAGAGAGAGAGATTTTAAATCCTGTTCTGATCAATGAAGTATCTTATTGAGTGAAGGTGTTTGAGAGGCCCCCCCCCAAAAAAAAAAAAAAAAATAAAGAAAAAAAAAAAAAAGGAATTATAATAAGTAAGAAGAAGAAGTAGCAAAACATAGTCACATCTACATTGCTTCTTGACATCTACTATGACTATTATGGATCCGACTATTATGGATCCATAATTGATCTATAATCCAGAATTGTAAGCTTTAAAAAATTGTCATGTATAAGATATTTCACAATTGAATTGTAAATATGTGTACTAGAAGCCAACTAACTCCTCATGGAATATTGGTAGATGACATGGTATCTTTAGCATTATTTCCAGTGGGATTAGATATGTGTGTTACCCCCAACGCTCTTCACCCGCCAACCAACCCTCATTGCCATGTCCTTTTAAACCTTTCTTGATCGGTCATGGTCTCCTTTTGTTTACAGAGAACTGAAAATCCCACAAATAACTTTCCTTTCCCCCACTACCTGCCCCCTCTCTGTATTACATGCATTCTCTTACCCTTTATCCCATTCTCCCTCATTTTTCCCCTCACAATTATTTTCCACACTTGATCTGTAGTTGTGACCCTTTTAACATCAGTGTGCCATTCAATGCTTGCTAATCCTACGTTGCCCTTCCGTCAGAGAGAGAGAAAAGCAGCGGTTTGAGGGGAGAAAACACCCAAGAGGTATTGGGAACGCTTGGCCGAGGGAGCTCATTCAAGAGCTACTGTTATAGTTTCCATCATCGAGGGAGTTTGTCGTTGGCATGAAGCTTGGAGCGCTAGCTGAGGACCTTGAATTTGGTAAATAGCGCTGGGATGAAAGTCTTTTTGGACTGGGTGTTACTTTGTATTTTTGCCCTAACCTCTTTTTGGTGGCCAAGTGCGATGGCAGTGGAGGTTTGATTTAATGAATGGATAGTGTTTGTTTGATCCGTCTCTGCTAAACTGTTTGTGTAAGGTAGGCAGTGCTACAGGCAACTGTTGATCAGTAGACTCCGATTTTGAGAACATTATTCTTACACTCTCTAAATGATTTTTACCTCAACCACAAAATATAATCCAATCGCAGTAAAAGTTTGATCTCCTTTAAGGCATTTCAATATCAGAATTTTATTAACAATAATGCCATGCAGATATGACATAGTTTTGTATTGAAATATAGAGCTTAGCTTTACTCTTCATAGATCAATCTGGCTTGGTAAATTACAAAGTTTTTTTTCCAGATGAAATTCAAGTAAATTTACAGGATCATTTCAGTCTCTCATTTGCAATAATTTTGATTACACAGATAAGTAATATGTCTTGAATAATTTGTATATTTATTTTTGCAATGAAATAGCCATAAAACAACAGCTTAAAAAAAAATTATCTTGTCAGTAAAATACTTCTTTGCATATTTGAAAATATTGAGACCTACATGGAAACCATTTTGTACCATTTTGCATTGAATATCAACATTTCATTTAGTTATTTCCAAGTTCATTATCATAAATTTAGTTGCATTAAAAAAAAAAATTAATAAGCGTGATAACCTGAAAGTTTTTATTTGAAAATGAAAAAGGTACTAACCACAGTAATTTAAAAAAATGAAAACGCCATTCTGAATGTGTTCTTTATGTTAAATCTAAAATTAGATATAATCTCAAAAAATTGATATGTACATTTTAATTGAGATTGCTTTAATCATCAATGTGCTATTCGAATCTTTCCCTTTAAACTGTAAATTAATATGTTTGTTTGAAATAGATGTTTCACAGGCCATTTTCATCATTTAACCAAATGTAATGCCTATGTCTTTGAGCAGTGCCTCAATACGAATAATATTTCAATAGTCAAAATGCATATTGCATATATTATGTGTTGTTAGGTAGACCAAGCTATAATGTTAGTTCTACCCAGCGATTACTAATGTATGCAATTGACTATTTAGATACAATCATTCATATTAAAACAGGTAAATAAAATAATTTGTATTGAGGCACTTCACAAAGACGTATGCATTAAATTTAGTCACATTATGAAAAATGGCCTATTGGCTAACATGAAGAAAACAGATAATATATTGATTAGAACATGTTTAAAAGTTTTTAGAGATTGGAATAACAAGCAGATAGAATATACATGTTGATGTATATTTATAAACCTTATTCATCCATTAAACAGTGCATTAGCACAGCAATAGAAACATACATTGTGTTTAAATATATGATGATGGAGTGTGCCTGGTGTTTGGACACTCAATATAATTTAGCATTGCTTAAAAATCACCAGGATGATTTGTCTCTTTTATTAGGTGTTTGGACACTCAATATAATTTAGCATTACTTAAAAATCACCAGGATGTTTTGTCTCTTTCATTAGCAATGAGTATAATGTGTAGAGAAAGACAATATAAAATAACCAAGAAACTATTTCTGATACATCATTATAATGTCAAATGGAGGTCATGTAAACAAGATAATTAGTTTAGAGTACATCTCCATTCTTTTTATTGAGAGATGTACTATGTACTAAACATTATGACAGTAATAAAATATGAAATATTAAAGATGGCAGAATAAGAATAGCTTAGTTAGGAGTGCACTTGTGTACATATGTTCATGTTTAATATAATTGATAACCTGAGAGAAAAGGGAAATATCCCTAGGTCTGTTTGGAACATACATGTAGGTTAAGGTCTTTTTAAATGCTTTTATTGAAGTTAAGGAAAGAGTTCTGTAAACGGTACATAAAAATTCTCCCATGTTCAGAAGTAGAAGACAATTTAGCCAGAGAGGGGAGAGTCATCATGTTGATGTTGTCATAGCATCCAGTGAAGTGGCATTATGTAAGGATGTACTAGCATAACAGCTTCTTACCCAAGTATTTCTCAAGGTTGTCAGTGCGAGATACATTGACTTCTACTCAGGAACGCAGGATTTTAAATCTGTTTTTTTGTGTGCTCCTTGCCTCTATAGTCTCTGAGGAGAATTGCCTGCTTTGAATCAGGGAATCAGGAAAGACTCAAGTGAAAGAGGAAGTTGCAAGTTGTTGAAGAATAGACTAGAGTAAAATAAGAGCACAGCTAGAGCAACGCAATCCAAAACTTGGAAGTGGTGAATTTGATAAGTGAAGGCAAGGTGAGATATTTGACAGGGTGGTTTGTGAGCACACTGCCAACGTTCCCTGTGCGAGTGAAAGAAATGTTCAGTGGAGGCATCGCTTTCTGTGCGCCGATCCCTGCCGCTATAAGAAGCAATCCTTACGTTAGTGTGGTAGGTAGCAAATCTTGTTTACTTGTGTGATTGCATGGTGAGCTTACCGCTATATCATTGTTGAAGGGTGTAAAATGGAAAGAAGAGAGTAGAATTTTGGCATTGATGGTCAGCTAGTACTATTTTTCTCAATGCGAAGCAGACTGTTAGGTATATCAGAATGAAATTTGATTTAGAGCATGGAGTTTTGGTACATTATGAAAATACCTAGTAAAGAGTACATTATAAAATAGAAACCTAGATTCTACTGTCATTACAATATTTTCAGGGTACAACAAAATCTATCACACCTGGTCTAAGTTAAAAAGTGAGAGAGATAAAAACACACAAAAAAAACAACAGATTGTTACATTTTTTTCTTTTATTTTATGATAAAAGACTTTCTGATCTACTTAATTAGTTATTTTCCTTCTTTCCATTTTTTTAAAGAAAGTGAAATTATACATTTAATTTTCTTAGAGTATCTATAAGGTGTAAATATATATATTTTTTGTAGAAAAAATAATCATCGTTTAGTAAGGGGAAAGTGTAATGTAAATTGCCAAAAGATTGCTAGGAATTTTTTTTTTTGCACTGCTCTTGAGGAGCATTTCCAAGGGAATTCTGTATGGTAAATCATTCTCAAATAATAAAGTGATTTGAAATGTATATAGGAAAACTCAACAAAAATTGACAAATTATACTCCAAAGCCCATACAAAATATGATCTTGCCTACTTCTTCATCATAGAAATTGAATATAACATCCCAAAGCAAGATTGCTTACAAATAAAATATAAATGTATCAGGACACACAGTAGATATGGTGCATATTGGAATACTATTACTTAATACTAATATCATTTTTAAAATATGAAATCTTATAAATTTACCAATAAAAATAGAGTCTGACTTTGACTTCTACACTTTTTAGTTATAATATGTACTACTCAACACACAACTTTAATTTTGCTGCCCTGAGATCTTGTAGAAATGGGGATAATTTTGTTGTTGGTTTATAATACAGCAAGTATTTGTTCTGTTATCATGTCTGGACAGGAGGTTCTATTTACTGTATACTTTATAAGCTTTAGGATTTATGTCCATATCTATACATAGGTGATTCTGCTGTTCACATTAATATATTTTAAATTATAGGTGAAGAGGGAGAGATAGAGAGACAGTGACACAAAGGATGGGTCTTTTAACAACTTGATAAGTGTCATTTTTGTGGGAGTATTTTTGATAAATTATCAAGGATTGATAAAAGACCACAATGTTATAGGATTTTTTTTTTTTTTAAAAAAAAGAGTAAAGTAAACATAAGATATGATATGAGCTTCTTGTATAGTCTCCCAAGTGATAGCAGGATTTCCTGATTGCTTCACTTACTGAATGGAGACATCTGATTTCATTGTATTTATAAGAATTAATTCATTTTTAAAAATGCTTTACAAGTAAACTTTGGGAGACTATTGAAGTTTTTTGATATTCATCTGGACAAGTTTGGTGGGTACTTGATCTGCTTGAGCACTAGTATTGAACTGGGTAATAATGTTTGAGCATCCAAAGTGTCACCATTGCAATGAACATGAACACTGTGCAAGAAGCTATCATCATCATCATCATCATCATCATCATTATCATCGTCATCATCATCATCATCATCATCATCATCATCATCATCATCATTATCATCATCATTATTATTATTATTATTATTATCATTATTATTATTAGTAGTAGTATTAGTATTATTATCATTATTAATAGTATCAATATTGTTAGTATTGTTGTCATTATAATTATCATTATTATAATTGTTATTATTGTTTTTGTTATTAATAATAAAATTTTTATTGCTATTATTATTATTATTATTATTATTATTATTTTCATTAATAGTGTCAATATTATTAATATTGAAAATAATATCGCTAGTGATATTCGTTTGTCTCGCAATGTGATCAATAAGGAATCTAAAAGATCTCGACGTTTCGTGCGCCGCTGCAATACTTCGTCAGGTGATAAAACTAATGTAAGCAAGGGTGTTTTATACTCTACGGGAGGACCGGCACGACGGTCAATAATTTGATCGATAATTGGAACAATAATTGGAACAATAACGCACAAGGCCTATTGGCCAATAGGCCTTGTGCGTTATTGTTCCAATTATCGATCGAATTTTTGACCATCGCGCCGGTCCTCCCGTAGAGTATAAAACACCCTTGCTTATTAAGCTTTTATCATCTGATGAAGTGTTGCAGCGGGCGAGATCTTTTAGATTCCTTATTGACCACATTGCGAGACAAACGAATATCACTAGCGATATTATTTTCGATAGTACATCCGCAATGAGTAATATATTTAGCATTATTAATATTGTTTATGTTATTTTGTTGTTATTATTGTTGTTTTTCTTAAAAGGCTTAATTGAAACAGGAAAAATAATGTGAGAAAAAGCAAATAAAATATTAATTTTTTTCAATAATGTGAAGACAAATGAAGACAAAATGGCTACTCATTTTGACAATGTGAAATGTTTCGAATCTGTAGTTTTGAAAACTTCATGGGCTTATTTTTGATATAAAAGATATCAAGATGAAATGTTTGCACTGATTTTGTGAGTCAACTATTTGTGTATTCATTTATTAGGAAAATAACCATGATTTAAGCTGTGTGTCCTATGAGGGTTATAGTGGTTTGGATGTGGTTAGACCATCAGTAGAGAGACACATACAATAAAGCGATCCCACGTAGTGATGAGCTCTATATACTGCTATCATGTGGAGAAAGTTTTGATTTGTATCAAAATGAATGTCTAACTGTTTTTTTTCTCCCTACGAATACTTCTGTAATGGTGGTATGAGTAACAAACAATTTAATATATATTATAATAGATATAAATAATAAGAAGAAAAAAGAAACAAAAAATGAAAAACAGGCAGAAAATGCATGGTTGGACAAAAAATGTAGAAGAAAAACAAAAAATAAGACAGATTGAATGATAATGTTCTGGACTACACCAGTTTAATTTTTTTTCTTGAAAAATGTGGTTTTTGTAAGATATTAAAACAAATTCACAAATTCTTTTGTGGAATAAATATGAGGTAATGAAATATAGAATGTTTTAAATGTACATGTATACAACTCTGAAAAGCGTACAATGAGAGAGGTTCTGGGAAAATTCACAGGAGAAGACAAAAGAAGAGGGGATGAAAGGTAAATTAGAGAGATGTGGAGAGAAAGAGAAATGAGAATGAATGTAGATTGAGAGGAAGGAAGATGGAGAGGTAAAGATGGTGAGATAGTGAGAGATAGATGGGTGAAAGAAGGAGAATATGAGAGAAAGAAGAGACATCAGGCGTGAAAGTGCAATGTTTTAATAAATCTGAAGCAGTCAAGAGGTGTGAGGAAAATCGGAAAATGAAGAAGAAAGTTATATATTATTGTTCTGATGATTTGGAGATCACTATCTAATTGAGACAAATTGGAAAGTGGAAACTATATAAATGTGTGATATCATTCGCTCATATTCAAGAATTAAAAAAAAAAATATTGTAGTATGAATTTTCCATTTAGTTCTAAAGAAAACTGTTGTCATTGCCCAATTATATTGATGCACATCTTTTAATTTTTAATTTTTAATTTATGGTCTTCATGTACTTAATATTTTCCTTCATTAAAAGAATTGTGATAAATGTGTAAACTCATTGATCTTATTTTAGAACAAAAATTTTATCAGAAAGAAATAGACTTGGTCAAGTGCAAATATGTGAAAGCATTTGTTTTAGTACACAATTTCTTTAATTGAGTACCAGTACTTCTTAGTGGAAATTTTGGAAATTTACATTATCAAACACACAAAACGATTAATGAGTAGTTGGGGAATGACATCATATACTCATTAATGAATTTAGTAACTCAGTAATATAGCAAATGTGCTTATTTATCTCCATGAGATAGCAAATTTCATAAATAATGTCACAGCTTTCTTATCAGTTTTTGAAAAAAAGAATATAGATATAAGCATTTAATAAAGTAGTGTACATGTAGTGGTAAGGATTCTGGTAAAAAGGTTCTCTCTCTCTCTCTCTCCATTTACCTCTTCCTCTCTGCCAATTTGTGGCACAGGGTTGTGAGTTCGTCCCTCTCCTCTACCCCTATTCAACCCTTTAATCAGTCCAGATTAAAAAATATGAATTTTAGGAAACGGAGCGCATGTTTACGGTTTGGGGTTGATTGAACGGATCGATGGTTGGTCTCGCATTCACCGCCAAGGGAATCCTGTGATTTGATTGGTGGCCGACCAGAAACAATCATGAAGATGGTTGGATTTTGACCAGATTGCTTCTCAAAGGAGCTGCCCCTCACAGGTCATATGGGTCTCTCACAAAATGAAAAAAAAAATGGTACAGTTTCATCATGAATATAATAATAGAAGGGAGATATAAAGAAATGCAAATTTAAACAAAACATGACTTGTTAAAGATTTGAGAGCTGAGGGGAAAAGTGGTACTTTAAATAAAATTATATTCAAATGGGAAAATGAGAAATTGGGGAAAACACATAAAAGGTTAAAGATTAAGAGAGAAGGGGAAGTAAGAGAGAGAGAGAGGGATAGATAGAGAGCAGAAGAGAGAGAGAGAGAGAGAGAGAGAGAGGTTTTGTTTTACCCTGTATATTTGTACTCTTTTAAGTTCTTCCCCCACTATGAAATACATGTACCTTAAATATTGATTATATGCAAATTTTGAATTAAGATGCAAATCTGCAACATTTGTTTTCATGTCTTGAATCAGCCAGATTATTAGAAATTCATTTTTAAGAAAATTTAAAAAAGCATTAGCAATGAATTAGTGTGTAGTCTAAAAAATGAAGGCATTCCTGATTGAATTTTTTTAAGATTTTTTTTTTTCTCTCACTTTCTGAAATTTCTTTAAGGGCAGTCTAACATTTTGAATAGGGTGGAAACATAAAAATGAAATACATTCATGGATGATAGAAAAAAGTAGGACATTTAGGCCCAAATTTTAATGTAATCCTAAAACCGATGCTGGGTCTCCAGTCTAAGTTCTATTGTATAGGTCGATTTTAACAAAAGTGATTTAAACAGAGGTCTTGTTTGTGTTCTACTAAAATCAAATGAGTTGGACTGCAGAGAATTTTCGGGTTAAAATTAGACTTTCCTGGGGGCAGGTATAAGGACAGTTTAAATCTTTAAATCTTTCGTGAAGTAAACTTCCCGAGCTTCACTGATCTTGCCCAAGAACTGTGGGAATTTCTAGGAGAGAAAGTTTTAGTAATCATACAATCATAATCTTTCATTGTTATCATATGTCTTAATTTCACAGCATTTCTGTTAGCAGCCAGTGAGGAAAAAATAACTAAAAATAAATAAGTTGCGGGTTGGGCCGTTACTCCCGTCTCGAGACACTTGGCACAAAAGTGTCCATGGTATTGGCCTTGATGATGTCCTGGGACAATCCATTCCACTGCTTGATGGTGTGTGGCAGGAAGGAGTTTGGATGAAATTGGGTTCGACAGTGTGGGAGGGCAAACTGTTGGTCGTGACCCCTGGCTGAAGCTGGATCTTGATGCTCTCTATGCAGGCAAGGTCATGGTGTATCTTGTAGAGCATTGCTAGGCATGCAGTTCTAGGATAATCTTCCAGTGATCATGGCTGACACGCTTGATGTGTTGTGGTATCGCAACTCATAACAAAGCGTTCAGCACGTCGTTGGACTGCCTCTAGCATGTTAATGTAGAATTGTGTGTGGGGGTCCCAGACAGTGGTGGTTGGACGCAGTGGTCGGACGGAGGTCTTACATGCAGTCTCTTTGATCACTCTTCAGGAGATCTTGAGGTTGCGCTTAGTAAAGCCTAAGGTCTTATTGGCTTTAGAGCATATGGTGTTAAATGTGCTCTGTCCAGCTGAGGTCTGAGCATAGGATGACTCTTTAAGTATTTGGTACTCTTCATTGCCTTGTATGTGTCCATGTAGATGGTAATCAGGTTGAAGCAACATCCTTCTACGGGTTATCGGGACAGTGACTCATTTCCCTGGATGAAAGAGCATAACCCATCTTCTCTCCTACTCAGCAAGCTGGTCTAAATTGTGCCATATGTCTTTTTGATCATCAGGAGAGGTTACTGTGTCGTAGGTGACAGTGTCGTCTGCAAACAACCTGACTTGGGAAGTAAGCAGGCCCGGGATAAGGAGTAGGCAGGGCCTGAAGACACTGCCTTGTGGAACCCCTGACTTGGCGTTGAGGTAGTCAGATGTAGCCCCATGGATGACAACTGCTTGTCATGTGCCAACCAAGAAGTCGGAAATCCAACAGTTCAGGATTCCTGCGATCCCATATTAATGGAGTTTATGGATCAGAAGAGAGTGGTTAACTCGGTCGATAGCTTTTGTAAAATCCATAATACGATTGTCCTTCTGCTTCGCCTAGGCCATGTTGTTGAAAAGTTCATCTGTGTATCCAAGTAGTTGGGTCTCGCATGATCTCTTCTTTTTGAAAGGGTGCTGCTGAGGGCACAGGATCTGGTGGCATTCAGAGTGAATCATGACAGTGCTGGTCAGGATGTGTTCCAGCATACACTTGTGAGAGACACAGGTCTGTAGTTGGCAGGATCATACTGTTCACCCTTCTTAATAGATGACTGATAGATCAAGGCAAAAATAGGGGCAATCTCATTAGCCAGTTATTTAAACACCCTAGGGTTGATGTTGTCAGGGCCATGTGCTTTCCCGGTTAAAGATTTTGGAGAAGCTTCTTGACGCCTTCCACAAAGATAGAGACTGCATCCAAAAGAGGATAGTCCTTCACAAGCATCTTGCATTTGTCTATGAATTCCTCACGTGAGTAAATCCTGCCCTCACTGTATGCTGTCCAGAATTGGAGGTTCAGGATGTTGGCTTGTTCCTTCTGTGTATCTGTGATTTCATGGGTACAGCTCTCCATTTGTTGTTTGTAAATATCACAATTCAAATTATTCCCTAAGCATCTTTGAGTGGAGATGTTGTGGTGTTGTGGTATAGTGGTTCATTATTACTCTTAATCCAAGGGTTGAGGGTTCGGCAAGACACATTTGCCACTCTCCACCCAGGTGTAAATGGGTACCTGGCAATTGCTGGGGTAAAAATAATTGAGGGCCCTTAGGAAGAACAGCCAATGCTGATGGGGTTTCCTTGGTAAACAAAATTATTGTTATGATAGATTAATGTTAATTTATAATGGATAGCTTAATGCAATATGTGCTTTAAATGGTATGCAAATAGCAATCTGACAGATTGTCTGCAATCTGGCAATCTAGCAATCTGATAATAGCAAACTAGCAATGTGATAAGCAATTCTGACACAGTTGTCAAGGAGTTTTCACAGTGGTACTACTGACTTGCCATTTATGTTTAGTAATATGTTTTACAACATTCCATAATTCTTAGCTTTCTATATGTCATCCTTTTTTCTTCAATCTCTCACCAATCCTTATGTCAAAATGTTCAGCTATTGAACAAAACTGTGTGCTACAAAGGTTGCATTGCCCTTTATGATGCTTCCTCCTTGAATGAGCATTGGAAAAATAGATGAGATAGGTCCAATATGATAATAGAAGGGTGATAGATGTGAGAATACGGGGTGTAAAAAGACTTGTGTTTGAGAGGAAATTGAGAAAGGAAGAGAGGGAGAGAGGCAGCATTTTTAAATGGAGATTGAACTAGTGACTTCAAACTCATCATTTACTTCCCATTTTAGGAAACCCAAGTGGAGAAGAGAACTATCTCTCTGGGATGCTAGCTCACTCTCATTACGACCTGTGTTGAATGGTGGGTTGGGCGATGTATTGATGACGACCTCTTCACAATGTCTGCTGATGCTCCATTTTCTCCTTTGTCGGGCCATTGGGGGTATTGGAGAAGATGGGACAATTGGAGAGAGAGAGGAGGAGCAGTTGTTAGGGAGGGAGATAAGATGGAGAGAGATAGAGATAGTGAAGAAAAGAGAAATGGAATAGAGTGAAAGAGGAAAGAGGATTGAAGAGAAAAATGTATTTATATATAGAGAGAGAGAGAGAGGGGAGGGAGGGAGGGAGGGAGAGAAAGAGAGAGAGTAAGAGAGAGAGGGTGAACAGGAGATGAGAATAGAGAAGAGAAAGAGAGGAGAGGATTGGAGAAGATGGGATAATTAGATAGGAGGAGGGTGGGGGATGAGTAAATTAGAAGGGGGAGATAGAAGAGAAAGAGAGGTGAAAAGAGATGAAAGAGAGAAGAGATATAATAGAGTAGATAGAGAGAGAGAGAGAGAGAGAGAGATCCTTCCAATATCAAGGTTGTCCCTTGTGACCTGTGGAGCTGTTTTCAGTGCCATCATGTAGCAAGGCTATAAGTCTTTCATTTTATATTGGCCTCTATGGTGTCATCGGCTGTGTATCGGTGGGTGGAGGATTCAAGTTCTGCCTCATTTATTTCTCCTTCATCAAACAATCTTTTAAGGCTTTTTGACACATCTGTCTTCATTGACTTATTGGCAGATTGATGCCTCTTTTATGACAAATTTTCATTTCAGTAAATGGAATTATTTTCATGAAGAAACATAAGGTATTATAAATATGTCTTTTAATTATTATTAATAATATGAAAGGAAGCAGAAGCTTACACAAGATAAATTTGATTGAGAGAGCGAGAGAAAAGAAATGGAAAAACAAAAGCATTAGTGTATTTTAGCAAGAAAGTCATATCATTTATTGACAAAATTCATAGTGTTCCTGCAACTACTGTGCATATTACAATAACAACAAAACAAAAAAGAAAGAAAACAAACAAACAAACAAACAAACAGAAACAAATAAAATATAATTCAATTCAATTCAATATGGTTTATTAAAGATACAAATTAGTAGTCCAGGGACTAATTGCACAATGTTTATAATTTAAAGAAAGTAGCATAAAATCCTTGTATGTCCTTCCTTTCCAGTGCATTTTACAGCCTTGTACTTCTTGATTGGGTGTCGTGAGATGTAACATCAGAGGGGGGAATGTCATACATCCTTCCTTTTTTGGAATATTTCCTGTAGCATGCATACATGTGTAAGTTTATGCACAAGCCAATTTATCTAGTACCGGGTACTGTAAATTCCGACATTTTGCAATATGAAAATCTTTTAACATTAATTTGTTTATAAGTAAATATTTCACATAAAGAGTATGTTTTATAATAAGCACTGTATAAAAAAAAAATCACAAATTTGAAATAGATTTGGTTCTAAATATCCTCTCATACGTTTTGGATATGGCTTACCCTGAAAATACTTTCAATTGGTTTTATAAAAGCAAAGAATACATCCTTCCTTTTTTGGAATATTTCCTGTAGCATGCATACATGTGTAAGTTTATGCACAAGCCAATTTATCTCGTACCGGGTACTGTAAATTCAGACATTTTGCAATATGAAAATCTTTTAACATTAATTTGTTTATAAGTAAATATTTCACATAAAGAGTATGTTTTATAATAAGCACTGTATAAAAAAATCACAAATGTGAAATAGATTTGGTTCTAAATATCCTCTCATACGTTTTGGATATGGCTTACCCTGAAAATACTTTCAATTGGTTTTATAAAAGCAAAGAATTACAGAAACAGATCAGTGAAAGTTTGAGGGGAATTAGGATAAAGAATAAGACATTTATAATTTTTCAAAGTTGTAAGCAATCAAATGTGAATTGACAACTCACTGAACAGAGCACCTTTCCCATTTGTGTTGTACTGAATATTTCATGAAATTACATTTCCATGGTTGTTGATGATGAAATATATTCCCTTTTTTTAATATACATGTGCAACTGAGGGTGTATCTGACCCTATGTCCAAATATTAACAGAGGGTGCAGGTATCATCAGATATAAAATGTACGTTCTTTGGGAAAATAGTGAAATTTATGGACAAAATCATCCTTAAATGGATGCATTAAAAAAGGGTGAGTAAATGCCATGATCATAAAATATGATGTTCCACATTACTCCATGTTTCACCTCTTTAGGAAGCTTTATCAAGACCTAGCTAGTACTGCTGGTTCTCATACTAGCCAGATCATGACTCCAAATCATGCCTCCAAATAAGGTCATGGATAATGCAAATCAATCAGCAGAGCTCTCATATGAATTGTTACTGAAATTGTAGCTATTACACTCATTACAACCTTCCAATACAAATTATTTCTTACAAGAATGCCGCTCTCCCTTTCTCCAATCCTATTTTCTCTTTGGGACTCTCTGAAGCTATTGCGTTGATGCAGAAAGAAAGTTTTGATTGTGATTGAAAAGCCTGGTAATTTGTGCCGTCAGTAACCTATTTTTCTCTCTCCATGCTGGGGCACACACTCTATCAGCAGTAGTATCATATTCTGGTTTGATGTCACAAAGTTTCAGCATGTGTGGGCAGTACACAGTGACAAAGGATTCTATCAAGTGAATAAAGTCAATGGATGAAATTGTTAGACTCCAACCCTGCTCGTACTTGAAACAATATCTTACAACATGTTTGATCACAACCTTTCTTTGAAGAACTTTATATTAGTTGACTTTCAAGTTTCTCTGTGTATCTTCTAATAAAATGAGGTGTTCAACTAATATTTTGAATGATGTTTTTTGATGCTTTTTGATCATGATGCTTCATGTAGAAAATGATGACTGCAAATCATTGACAATTACAGAATGCAAGCACTAGATTTTTTATTTCATTTTGAAAATAAAAGATCTGTTGTACTGTAATGAAATGGGGACAAGGTATCGGAAATATGAGTATATTACTCTGTTTTCAACTTAGATAAAATACTTAGCCAACATTAGTATTCAGATGACACTTTTGGCAAAGTATTTAACCCTAAGCTTAAAACAGTTTGCTAGCAGACTTAGGTCAATTATTTTGGGGCCTTAATTTGCTGGCATTTTGTTTTCATATGCAGTTATTAGAAGTTGTGCATAATTCTATATTAATGCACATTTGATAATACTGTTGATTGCTTATTACTTGGACTGACCATGTGATGTCTGAATGCGTATCTGTAAGTGTTTTGCCTTGAAAGTACAAGTCCACTCCAAAAGAACTTACTTTCAATAGAAGCAGACAAATCAGACAAACCGATCAAAAAAAGTTTGAGCAAAATCGGATAACTAATAAGAAAGTTATGAATTTTTGAAAAAGTATGTAAAATTATGGAACAATGGAAATCACTACACAAATTGCCAATTTGGTTATCAGTTTGTGACGTCATGTCCTCACTATTTATCAATTGCTTTATATAGTTTAATCCCATTAATTCCTTTTTATCCCCCAAACTTGATTTCCCATGCCTTTGCCCAGGTTATATGATTTGTATCATATTGCATGCATGACATTTCACAAAATCTTTTATGAACTTTGAAGAATTGATACTATTTTCTGAATATTGTATATTCATAATTATTGATTTTTATATAAATAGTTTATAAAAATTCACATTTTTCATGATTTAACTGGAGAAAAAATTACTCTATATTAGTGCATCCACACAAAAACATATTACTATCAATCTGAATTGGATGCTGGTGTGAAGAAATAAGATTCTTAGGGGAAAATGGGAAATTTATATTATCAATATAAAGAAAATAATTAGTGGATAGTGAGGACATGACGTCACAGACTCATGAGTGAGTTGCCAATTTGTCTAGTGATTTTCAAAGTTTTTCATGTCATTAAAAATTCATAACTTTTTTTATTAGTTATCCGATTTTACTCAAAATTTTTTGATTGCTTTTTCTGATTTTTCTGCTTCTATTGAAAGAAAGTTATTTTTGGAGTGGACTTGCCCTTTAAGTTGACTTGCAAAGGAAAATGCTTAGATGTGATCTGAATATGAGTTAACCTTCACTTAGCCAGGCCAAATCCTAAGTAAAACACTGATTTTGATCTGTGTACTGAATTGAATATGGCCCCAAAATTCCTCATCTTGTTTTCCCTGTATGCATTTACAATGCACTAGAGTAAATTAAAAAGGCATGCTGTACCTCTTCTTACATTTATGAGCAAAAAGAAAGATCAAAAGAAAGAAGAAATGATTAAACTGCATGGATAGTTATCCCAATATTATATTTCAATTATACGTTGTAATCCTGAGATTGGTTTACACGGATTAGAGGAGGATGCATACATTGATCAACAGCTCTTAATCAGGCTTTTCTTAGGGATAACCAACAAATTTACTGGGTGATGACTGTTTATTTTTCTTGATAAGTTTCGATTGTGAAATTGATTACTGTTGAAAGGGAATGCCAGCCATGAAGTTAATATTAAGAGCAACATGAATTCAAATCTCAGTTTTAGCTTAAGTTCTAAATTATTTTACATAATATTTATTTTTTTAACAATGGCGGATACTGTTCTACATTTTAAATTGCCTCCTCTGAATTGATTGTGCATTGTACCGGTATGTTGGCTCAGTCAGTAGAGCGTCCGCCTCACAACCGGGAGGTCGTGGGTTCGAACCCCGGCCGCGTCATACCAAAAGACGTTAAAAAAAGATGGGAGTTGCTGCTACCTTGTTTGGCGTTCAACATTAAGGGGAAAGAGCAATGTCGATCTGGCGCTGCTCAGTGGCTGCCAGGCTCACGATCAATTGGGCAAAAAGAATTTCCATTTTCGGTTTAACTTAATAAAATTTGGAGTGGATTTAAAAAAGATTATTATTAATACCCTCATTAAGAATTTAGAAAATAATTTAGAAAAAGTACTTTAGAATTTCAGTTGTCTATGTAAATTGGATATATAAAACTCTCTATTGTTGACATTCATTTTGTTAACAGTTATGTTGAACACAAGATTGTAAAATCTAATTTGTTTGAAAAGCTCACACAATTCAGAATATGGATAAAAACAAAATGAGGAATAGGTTCTTTTTCATGGAGGTTCTATAACCAAAGCAAATCTTAGAACATTGCATCTTCAAACTCTTGCACTAGTTTTAATCTCTCCCTTATGAATATTACAAATTTGAATGCTAGATGTATTATGAGCATTGGCTTATAAATTAAGACTTAGGACAATATTACAATTAACATTAACATTTAGGGGTTTCCTTTGACTGTGGGGGATTGGATTTACTTGGGTTATATTTTCTCTTTCAGGGATAATTATCACTTCAAAATATCAGATAGATATTATTTAGATACCATAAATCAATTTCATTAGTTTTTGGAACAATTGAGTATTTCCAGTTTACAACAAATGATTTTGATGAACAACTTGTGTTCTAATTCACTGAGTAAAATTGGCATTTACAGCCTATGCATATGAACATTGTCTGTTTAAAGATTTACATGTACAATTTGATTGTTTATTTTTCTTGACATGTATTTTCATCTGGAGATTAATTAGGTGGGTAGATTGAATGCTGCTGAGAGCACAGTAAATTGAAGATTAAGGCAAGGATTTTAGGATAACTGATTCGTGATGACACATTGAACAATCACCCCTTCAACCTAAATTGGAATTTCCTATAAATTCATGGAATATTGTATACCTGGAATGAATACAGTCCATGTACATGTATTTGAGTTCATATTAAACCACATTGTCCATCATATTTTACCAACTAAATTAAACCTGACACTGGGTCTAAGATAGATCACATGATTTAACAAAGGAAAACATAGACCTAGTTCAGACTAACTTCAGACTAACTTCCTTAGTTAAACCTGATTTTGAACAAAAGCTTCTGTTCAGTGACAGCTTTAAATAATAGAATACAGGCCAAATGGTTTTTAAAGGCACTAGCATGGTTGGGGGGGTGCAGTTACCCCTTCATAATGCTACTGTTCAGTAGTATACCTTTAAAGATACTATGTCCCTTTTGCAGCCAACATCAAATTCTGTAGAACTTTGCAGGAATTATGAATATGTCATGTATGTCCTATCTGTGAAATTTAAACGTTAGCAGTGTCCTAATATTCAAATTATACAAGGAAACCTGTTTACTTGCTAGACTTCACTGTCAGACACTATTGAGTGACTGATGGCCTTTTTTCATCTTTGGTAATAACATACATAAAATCAGCTGTAAAGGGTACATGAGCATTTCTCTACATCAATAACCAACTTCTTGTAATGGCCAAAATGAAACTGATTGAATCTTTGCGCAGCATAAAACGGACCATTCGTACAATGGTCTGAAAATCAGACTATTACTTACTGGCTCTATAGCTCCTAAGTCGATTCGACAACTAATAGTCGTTATTTTCCCACTTAAAGACATTTTCAAGCCCCTTTTTAGGGAAGTTCTTAATTAGTATTGTCTTTCAAATGCCGTTGGAATTTAACCTGTCAAAATGGGACATAGTACCTTTAAGGTACTATGTCCCATTTGCAGGCCAAACAAATTAAAAGGTTAAATTCCAATGGCATTTGAAAGATAATACTAATTTAGAATTTCCCTCAAAACAAAAGGGCTTGAAAATGTCTTTTTGTGGGAAAATAACGACCAAATTTAGGGATTGTAGTCGCTTAACTGATTTTCAGACCCTTGTACCGAATGGTAGTACGTTTTGTGCTGCGCAAAGATTCAATCAGTTTAATTTGGGCCATTACAAGAAGTGGGTTATTGATGTAGACAAATGCTCATGTACCCTTTACAGCTCATTTTATGTATGTTATTACCAAAGAAAAAAAGAAGTCAGTCAGTCACTCAATAGTGTCTGACAGTGAAGTCTAGAAAGTAAACAGGTTTCCTTGCATAATTTGAATACTAGGACACATGCTAATGTTTAAATTTCACAGATAGGACATACGTGGCATATTCATAATTCCTGCAGAATTCTACAGTTCTACAGAATTTGATGTTGGCTGCAAAATGGATACACTACCTTTAAAGCACAGATGTAATCAAATGTTTTCTTCTGAATTAATCCAAATTTATGAAAATTTTAGTACAGAGTAAAAGGGAGAAGTGTTCAGAAGGTACATCATAGAGTTGCCAATCAATTTAATCAAATTATACTTCATAACTTCATAACATTTTTCTATTCTTAATCAGATGATCCTCAACACTTTCACTGATCTACTTCTTTAAATTTCATGTTTTTGTTTAGGCTAACCTAAAGCCAGAGTGGACATTTCCTTTAACACTCCCATCATAATCATAGAGCCTTTAAGAGGTCTTTATAGTTATCAGCACTCTCGATCTTCCCTGGTACACCTACAAATGCTAACAAAAGGTCTGTCCTCATCAGCCCGAGTTGGCCAAATAGCCCGCTATTTTGTGATCCGGGAAATTAGCCCAAAGTTACAAATCGCGTCTTCATCAGCTAGAAACTCGAGCTCGAGAAATTAGCTATAAAAATTTGCTCAGTGTTCGTGCATAATGGGAGCCTTTGGGCTGGTGAAGATGGAGCACAAAACGCGGGCTATTTTGCAAACTATCCCAAGATATCTTGGGAAGATGTCCGAGCAAATAGCTCGCTATTTGCGTCTTCACCTGCCAAATAGCCCGCTATTTCGTGATCTGGCTAATTTCCTGGATCAGAAATAGCGGGCTATTTGGCAAACTCGGGCTGATGAAAACAGACCTAAAGACCACTGCTCACACCCACGCATAAAGAAGTAACGCTGTTAATGACAACATGTACAGCAGGCAATGTATTCATTTATTGCGATGGATTTTTGTGAAGGAATAATAGCCTTCACAATAATCAGATAAGTTATAAGAATAAATCTCTGGAAAAGTAAAGAAAAATTTGTGCACACACAAATAACAAAATGAAAAGTGGATAAAAATGCTGCTCCATAGTCTCAATTATACTATTGCAAATGCAAAAATAGCTCTAATGAATAAAAAAAAGTATCTTTTTACATTGACTCTTCCTTGACATTATTGACAGTAAAAAGGTGAAATTTCTGTATAAAAAAATAAAGAACGTGTTCTCTTTAATTACCTAGGAGAAAGAATATCAAATTGTGATTTATTAGCCAAACATGTTTATATTTGAGAACATCCCAGGGCATATTTCATCCTCATATTACCTCTAACTGGACACTGCATCATGTCAATTTGCATTTCAACGAAAACTTTGAAAATAACGTTTGATTTCAGCCAGCTAGTGGTGTTGACCCCCATGGCAGAGAATCACTGTTTCTCTTTCTTTCAAAATGCAATTAGCAGCAATTATAGTGAAACTCATCCTTTTATCACTGAAGGGGCTGCAAAGTGATATTGAATATTGGGAGAACTGATACTTGTGTTTTTATCTCAATAGTTTCGTTGTGCTGCCAAACAGGAAAGGATTGATAATGTTAGGTAGATCAACAACAACAAAATTTCATCTTGAACAGAGCCATAGAGGATAGATTTGTTTGACGTATCTTCGCTTTTTCGGTGTGTATTTTGTTGTGGGTAAGCAAATGAGACTTGTATAAAATGTAATTTGCACATGGACTACATTACTAGTTTTATCCTATGAAGCTAGTTTGTTTTTGTTTTTGTTTTATGGTCTTATTAAGTGATATTTGTACTCGGTATTGATACTGAATGGCTATGGTAACTTACATTTTACAAATGCTATTTACAAATATTGTTTAAAGAAGAACATTTTGGAGTCGATATACATGTATGCCTTGACTTCCTACTACAACCTGTTGATTCCAAACAATGTAACATAATCCAACTCCAAAATTTTCGATTTAATTAATACTAGATTCACTCTCTCTTCCTGCTGCATGATTCATAGAGCACAATTCAAATTTGTTCTTTCTTTAAAGTGTAACAAAAACTTGAGCCCCAGGTGTTGAGACTCTTGTTTCTGGTGTAGGGATAATACTTGGTCTACTAGTATTTATACAAAATTGATTTGGGCTGAATCATGATCAAGAAAAAAAATGACAGACAGGTTTTTACAATTGATTTTCTTCGCTGGTTGGTTAGGTTCTATTGTTCAAATCAAATTTAAATGTGAAAATTTATTCTTGAAACAGTAGTTGGACTGTGATGTGAGTTCACATTTCTTTTTGATCAGTGTGAGGCATCATTTATTTGGATATAAAGAGTTGATGCGTAAAGGGAAGTACAACCTAATAAGTCATAAAAATAAGCTGTGGTAGCACAAGGATATTTAAAGGAAGGATACAAACTGAGGGGCAAGGGGGGAAATTTGTAGTGTATGAAAAAATTTTTTTTATCTAGAACTGGGAAGTAAAGGGATTTAATCAGCTCTCTAAAACTTCCTGTTACTGAGTAAAACTAACTGAAAACATATTTAAAAAGTACTAGTATAATTAAATAATAATGTTATAATAATAATAATATTACATTTATAAAGCACCTGTTCATTAGATACAAAGCGCATAAACAAGAAATACTTACAAACAAAGAGAGAGAACATTATCACACAAAGCTTACATTAATTTCAAACAGTGAGGAATATTACAACAAATTAGAAAAGATATGTGTTCAGACACCTCTTGAAAGTTGCAAGAGTATGGCAATTCTTTAGTGCAGGGGGTAAGGAGTTCCAGGTTTTGGGGGCAATAACAGAAAAGGCCCTATCACCTATCTGTTTACTGGTTCAAGGGATGGTAAGAGTATTACTATACATGGATGTGTGCGAATGGAGTAGATTACCTAGGTATGCTGGAGCTTGATTATTGAGACACTTGTAAGTGAGAGTTCAGGTCTTATGTATGATATAATTAAAGGATCTGTAATTCTGTATATCTGACAACAGTGCATTAAAAGTTCTTGTCATTGTCAGATTGTAAAGGTGGCTTTGATATGTACATTTAGATGATTTACCGGTAAAGCTAAAACAAATACAAAACAACAACTATGACAAATAAAAAGATGAAAGAACGTCTCTTGGACTATCTAGAGCAATTTGTTAAAAGTCTGTTGATAAGAAGTGAAGATAGGAAGGAAAGAAAAAAAGACATAAAAACTGTCCGAAACAGACAAAATGGCACCTGCATGGACATGAATGAGTGATTTTGGAAGATGAAAAGTTCAGTGAGCATGATGGGATGCCGAAGACTGTGCTTCTAAGCATTGAGGAAGCAAAGAAGAAGAATAAGAATTTAGAATGAGAATGCAGACAAGGCATTGATGGAGGACGTCGATGCAATGAGTGTTACTGAATACTTTAGAGCAGACATGCATGTCTGAATCATACCTGAATCATCCATTTTAATATATTTTGACATTGGTAATAAATAGGTAATGAATATTATTGGTAATGACATATTAGGTGACTTGCTTTTATTTTTATTTCAGCTTGTGAAATAATCAATCAATTCATTTATGTGATTTAATGGGTAAGTAGCTAGGTGTAGGGGAAAAGAAGAGAAACGGAGAGGTGGGAGGACAGAGAAAGGAACAAAGAGTGGGGAAGGAGGGAGGGAGATACAGAGAGAGAGAGAGAGAGAGAGAGAGAAGAAGGGATGGGGAATTAAGAAATATAAGAGAAAAAGAAAGAGAAAAAGCAATTCCAACTCTGATATTCAGTTATGTTATGGATGTAGCCATAATATATGAACATTGTATTTGATATCCCTCTAACCCTAGATGTAAACATGACCTCATATGCTGTGTACTGCAAACTCTCAATGTGAACAAGGCTGGGTGTTCAACTAACTATATATATATGAACATTGCTCAGTGTAATCCCATGTCTAATGCTGTGCTAACTGTTTATGTGAACAAGGCTGTGTGTCATCCTACCTGATGTTCTGCTAAACTGAGATGTGAGTTTGATCCCATATCAGGTATTCTGTTTATTCTTTAAATGTGAACATGCCCGGGTCTTGTCCTGTCCCCTAGCAGTCAGTACTGAGCAAACTTGGTGGTTTAGAGAGCAACAAAAGTGACACTGTTTACCTGCAAACTCAGTCTTTTGCCATTACTGAATTAGTACTGCTTTGCCATACTGCATTTGCACTTCTATGTATCAAAGGGTAGAAGGATTATACAGCGTATAAGGATGAGACATTCTGGGTATTTTCACAAATAGTGCTCCATCCAGTGAATAATGTTTCAGTAGACCTGATTATATACGGGATGTTCTGTAAGATAGCCTTAAATATTAAGGCTGTTTTAGGGATGTGCGATGCATATGGGTAGATATAAACAGTTACCACTGAAAATGCAGTATTTTATTTTCCTGTTATTGTGCACTCGTGACTTGATTGGAGGACATGGAACCAGACAGAATATGGTATCATGCAGTCAGCAGAGTTTAAACAATTAATTTTTTACAAAATTTAATATAGAGCACTAGCTGTCTTTATTATAGGTTACTTGCTCATCTTGTTTACTGTATGCAAAGATATGAACAGTATGGGGAATGGTGTACATTCATTTTGAATATTGATATCGGCCTGTCAAACAAAAACATAATGTTACAACTGTAAAAAGTATGTATTCTGTGATATGAATCATTTTGCTGTGGTACAGTATGCTTAAATTGTCAAGTTGTTCAACCATAAGTAATCTTTGGTAGATATAGACTGATTACAACAGCAATTTAAGAGATGAAATTATATTTTCAAAGAGAAGTAGGATCTCATCTCATATTGATCTTGAGGATTGAGAATGCCAGTTCCTGCCATTGTATCGGTAGGGTACAATGTGGAGTGCCCCATCCTTGTAGCATGCATCATCTTGTGTGGTTCTTTAGTGTGACTGCACTATGGCACACTGACTCTAGACAAAAAGCAAGGGTAGAGCAGAGAAACCCTAACCTGTATCAATTTATCTATGGCCAACATTGGTTCAGCAGGCACTCCTACCTGTGAGCGCTTAAACACGACCTCACTGCTCAACAAATGTAGCCATATGTATCCAAACTGAGGCTTTACCCCTTTAGGAGCTGCTGAGATTGAGGCTGAAATAGTCTGGGCCTGTACCTGTTATATAATATATGTTCATATATCGTCTGCTTTTTAGCCAGAAGGGCATTTATTTTGTGTAAAAGAATATGAGTTGACACCTTTCTTGCCCCAAATAGGCAACATGTATTATGGGAGAGAGAGAGAGAGAGAGAGAGAGGGAGAGGGAGAGGGAGAGGGAGAGAGAGAGAGAGAGAGAGAGAGAGGGAGAGGGAGAGGGAGGGAGAGAGAGAGAGAGAGAGAGAGAAAGGAAAAGAATGAAAGAGAGAAACAGAAAGAGCTTGGAGGGGAGAGGAGGGGGAGTTATAAGGGACGAAAATATAATGCACAAGAAAAATGTACAAGTTTGGCACTTATATTGAATTTTAAATAAAAATGTCTAATTTTGAAGAAAAGAAAGAAAAAAAATCAGAAACTGTCAATTAATGCAGTATTTTTTGTTCTATACCTGCTAAATAGGAGCAGTAATTCAATAACTTCATGAAAATCAAAATTGCTGAAACACATCAACACAGGATTGCATGTTTTATAATTATGTCCCCTCATAAATTGTTTTGCTTTAATTTTGTCAACCTGCCAAATGCATATATTAGCTAGAAATAATTAAGGAGTTTCAGATAAACAACAAAATGTATTTTCACAAAAACAAGCCTTGTAAACTTCATGAAATGTTGAAAAATGTTGAAAAGAAACATATAATATTTGTTGATGTTACATATATACATTGCAAAACGTAATCTCAGAAAGTTAATTGTATAAATATTTTCTCCTAGATGTAAGGAATGTCGTTTTAAAAATTAATGTATTATTCTGTGTTTTACGTTATATAATTTTTAATAATTTTGAACAACGTTTGTGCAAAACGAATACAGTGTGAAAGTTGAGACTATGTTTTTGTTCATATTATGAATGAATAAGAGTAGAGAGGTGTCAGTACACGGCTGAACCATGGTGGAGATATGTTGTTTTTATGCATGATATTTGTATAAGCTTAGGGAAATGGGCACAGGGTTGGCTGATTTCTCTATTTTTGTTTCCCAAAGCTAAATAGCTCCACCAAGTCACCCTTTCAACTTACAGTGCTCTATAATTCTTTGTGTGTGTGTGTGTGTGTGTGTGTGTGACTGTGTGAAGGAATACACTTTATTTATTCTTGTGATTTACTACATGGAAGGGAAATATGCTTACATTTTTTTTTCTAATTGTGGAAGTTTGATGCTTTTGTTACTAAAGACTTTTTGTTCGTCATAGATCTGACCTCATAATGTTTTAAAAGTTGTTCCTACATATGTATACACATTGTAGGGTGGAATCAGTGAGAAAATGTAAGCTTTGTTTCCACCTTTATATAATAAAAATTGTTATGAGGATGTCTGTAATTGAAGGGAATTAAAATTTCACATGATATTGGAGTGAGAAAGTTCATAGAAACATATTGATGAAAGCTTTAGGTAAATTTGAAAAAAGTGAAATACATTTTATGTTTTTCTAAATTAGATATGCAAATGATCCTCATATTGGCAATTGATTTATAGTAATTATGTGATGTCATATATGTTATAGTTGGACCAAGTCTATACTACATGTAGATCAGCTATGATCTAATATGATTATTATTATTATTATTATTATTATTATTATGATGATGATGATGATGATGATGATAATGATTATGAATTCAGATGATGACATCACACATGTCATCTGATAGCTTATGATATACTTCATAATTTATCATGAAGTCCTAGGTTTATATTCTATCATACCTCTATGGGATAAAACTTAGCCATATATTAAATAGAATGTTAGGATAAACAAGATAGAGTTAGTTCTATTGGTGGAATGTGAGTGAGTCGAGAGATAGACTGAGATGAACAAGATGTATATCTATGCCAGTGTGTTATATGATGGACCTACTACATAGTAGGTCCATGGTTATATATGCTTGGATGTGATTTGATGTTGTGAAATAGAAAGAGAGGGAAAGGAGCAGAGTAACTGATGGGAGATAAACATTTAAAAGAAATTGCTACTCAAGTAAGCAACAACATGAACCACATGTGAGAGGTTATAGGAAAAAAATGTTAGGGACTGTGTTCAGTTCATTGGGTTCTTGGCACAATTCATTTACATGCTAATTGTCATCCTATATGAAAAGACCTCTGTAACACATCCTGTATCAATGGTTGCTTCTAATACACTATGTCACAGAAAATTGTGTCTTATGACAATAAAGTGTCCTATCTACATAGCCTACATTATATTGTGAATATCAAAGGCATCTTTAACCTCGAATCTAGATTGATTTTAGGCAGCATGAAATGATGAGTAACTTTATGAAATAATTAGAACTATGAGACCATAGATGGCTTCAAGTATATCACACCTTTTAAATTCTTGCCTTCGTATTGCAGATTGGTGCATTTCACATCATCTGACATTCATTAAATGCACTATTACATGAATGTTGCATGTGTCAGGATTTACTCAACTTTGCATTGTTCTTTTCCTTTTTTGTACATGGAAGGTTGATTAGTCAAAAAGCTTTTTCTTATAACTTTCAATTCTGTGCCTGTTATGCATATAGAAGAAGGCCAAGTGCCACAAACAACGCATGCCCTAACCTGATTAACAATGACGATGCACATATTGTCAGATTTCAAGCATTTGCCCAATCCATGGCTTTTACTAGTCTTATGGTAGGGCATTATTTGCTCAAGCGGCCAACTTGTGCTAGGACGATTGCGGGTGTTTGTATGGTAATCTATAGTAGATCTTGACTTAGTGTAGTGATTAGGGATTCAAAGCTAGTCTTCCCCTCCTGCTTAAACTCTTCCCTCAAATACTAGGGATAGTTCTAAGAGATTTACATTATGAGGATGTCTCTACACCAATGATATCTCATTTGCTCCTTGTCTCTCTTTTCTTCTCACCAACCCTCCCTCCCTCCCCTCTATTATTCTCTCTTTTCTTACTCTCTGTATTTCTCATCCTCTGTCTTTCACATTTCCCCTCTCCATATATATATATATATATATATATCTTTTGATAAATCTCCCCATATCTCACTTTTAACCTCTCTCCCTGTATTTTTTGTTCATTTCTTTCTCTGGTGCTACATCCTTCTTGCAGTCATTCATTCAGTTTAAAGGTAAAGTTGAGTTCTGGTCATGCGATTGCATTGTGAAAGAAACGTTGTGGAATCGATCAGAAAAGGTTGGTCATCTAGCATAAATGTATTGGTGTGTACTGCAAGGTTTTGGAATCATCAAAATGATAAGAAATTTGGCCCAGTCTTGGTAAAGTTACAAGCACTGTACACAGAAAGATGTATATGGGACTATATACGTGATCGTGATATCTATCCAGTCTGGATCGATATGATAATTTACCGAACATATCAATCAGTAGGCGGTTTCCCAGCAAAATGTGTATCATCACGTATTAGTCAAAACATATTTTTTTTACATGATTGGTAATAAGAGCTTCCATTTCATTTTTTGAGAGGGGGGGGGGGCGTTTCCAAAACTGGTCTATACCTTTAAACTTTTGCGTACAGATTTGAATGGTTCCAGTAGGAAGCCGTGGTGAATGAGATCATTTGGTAATAAGGGGTATAAAACAAGAACAGATTTTATTACAGATATATGAAATATGTAAAGTCAAATGAACAAGTTTATTTGATGGATATGCAAAACTGTCATTAGTTTATGTGATTGCTTGTAATGTATCAGTGTGATGCATTTAAGTATGTTGTTGCTCTAAAAGTAGAGTGTCTAATATTACGAACACTATAAACTAACCCATCCTTAAGTTTCTCACATGATCATATCTTTGTTGCATCAGCCACTTTTCCTCTCTTTTGTATTGCTACTGTACCTTTAATGATTAAAAAGAAGAGAATAAAACCATGATTTCAAAGAAATGGAGAGAAACACCGAGTGGGAGTGTGTGTTTGAGTATGAGGTAATATGTTGTGTGTGAGAGAGAGGAAAACATTGAGGGTGAGTGAGAGAGGAAGAGAAAGGGGACGAGAAAGATTAATCGGTTGGAAATACTAGGCGAATATTTACATGTATGTGTTTTTTTTAATTACAAGGGCTGTCTTTGTATCATTTTGTTTTTGTTTCATTATTTTTTTATTTTTTTATTTATTTATATATATTTAATTTATTCATTTATTTATTCTTTTTTTTGTTTGGGGGGGGGGGAGAAATAAAGCTCTTTCTTATCAACTGTAAATGTTCATAGCCCATCCTGGAGTGATAAAGGAAAGATCAAAATGGCAGTGACATAAAAAGGAATTACTCTAATGCATGAATTGACACTATTTCTTCATTCATTTAGAGGGACATACTGTTCCTATTTCACTCCAAAGATAGCGTACTGTCTCCAGCCTGGCGAAATCCAAGAAATGCTTCTCTATTTTTCAGTGGTGAAAACGATATTCAGATAGATACTTAAGAACTCGTTCTCTTGTTTTGGAACTGAAATGGATAGCATGTCGAGCGATACACTAGCTGTGCAGATGAAGTTTTTGACTTTTTTGGGCAGGCCATGGTTTGTAGGTTCCAATGGAAGATATATTACATGGGCGAGACAGAGGCCCGACGATCAACGACATTCCCAAGTCCTCTTGAGCTCATCTCAGGGTGTGAAATCTAAACCGGGTTTTTGCAAAATGCATGCACTGAGGGGGGACCTGACGAGTGGCTTCTGCCATGTCCTGCTTGCGACATGGTGGTAATTCTACACCGTGTGGCATAGCTGGCCGTGTAATTCCCGACGTCAGAAGCGGACCCCAGGTTGCCTCGGTTCCAAGCGGCCGCAAAAATGTTTTGGGAGCGACGCAGCACAGGAATTAGGGGGTAAAATCTTCACGGCATGATGAGGGGGAAAGGCGCTGGGGGAGCACTCGGCAAGAAATGGCTTTTGAATCTTGTTAAGAAGAACTGCAAGTGGATTGCAGAATGACAGAATGATGTTGTTGTCAGCAGTCGTCCAATTCGGAGTAGAACAGTGCACACGTGGAGTGCACCTACTTATAAATTGTAGGATCATTATACCTCATTCTTTCCATACTGTGGTTTTTGTTTCTATGAGTCTCACATACAGTATAATAACCACACTTGTGCGTGGATAGCAGAGCACACTACTTGAGGACTGACTGCTACTTGCCTATACACTTCCTGTAAGACACTGTGGTGAAAATTACACATCTTCACAATAATCTATGATAATTAAATACAGCCGCAGAAATGCCAGTTATGCTTGTGGATGCATGTTACAAGCAAACAAATTCAATTTGTCAGTACACAAACTCTGTCCTTAATTCGATTGGTGTGATTTCTTTCTGCCATATTGAGGATGAAAACTGTTGATATGCTGATGAAAGTCTTATACTAACCTATAGTGTACTGAAGGCAAATGATGGGATGCAGTGGTGAAAGATGTGACTGTTATATGATAACAAATTAATGCTGTACAATGTTAGGCTCCATTATTTTTGCAATTTTGGACACCAAGTGCAACATACATGTACTGTAGTAGCACTACTGACTATAAAGTTTATAATCTGTTTGATATTTAGATTCTGTATTTAGGAGCTTTTTATTCTGAAATGAGATTATTCCCCATGATGATGAGTTATTGATAGCACCAGAGATTATATCAATGGGTTAAAATAATAAAAACAAAAATCTTGGATGGAATTCATACAAAATGATTATGAAATACAGTTTTTATATAACCAGGAACATACAGATCTATATTACACGTATGCATACAATTTCATGCAATTTCGACACACCCATTCTATGCTATTGTTCAAATTCACTGAACATTTCAACTCGCTTTCATGTAAGTGGCTGAAGGCAAGAAAATTGGCCAGTGTCAGTCAAAACGGCATTTGATTGAAGAGGAAATTGGAGAAATAACAGTCCTTATTCTTGTTTGCTGTTAAGTCAAGGCTCTTATTAAAGGGCAATAAATCATAAATTGATCCAATGTAGCTGTTATCATGCATAACCTCTCTCTACCTATTCAAAGTCAATCTTGGTGTCTATCTAGTTCTTAGCAATAGATGTTTGAACAGCTATGTGTAAAAGGGTCCAGCTTTTCATTTTATAAAAGTAGCAAGAGAATAAGACTTCTCAATTTAATCATGACAAGATAAAAGGGGAAAATGAAATAATGGGGACAGAGAGAGAGAGAGAATGAAAGAGAGAGGAGTAAAATGAAAAAGAGATTTAGGGAAATAAGATGAAGAGGGAGAATGAGACAGAGGGAGAGAGAGTGAGAGAGAAAGAAAGAAGGTTGTAAAACAGAATAGAAAAATTGAGAAATTTTGGAAGGGCTGGCAGGATTCCTGAGATCAATAGAAAAATATATTTCAATTATTTTCTTTCTATTAAAAAAAATAAGACTCAAACTTAGTGCTAATGCATAAACAAAAGCAGGGGTTTGGGGAGGGGGGGGGGGTTCAAATAACAGTGGAGAGGAGGCAAATGATTATGCATCAGTAAACTGTGAAACCATATTTCCATTTTCCATCACTACATATGTATTTTTTTAGTGTCATCTGTAGTGGATGTCATTCAATATTGCTACTTTTCTGATGCCATCCCTACGGCGGAAATGGTGAAATTTTAAGATTACTCTCATTTTAAAAGTATAACCTAGATTTATATGGTACTTGTAATCCAAGACAATGGAATGTCAGGGATAAAATGGAATAAATTCTAGATCAAGAGCATGGTTGAATGTCAATCAAGGCCAATCATACTGCAAAAACTGAATTTTAAGTTATGATTTTAATGAAATATTTCTTGCATTGCCACAATATTACTGGACTTGTAGCGATCACTCGCATAATACAGTTATCACGTTTCGAGTACTTTCATTGATAGAAGCTATCTATCTAATGTATGAAGTATAGGGTTGACACTTTTTTTACAGGCTGGTAAATCATGAATACTCACACTTGTGCAAGTACGCGAGGTGACTCTTTTCGTACTTAACCCTACATTTTATTTTACCACTTGAAACAAATTACAAGTGCTTGTTATTGAGACTAGTCATGACATATACTTTATATATTTACTTTTTTATATATATGTACATTTGGTTATTGTCAGTTCCTTTGGTGGGTGGGGGAATCCTGACTTTCAGAGCTTCGGAGAATCCTGACTTTCGGAGCTTCGGAGAATGATACATGATTCTTCTGTATTAGTCTCTTCTCAGTGATCATTTACATTTATTTTGAATCTGCATCAAGTATCATCACTGTTTGCGTTTTACAGTGAAATGTTGGGTAACGTAACCTAACACTTTGTAGATCAGATAGCGTGTTCTACAAAAGTACTGAAAACGTGATAACAAGATTATGTGAGTGATTGTTACAAGCCATAGTAGTGTTCTGTACAGCCGTTGTCTTTCTGGAATCAAATGTTTACTTTCTTGTGAATTGGTCCTGAATAATATTGATGTTTTCCTCATGATTAGAAATAGACTTGATTAGTTGAAATAATGAAAATGAAATTGTCATAAAATAAAAAAAAATTAAAAAATGTAAAAGGGTTTTATGAATTCATAACCAGAAAAATGTGTTTCAAATCAGCAATATTGAACACAACTTTATACTTCTTTTATTTATTTTTATTTATATGTTTTATTGCATCAAACATAATTGAATACTTACAAATGATTATAAAGGTGATTGAAGAATGATAATAAAAATGAAACAAAACAACAACAATCAAAATAAATGAAACAGAGAGATAAGAAAGACAGCAGAGACATAAAATATATTTTTCAAATGCTTTACATAATGCAACCCGGGGTCGAGAAACATGCCCGAAACCTACCCGACCTTGCAGAAGAAAATCCCATTCAGCCCAAGCAAGCATCCACGGAAGGGGCAGATTCCATTGTGTTTTGAGAGTGAATAAGCCCCCCAACATAATACATCTTACACACCAATTAGAAAATTCATCCTCACAGTATATCTTCATGTACACTAAAAACTGTGAAACCATTCGTACACGACCGTTCATACCCAGCACCCTGAGTCATATTCACAGCTACCTAATACAACAACCATGCAACCAAATTGAACTGAAGATGAAATCTGCCCCAACCTGCTAGATTCCAGACGTATGCTGTGGTCACAACCTGCCGTACTTGCAAGTGGGTGCTGTCTACGTGCAAAAACGTGGGCAAAATTTTGGTATCCGTACGTGGTGAATACCGCCTCCGTACGGATTTGGGAGCACGCAGACACACCGTAGCACTTTTAGTGCACGAGGAACTTTTTGCTGCATTCAGGCTGCTGTCAGGCTACCGATTCACCCCCAGTGCATGTGACGTGCGTGCCCGGTACTGCCAACAAGCGCACAACGCACCGACTCCGTGCGTCTTTTAAATTTGTTTCCCACGGTCACTTGCTCTACGGAAGGCGCACTTAGCACGTGCGTGCTGCGCACATGATAAGTGCGTGGTCCATGCTTACTCGCCACTTCCCCAGTTCAACTGTCCAATGAGCACGCAGAACTCACGTGGACCGTACCGAGTAAGCACGTGCTCCGCACTTACAACGCACGTTGTGCGCACTGATTTATGCAGTATATAAAGGCCGAGCCGACGGACGAGTGCATGTGCCAACATTTCGTCTCCAAGATGGCGCCGAAGAAGACACAGAATAAGGGGTCAGCTGCATCTGCAGCTCAAAAGGCAGCGGATAAGGCCAGAGAGGCCCAACAGAAACGGGCCGCGGAAGATGATCGAGAGGGCCAGAGAGGAAGAGGAGAGGAGGAGCGAAAAAGAGTCAGTTGGTGACGCCAAATAGTCTGATCATGAGGGGTCACTCGGAGCAGGAGCTCGGCGAAGAGATTGGGGTCCATTCGGATGTATCCGACATAGTCCCCCCACGATTCACGCTCTTGCTCTTGGAACAACGTTTCGTACTGCCCGAAAAGCCTCCTCCTCTTGATCCATGGCCGAACCCACCATCTCCTGCATCCGCGTCTCTGTTGTCTCTCCCTCTCCCATATCAAGTAATACCACGTCGTGCTCATGCGCTGCCACTTGAAGCTGTTCTTGCAGCATCAGAACCCGGAGTCTCTGCGGTGGAATGGGCGACATCTTGAGGCAGCAGCATCTGGGACTTCTGGAGAACATCAGAATGTCGTCCTATATATACCCCGACATCGGGCGGAAAAACTCAGCGAGTTCATCGCACGTGCACGCACTTACAACGTGCGAGTGAGTAAGGACACCGTACGTGAGCAGCACGTGTAAGTACGGCCTCCGTACGATAACGTCGCAAACGCACGGAGACCGTACATTGTAAGCACGTTGTAAGCACGTTGTAAATACGTACAACGCACTTACCATGTGCGCAACGTACGATGCATGCAATCGCTCATGGCCATGTGTGGCGTGCGGGCCACGTACTTACACCGTGCGTGTGACGTGCGTTGCCGGTACTTCCTCCCTGCCTTTGCCACTCCCTCCCTACGTTTTTCAGAAAAACGTGGCGGCCGTGGCCTCCCCCAAAACCGTACGGACTAAAAACATGCACGTTGGGTTGTGACCAGGGCTTAAATGAAACAATCAACTGCCCAATCAGCCAGAACACACCGATACCAGCGAAGAAGGCATGGACACCTCCCCTGAATACACCCATGGTGCGTCTTCAGAGCAAGAGATGGCAATAAATACATGTATTATGTACTTAGTCAATGTTATCACAAATTCGTCAAAATCAAAAACAAAGAAAGAAAAACTTACATACGGAAATTAAGTTCTACATGAAAAAATAATGTTATATATCGAACTTCCATTTTTTAAATGGATGGGGAGTTTGTTTCTCTTTTTGGCAAGGAAGTACTTATTTTCTTTCTGTCTTTTAACAAATGATTTGAATGTGATCTTACTTGGCACATATCTTTAAATTTACAAGTGTAAATAAAATATTTTAACAGAAGAAATAAATATAAGAATTTGTCAGAAGGGGTACCAAAGAGCTTCTCAAAATTGGTTGAATTAAAATTGGATTCATGTTTTTGATGATTTAAAGGTAAAGACCAGTTTTGGAAACGCCCCTCTCTCAAAAATATGAAATGGAAGCTCTCATTACCAATCATGTCAAAGAATATGTTTTGACTAATACGTGATGATACAAATTTTGCCGGGAAAGTCGGGAACCGCCTAATAATTGATATATTTGGTAAATTATTATATCTATTGGGACCAAATAGATATCGTGCACGTGGTCGCGTAGTCCCATATACATCTTTTTGTGTACAGTGCTTGTAACATTACCAAGACTGGGCCAAATTTCTTATCATTTTGATGATTCCAGAACCTTGCAGTACACACCAATACCTTTTCTGATCGATTCCACAGCATTTCTTTCACAATGCAATCGCATGACCAGAACTGGTCTTTATCTTTAAGGCTAACAATTCATGCCACAGTGGTGTCACCTACTCACTCATATTCACATACTCATCATGTGGACCTCCCAATAGTTTGATAAACACAGTCTTACATACATTTAGTGCCCAAATCTTGAATTAAGCATTTTGGTCACATTAGGTTCATTCATAAACATGAAAACCATAGTTCACTTGAGGTTGACTCATTGGTAATTCAAATTCATCATTTTCCAATTCAGATGTGTGTTTCATAATCCTCCTTGAAACTGTCACGGTGAATTAAGTCCATGTTCATGCACATTGCAAAGTTGGAGGTAACCCTGAGTTCTGGTAGGGTAACAAATAACAAAGTGAGATAGAGAGAGAGAGAGAGAGAGAGAGAGAATCACATGAATACTGTATTACAGACAAACAAAAAATGGCTGAGAGAGGGAGACAGAGAGTCAGAAAGAGGGTGAGAGACAGTGAGCAACATGTTTTCAAGTAAATGTCTTTCTAAAGCCTGATTTGGGGCTGAAAAAAATGTTCATGAATGCAGCGAGAGTAAATGCATCAGATGAGTAACACAATGGTGGGATTTGCATAATCTAACATTTCATTTTGAAAGAGTTAACACTTCTCTGCTAAAGTCAAATAGAAGTTTAATTACACTTTGGCAATGAAAGATGGTATGATATTGATATTAATCAAATACAGTTTCACCAGTTGATTCAGCCTACTCAATACCTTCTAAAGAAAATTACTAGCTTTTCAACTTCATTTGGCCCTTTCCTTTCCCCATAGTAAAACCTTTGTGTTAAATGAAGCAGCTGTAGATTTTTCACAAGTGAATGGAATTGGATAGTGCTTGGTAATTAGACTCTCCCATCTCTAATACCTCATTCAAATGATACTTCCAAAGTAAACAGTTGTGTGTCTAAATCCACCGATATTTGTGAGGAAAACATGGGTGATTATATTACTAACGTATATGTCTCTCTCAGCTAAGCGCTCTAATCTCAAATCCATGGCCCTTTTTTCAAAACCTTTTTCTCATAATTGGATATGAATTATGATCACTAAATACAATATTAGGGATACAAAATACAAGAAACAAATATCAAAATGAAGCATTTTATTTCAGTGTACAGGATCTACATCATCCAATGTATTGAAGGTTATTCCCTATTTAAGCTGAGCAAAAGTTGAAGATGTGTTCAATCATCATTTTGAGATAAATTTCTTATCACCATTGATTCATTTGATTGTATATTTGCTTGACTATGTACGTACAACAATGCAGCCAATTTCATTATTTCACCTAAAATGTAACAAAGATCCCTTAAAGGGGAAGTCCACAATGATTTTAAGTTGGTTTTAATAGAAGCAGAAAAAATGAGAGGAACAGGTTAGTGAAAGTTTCAGAAAATTCTGATTCAAAGTTATTAATTTTTGAAGTTGCAATCAGTCAAACACAAATTGGCAACTCTGTGATGTATCTTACAAGCCCCCCTCCCTCCCATATGCTCTGTACTTGACAAAATCTTAAATTTGGATTTTCCCTCATGAAAGTTTTCTATCATACAGTTACCCTAGAAATAATTATTGCAAATATGTTTCTGTACAACCCCTGTATGGAACAAATCTATTCCTTCATCAATAACAAAGAAAATGAAAATTAATGATACTTTATATACAGAGCAAATGGGAGAAGAGCTCACAAGATGTGTCACAGAGTTGCCAATTCGAGTTTAATGATCACAACTTCAAAAATTCAATAACTTTCTTAATTTCATTGTGAATTTGCTCAAACTTTCACTGACCTGTTCCTCTCATTTTTCTGCTTCTATTAACGCCAACTTAATATCCAAAAAAAAAAAATATATATATATATATATATATATCATAATAGTCTTTGTAAATGCATTACTGTAAACAGAAACATTTTTAGATTAATAACAAGTTTTAAAGCAGTGTTGAATGTTTTTATTTGTAAGAAAAACAACTATCTGAACATTTACTGATGCATTGCCTCATTTTTATGTAAGATCATTTGTATCTGATTTACCCCGTTTTCATATTGACAATATAAATATGACTTTAAAAAAAAGAAAATACATCACTATTGAATGTGACACAAATATTTGAATTAGGAAATTCTAAACATAAATTCAAGGGCAACTAAGCATTGTCATCAATGTTAACATATGTTAACATAAGATTTATATCTTACATTATCTTCCTGAATATAAAGATGTTGGATCTGGGCTTAATTCTGATCAGGGGCTAACTTAGTACTGTTTAAATAGCGAGGCTAAGTTAACAAGGAAAGCTTGAACATTGCAAGTATTTGTGTGAGTGTTGTGTTGATTATACTATTAGTAAAACAAATTCAAGATCATTTCATAGGAAAATCATAGTGATGGAAGTTTCATAATACATAATTCAATAAAACATAAAATTAAGGGTTATGTAGAGGTGTTGTGTGCATAGCTATTACTTTCTCTCTTGAAACTCAATTGCCTTGTAATGCTGACTTACCTTGCCTTCAGACGACCATCATTTATTGTATAGCTATAAGAGAATCTTATAGCTATACAATAAGTAATTACCTTTTTATCTAGTCGGTATGTCATATAAAGAAATATTGTGTATTGAAACATTGTATAGTAAAATGCATATTTGAGCATTGTTACGAATGAATAAGGCTCCCGCTTTAGTCTGAAACGTATCGTACATAAATCGTATAACTGGGTGGGGCTTATCGTGAGCACGCACTAATGATTGGCCAGCTGTCTTATCAATCGACTTCTTCAAAAGTAGTTTCTTCATACAATGTTTCTTTCTACCATATTGTCATCTATTTTGTATGCTGCTTATGCTATATGATGATCCTTTATACAATGTTTCTTTATACCATTTTCATATGAATTTCAACCTGACTGAAACGGCTATTAGTCTATGGGCAGGGTGAGCCCAATGCCCCCCCCCCCCCATTCATAACTATTTGCCTACACATGGTTTGCTTGTAGATCCCTTTCATCAGCAGGAATTCTGGAGATGCCCCATGCAGCTAAGTTCCAGAGGTGTTAATTTCTTGGTATGGTGGTCTTATTTACACTAGATCATCTTGCTCTATGCCCATGGTGTATCAATTCTCTTTCTTACCACCAATACACTATCACACATGCTGATGATTACACATGTACATCTACAGCTAGTTACTATTCATAGGATTATCATTCACTTTTTTTAATACACCAGCCCAAAGGGATCCCTATTCTCTTTATGTTTGGGACCTGCCTTATTACTTGACAAAGAGTACATCAAGAACTTGGAAATATGTTTGATTACAAGTTACTATGGTAACTATTGCAAATGAGAATGGTAATATAGTATTGATTCATAGACGATTCTGATGTAATGTCAGATTTGATGTATTATGGATTTCATTACACTTGAGGAACCGCTGCAAAAAGTAAGTTCAATATTTGTCTTTATGTTAAGTATTTCTCTTTTGTGCACATCTTATGTAGAAGTTGTTGCACAGCAATAGTGTATAACATAAATTTGCTTAAGCATTATTTCTTGCTAGCAACTGTCTTTTTTAATGTGACAATAGAGTACGTTTACTGAAAATGTGCACAATCAAAATTGATTTATGTTTCTTCCTTAATAACTATGCCGAAATAGGTCTTTCCCCGAAGTGGATAAACTCTCTTTTGAATTTATTTGGAGAGGAAAAAAAGGGATAAAAAGAATGACTATGTTTCAAGAATATAAAGATGGTGGTTTGAAGTTTAAGCTTTGAACTGTTTGTAAAAGCTTCAACTAGTAATGTGGATAAAGCAATTACTTGACAGGGAGAAGAAGAAAAAAAAATGGGTGTTTAGATTGGTTAGTGGAAGATTTATATTCTTTTGTAATTTCGATGTTAAATTTCGATGTTTTTTAAATGTTTTTCAAAAAGTATTTATAAGTTGAATCATAGTTGATGACAAGGGCAGAGTAAGACTTTTGCCATATTAGGTGCATTTACACTGCAACCCAAAATGGTAATTTTTTTCATATTCCGGGGTTTCGCTGGTACTTGCATAGCAACTACCGGCGAAACGTAACGTAAAATCTAAATTAAAAAAATCCACCTCGGGAGTGTGATTTTTTTTAAAAGCCTGCCAAAGTTTCACCTATTTTCGGAGTGTAGATGCAAACTTCGGTAAGATACCAATCTTTGCTCACGTGACTCCTCGCTTCTGTGTTAATGCATCATGCAGGACACCTACAAGTGGCGCATGTGCTCTACCCACCCAAAAAAGGTTTGTGCAAACTTCGATGGCTTTATATGGGATTTTCCAGTAGTGTAAATGGTATAGTCCCAAAAATTTACAATTTCTTTCAAAAGGTGTTTGTGATGTATAAATGGGCCTATTTTAAGAGTCTTAGTATTAGCCTAATTTGATATGATTAAGATATATGATAAAGACAGTTTACAAGGCTACGCCAAGATCCTGGAAAACCAGAATTTATGTGGGATTACAAAATGATAGTGACTCTTTCTTGCAATTATTTAGGAAAAGAGAAATATTGATCTGATGGGTGTCAGCTCCAGAAAAGTGAACAGGTATTTTGTAGATCTACAGAATATAAGTAATCCTGATTTCAGTAAAAAAAATATATACAAAAATCAGAAATATCTTCTTCTGTGGTTCAGACCACAGTTTTCAACTTTGCAAATGTTTGAGAGTTCCAATTTAAATTCCTGCTTGGTGTGCTTATACAAAAGAAAAAATATTTTAGTTTGCATCAGCTGCAGATAATTTATGTTCATATTGCCAACAAGAAACAGAAACATATTCAGATGTATTTGAATATGTTGAACATATTCATATATATTCATTTCTCACATTTTCTTAGCATGAATTCCTTCTGCTTGTCATTAATTGAACATTTCCATCTTGCCTATGTAAGTTATCAAAATCAATGGATCAGGTCAAACACTCAGGACATAAAATACTCAACTTTTTTTGAAAGACAATGACATATTTGTCACTTGTATGTGAGTGTGATGCAAGGTTGTGTGTTCTCACACACACTTTCCATGTGTTCAAATACCCAAATCTGTTTGGTGCTAGCTGGTCTGTAGAAGGCATGTATATAGTATGTCAAAAGTATCAGGCTAAGCTGCAATATTGCTCCAAAGAATGCAAAGTGGGAGATAACTAACATCCATTTCCTTTAATACAATGTGCATTTGCCATTTTATTTGCATTTAATGTAGGAAGAAAAGAAAATTAGGTATCTTTAGTAGTACATTCTTATAATCAAGGGGCGTTTCTGCTTGAAACTTCCATATGTGTTATAAGATTGATTGCATATGGTTGTTGATTATGTTGAGCAATTTAATTTTGTGAGAAATATTTCATCTAGAAATTATTCATGATGAAACATCATTTGAGACTGATTTTGGTTGATCACATGCACCATACATTGATGGTGTGCAAATGACTGAGAGTAAGTAAGGTGAAAGTCAATGTAATCCATGACTACTCATAAAATGAATCATTGAAATCAATGCTTACCACCAAGCTTGCTATACATCATTGTTTCTTTAAACCTAAATGGATTTACGCTGAAACCTCCCATCTCTTCTCATCTTACCAGATTCATTACACCACATTTCAAATCAAACTCAAAACATTTACTTAAAAAGCTGCCATCCAATCCTTGAGGTCGCCAAAGGTCAGACTCCCATTTGACCTTGGTTGACCTAGAGTTAGAGACACCTTAGTCAAGGTATAAGGGAGATGGTGTGACTTACACAAGAGATCTAACAGAGAGTGAGAGAGAGTGGCAGAGAGAGAGTGTAAATTACTCCAACTAGCTTCTAGTTTCCATACTGCTTATCTTAGGATTTGGGAGAGAGAAGCTTATCTTTTAGAGATGATATGGAGCATGGTCCCTCCAGTCTGTCTCTGTCTGTGTGTCTGTCTGTCTTTCTTGTTTGTATGTCTGTCTTCTCTCAGTAAACCTGTGCCTATTCCTCTACCAGGCTCTCATTCATTGAGTCAATATATTACTTAATTTTGTGTAACTGTTTCATAATTATGACTTGAGAGAGGAGTCAGTATGTCTGAAAGCATGGCGGACTCATGCAGACAAAATTGATCTAATCATTAAATTCTGCAAACGATAAATATTTCAACCAGTATTAGTTTTTCTGATGGCTCTCTTTAGTTAATTATCATGTGGATTGATTTTGTAGTAAGTTTATAACATTTCCAAACACACTGCATTTCATGAGCTTGTTGTTATGTGAAGTTCATAATTTCAGACATACCCATTTTTGAGTTATGAGTAATGCTCTTTGACATAATTCTGTTTCTAGTTTCATACCCGTTTTCTAAAACTTAAAAAGTATTGATGCAGATTCATTGAAATGTTGAGGAAGTGTATGTATAGAGTTCATGAATAGATAAATGTTTTTAGGAGTACTTGTGTGATCAATATTCCTCTTGCAATGAGGAAAGTAGAATATTCTATTAAGAGTCATAAAAAAGTGTATCTAACAACTTTCAAAAGTTTTGTTTTCTTTCCATCTATGATTGTTGCCTTGTAAGTTGATTCTGCTAATGTAATCTATGGATGCTCTATCTGAGTTTTTAAACAGTGATATGCAAGATCTTTATTTGAGAAATCATACTAAACATCAAAATGTTATCTGTTTAATTCTAACTAGATCCTATATGTGATTTCCTATTTTTAAAAATTGTTACTACTTACATTACATGAAAGAATAACTACGTTAAAATTGTGCTTGTACTTTAGTAATCCCCCAATTCTGTAAACAAAAGAAAAAGGTATTTTTCATGCTCCAGACCTATCTCGTCCATCAGGCTGGCCAATCAATGCCAATTGCAAGATAGTACTGATCTGTTTTCTTTTGCCCCTATCTTAATCACAAGGCTAATCAATAAGGTGAAATTCACCCAATAGCCCCCCTTTTTTCTCTTTTAGTCAAGATATTTCAATTCCCCCTATTTCTGCCCTCACTCTTCTTCTCACACAAGATGCCTTTCCCATTTCAAAATACTGCAGTTGACAGTGTTAGAGGCAAAGGAAAGCGAAACGGTTATGTGAGTGTGTAACTCGGTTATGCATCTAATTAGCACCAGAGGGCGCCTCAAAGTTGACAAGATAAATAAATTACCCTGGTCAGACCTGCAGCTATCTTCATACTGATCTCAAATTGCTTCCCAAATTTGTTGGAACCATCTCTGTTTTCATCTGAAAACTCTTGATTTGCAGGTTTTTAGCTTCTCATATTTTCCCCTTCTATTTCAGGCCGACTCGAATTTAAGTTTATCTTGGTTGCACAACAATTCGGCATCCTATTGTAACAATTTGATGGATTCAGAATCCTTTTTTGCTCTTTAGTCCATCTTTGCAGGTATAGCCAATTCAAGTTTGAGGGATTTCAATGCTTATTTCATTGAAGAATTTTTTTATTTAAAAAAGGTAATATGTATGATATATGTGTAAATGCAGTATTCTTGAAATATGTAATATTATTACACATAATTATTCATGACAGAATTACTAAATGTTTTAGGTACAGTAAAGTAGATTCAGTTTAGACTAATTAGCATTTGACATTTCCTTCATCAAATTTAATGTTTTTGTTAGAACTGTCATGAATGCTTGCTCTATTGATATTTAGCATTTTACTGTGACTTTAGTATGGGCCAAGGTAAGAGGATTTCTTATTCTTATTTGGCATTCTGTAGAATTTCCATGAAATATTATTTTATTTGATGAATTATATACCAAAATCTAGCACAATGTTAGATTATCATAGAAAACAATATAATATTCTACTTCCATTCTCCTTTTAGCTGTTTCAATCAATCAAGAGGCATTCACTTAGTCCACATGAAAGTTCATAATAGAATGACCATCTCATATTTATTGACTGTTTGCTTGTTGTAAGAAAGGGAATTTGCAATCCCCTAGTGTGAGGTGAGAAATAAATTGATCAAAAATTCATGCAGTGATCCAGAATTGAGCAGAATGGTTCACCTGCTATTTAAAATTCATATTATTCTGGGGAATATGGAGAATGGAGAAAAATAGAAAGGGTTTGATAAAATGAGAACCTCTTCATCCCCTCTGGCATTCAATGTGCAATTGGTAGGAGGGAGAGACGGATAGATGAAGAGAGAGAGAGAGGGAGGAAGGGGAGGAGGGGAGAAAGAGAGAGAGAGGGGGAGGGTAGATGGGATGAGGGACATCCTTATGTATGAGAGGGGGACAGCAATATAGACATTAGGAGGGGTAAGAGAGAGGGAGAGAGAGAGAGAGAGAGAAAGAGAGAGTGTGTGTAAGAGAGAACAGAGTTGGAGAGAAGAGATTTTTAAATGTGAAATTTATCAAATAGATTAAAAGGAAAAGATGAGTATAATGTTGACCATAATGCCATGTATTACAGGGAAACGAGATAAGAAGTGAAATGTCTGTAGAGAAGCAGAAGGGCATTGACAGTTTGACACCTATAGTCTGAATGTGCTCTGGATAGAGAGCAGGGATAAAGAGAGAGAGAGAGACCCCATTTTCACTCATTTCCTGGTATCGGTCTACGCTAGACCGGTCTACGTTAGAGCGGTCTAACGGTGAGTGTGAAGACACCACAGTGCCAGGGAGTGTACCAAAAGACCACATCAGGTATGTGGTCTTTTGGCCCAGTTCGCTTCATTTAGGCTGCTCCAGACTGCTCTAACATGCAATGTGAGGAAAAACCATGCCAGGAAGCATACTTCTAGCAGAAGTGAGTATGTGTTTGCAGGAAAGTAATGAAAGAGAGGAAGAGAAAATGGTAAAAGAATAAAAACAAAGAAAAACATAAGGAAAGGCAAGAAAGAGCAAAAATAGTAAAGATAGTGAATAAAATAAGGAAAGGCAAATAGAAAAGACTATAGAAAGGTAAATAAAATGAATAGAAACAGGGAAAGATAGACAATAAGATGATAGAAAGACAAATACAGAATAACATTATGAAAGATAGAAAGAGAAAATAACAGAAGGAAAAACAAAGAATAACATGAGCAAAGAAAAAAAGAGAAAATGATAGAATGACATAAGGAAAAATAGAAAGAGAATATTATAGCAGGATTTTAAAAAAAAATTAAATGAAGAGAATAGAAGGTGAAAGGAGAAAAACAAAGAATAACAAAATAGAACATTTGAAAGAAAAGATGATAAAAGGATAAAAACAAATAATACCAAAATAGAACATTAGAAAGAAAAGATGATAAAAGGATAAAAGCAAAGAATAGCCTCAGGAAAGATAAAAAAAGGAAGATTAAAGAATGCTAAAATTAAAGAATAACATAATAAGGAGAAGAAAGTGAAAAGAGAAAAGCAAAATATTACATAGAGCAATGGATATCATGTTGCAAGCAAAAATCATCAATTTTTCTCAGAAGTTGCTAAGCAACTACCGGCCAACACACACACACACACACAACAACAACAGCAACAAAACAAAAACTAAATCGAAAATGAAAAATCCACCTCTGGAGTGTGGTTTTTGTAAACGCTGGCAGAAACTTGACCGATTTTTGCAGTTTAAATGCCCACTCTCTGGGCCTAATGAAACATTTTTATAATGTGGAGTTGAAGGAGAAAAATTAAAAACAAGGAATAGCATGAGAAAGATTCTTTTTTTAAAGAAAGAGGGAGGAAAAACAAAAAACTAGAATAAAGAAAAGATGGAAACAAAACATTAAACATGGAAAATATATGGTAATTTTAAGAAGGAAACATAACAAAACCCTGACTTGACCATTGATCAGGCTGGTAGTACATACAGTTGGATGCCGCAATAAAATGACCCGTGCTGTCAAAGCAGCAGCAACGGTGTCAGTTGGTTTTTGGCAACACGGGTCTCAGGGTAAAAATAGCGATGAGTGTGAAGACTAAAGAACTGTACCTCTGGAGCAGTCTAGTGGATGGGTCTCGCGTAGAACAGTCCAACCAAGTGAGTGAGAATGGGGTCTGAGAGATTTTGAATTTAAACTATGTAAATTTCAGTGTAGGGCAATTAAAAAAAAAAATAATGCATTCTTTTATCACAAGAAGAAGTGAAAACTTATATGAAGCATGTCTTCTCTGATCTAAATTGTCACATATAATATTATTAAATAAGAAATGCAGAATCTTGTTTTTTCATTCCCACATACCCACACACTCACAAACAGAGAGTAATGTATGCATCTCAAAAGTTTCTAGCCATGAATAGGTTCTATGTAAAATGAGAGATTGGCAATGAGAGAGAGAAACACACACGCACACACATACACAGACGGGGGAGGGGGTGGTTGCAGATGAGGAGAGAAATAGAGACAGAAAGAGAGAGAGAGAGAGAGAGAGAGAGAGAGAGTGTGTGTAAAGGAAGGGCTGTTTTAAAAGATGACCCTAGTTTAGGATAGGAGAATACATGTATATAGATTGAATATTAGAATTCCTTTTTTTTTCTTTCTCTCTTTCCCTCATTGCCCTTGTGTTTTGCCGTAGGGTCCAGATTTTATCATAAATCATTGATTTTGGATGTGGTGAGTTGAGGGGCAATTTGGGGGTTGGTCTAGTAAAGGCTTCCCAGCTAACAACCTCAAGTTCAAGCTAAGGCAAAGGACCACTTTTCACTAAATAAACTGGAACCATTCCAGTATGAGAGCTTGACTATATAAATGGATACAAATGTTCACGATTGCATTTATATCAATTTGAAGTTTGCCTTCAACATTCTGATAGATTTTACGATATATGTGGAATTGAGAATCAGGTTAAAATAATGTTCTATTTCAATTTCCTATTGCCATTATTTGTTTCTGAAGTTCACTTGTGGTGTGATACTACTGCCAGGCTAATGATATCTTTCTCTGTATCCTTCATAGAAAATTGTATACACATTGATTGGTTGATTATCCAACAAATTCAGTGTTTTACATTTAATGTCAGGATTATTTCTCCTTAGGCCTATCTTCATCAGACCGAAGTTGCAAAATAACCCGCTATTTTCAGACTCAGCATATTTTCCCGAAGCTCTAAATTGAGACGGGTGCAAATTAGCCCGCTATTTCTCAAATAGGGGGCTAATTTTCGATGTTTTGAATATGGATCAATAAAAGAATCTATCTATCTATCTATTTTGGAAACAAGACCAAGATTTCTCGGAATATTTTCTCTACCAAATAGCCCGCTAATTGCAACTGCAGGCTGATGAGGACACAAATTAGCTGGTTAATTTAAGATCGGACTAGTTAAAATAGCGGGTTATTTTGCAACTTTGGTCTAATGAGGACAGGCCTAATGAAGACAGGCCTAATGAAGCCAGGCCAAATGAAAACTCTTAATTGTGAAAACAGGGTGTTAGTTCTGAAGGGCACAGGTGTCTCAGGATGTGCATTTGTTGCTCTCGGCAACCGCATAAACAATTTGTGACATTGGTTAGCAGTACACAACAGAAATGTTTTAAAAAGTGGGTAAGAGAGAGGGAGAGAGAGAAATGGGAAAGTAGAGAAACAGAAAGGAATTGCTTACCTTGAATAAGTGGGCATGAGAAATAGAGGAAATAGACTGCGAAATTGATCAAAGGGGAGAAAATGATGAAAGATGGATAGAAGAGAGAGAGAGAGAGAGAGAAATGGGGGGGGGGGGTGTCATATGGATAATGCCCTCTGGTAAAAATGAATATTTCATAAAAGGCCCTTCATCTTCACATGTCTGTCCTGTTCAGGATTCTACATACATCTCTCTTCTAGCTGGCCTGATGCTGTTGTCATCAAACTACATGTGTTTATATTTGACTAACTCTTTATTCATTTTGTATCCAAGCTCTTTTTATTGGTTTCTTCTATTGTGTCGGTACTGAATTACTCTATCAATATGCCCTAATTGTAAGCACCATGAGCACTCTTTTTGAAGCGCATTTGTTATTATTATTATTATTATTGTTATTGTTATTATTATTATTATTGTTGTTACTGTTATTATATTGTTATTAACAATACACATTGTTGTTATCTTATACATTTCTTTATGATTTGAAAGTCTTTGTTGGTTTCAAAACATCCCCCTTTTTTTGGGGGGGGGGGTCTAAGTAATGACATTGTCATGACATCTGTCTAAAGATTAATAAAGGTTACTTCTAACCTATTGGTTTCTTGATTATTTCCTTTCTTAAGGTTTGCAGGGAAAGTCCACCCTGATGGTTTTAATAAAAGCAGAAGGATGAGAGAAACAAAATTGTGAAAGTTTGAGCAATATCCGATTAAAAATTAGAAAGTTATGAATGTTTGAAGTTTTCATCAGTGAAACACAAATTGGCAACACTGACATATCTTGCAAACTCTTCTCCAATTTAATCTGTACAGGAAAAAAAATTAAACCTCGTTTTCTTAGTTAATGATGACGGAATAGATTTGTTTCACACAGGGGTTGTATAAAAACAAATTTGCAATAATTATATTTAGGGTGAATATATGATTGAAAATTTTCTTGAGGAAAAATATCAAGTTTTGAGTAGTAAGTACAGGGCAAATGGGAGGGGACCTCGCATGATACATCACAGAGTTGCCAATTTGTGTTTGATGATTTTGCTCAAACTTTCACTGACCTGTTTCTCTCATTTTTCTGCTTCAATGAAAACCACTTTAATATCAGGGTAGATATCCCCTCTAATATAGGAACCTTCTTGTGTTGGTAGATAATAGGTTAACACATCTAATTACACTACACTCTAGGATTGTAGATATTTAGGGGTTGACAAAAAAACATGTCAAAATGACAGCAAGTCTAAGAATGTTGCCAAAAAGTCTGCATTTTTTGGACGTGTTTATTTCCTGGGTATTATTCCTACTGTAATGACTGTAATGGAGAACCAATCAAAATAAAGTATGTCTAGCCACAAATCGGCCAATCATAAACTAATTGAGCAGGAGAACAGGACTACAATTGAAAGAGAGAGAGAGAGAGAGAGAGAGAAAGAGTGGGGGAGGAGAAGAATGTGTTATTATACCAGGGTGATTTGATACCAGTCACCTTTTGCTCCAATGAACTGTGCATATATAAGAAATGTTCTTTATTAAGACAAATTTACAAAGGACATCATTTATCAAAGTACTTCAACCATGATATCCTCACCTCTCTGCCCCTGACTGTACTTAATCTAGCTGAGAAAAATAAACAGATATACACAAAGTAAGATAGGGAGAGAGAGAAAGAGAGATTAGGCCCATTTACACATCCCAAACACCATTGAAAAATTGTAGATTTTAGGGACTACATTTACACTACTGGCAAAAACCCATGAAAAAACGTTGAAGTTTGCTTATACCAATTTTTTCTGTGAGTAGTGCGCATGCCCCACTCGTCAATGCCTTGCATGCGTTAGCACGGAAGCGAGGAGAGACGTATCAGCAAAAATCAGCATCTTATCGATGTTTGCTTTTTATATACACTACAAAACATCTACAGAACTTCGGCTGGCGTTTAAAAAAAAACACACTCATTATTTGTTTTGGTCATCATAATCACAGTTATGTTTGTGATCATGTTCTCTAGCATCTGCATTTATAGCTCTTTTTTCTTGTATCCCTGAAAGGAAAAGGGCGCTAAAATCTACATAAACAAAAAAAGCTTTAAAAAAATAATATACATCTATTGTCAAATATGATATAGTCCTGACTCCCAAGAATAGATAAAATTAGTGATGAGCTCAGCTAGCCAAGAAAATGGTGGCATGTCAGGAGTCCTGAAACTCTGTCAATAGAGCCAAGCTAATATTAGGCTACTGCTAATTGAGTGTATCGTTGCTAATGTTTGAAAACAAATACATGAGGAGTTGAAACAGACGATGTCTTGGGGCACTGGATGTTTGTTCGTCATTTGTTACCAGTCTTTGGTATCTTGTTGTTTAACGAGCGAGTTCTCCTCACCCTTTTCTTCTTTGCCATCTCACTCCTTCAGACATCGGATGAATCAATATCACACTCATTCCTTTCCTTTTGTTTTAATCTTTGATTTCTTCTACACCATCATAGCTCAGCTGACGGCCGTAATGTAAGAGAGGTGATAGCTCTATTTGAGCAATTGCCGTTTCCAAATCAAATAAAGCCTGTTTGACGCGATCCCAACTTGTCTATCAAATTCATTGGGTGTGCATAGGAGAAGCACGGTTGTGGTGTTCAAGCCATTTTCTAAATGGCTGGTCTGTTTTCTCTAAATTTTGAGAAAAAGAAATGAGGGAGTACTTATTATTGCTGGCACAAAGTAAGAACAGAGTTGCCATCATTTCAAATTATGACAAAACAGCAAGCTTTTGGTTGAATTCATGTATTTATTAATGTGTAGTATTGTTTGTTTGAACCATAGTGTGATGGAAGTACATTCTATATTTCATTAAAGTGTTACATATTGAGCTGAAGTCCTTGATCTGTATTGTAAACTGTGGGTCTTATATTTAAATAGTATTTATCAAATCCTTTTTTCTCCTACCTGTTTCTCATAGTGCTATCAACCTCCCCCTTCAAACAGACGAAAGACACTACCTGTTTTATATGCATTCCACATTGACAACAAGAATCATTTTTCCATAAATATAATTTAGGAGAATAATATAACGCTGGTGTTCAATGTGCTTTCTTCTGGGAGACCTCTCTCTCTCTTGCAAGTCTGCCTGAATTCTGCCCTAATAAAAAACGATCAAAATAAAACGTGTGCATCATCTTCATACACGTATTATCCCTCTTCCATCTTACAATAAATGTGTACATAGCAGTCACATGTACATGGTACATAAAATATCCTGGCCCAATATGTAAGTTACTTTCAGCTCTCATTTGGTTAATATATTTATTAAAGTTGTAGATACTACTCAGCACCTGAGAGTTATTGTTATGTTGATAATTATCGACTGAAATCAAAGAAACATGATAAGTTTTCTCTTGCTTTACCCATGTAAGGAGTATATGGACAGTCAAGCCAACAGTTTTTAGCTTGTGTTCATTTAAGGGACGCCTTCCATTTTGTAGTCCATGACTTCCACTTCTCCATTTGCTTTTGTTCTTTGAATACATTTACATGAACTTCTTTCTATCATTCCACTTGTTTTATGCATGTACTTTATTTTAAATGTTAAATAATTGTATGTATGGTATTTACGATTTGCATTTGTGGAATTGAATTATTCCTTAATTTTTCTTATTTGTGGGTGCTGATATGAATTCTTTTAGTTGAAGTTATTCAGAATTCTACCTAACTGCAAAATAAGAAGAGCAAAATCTTGAGTCTAAAAAGTAAGACTGAACTACAATAATGTCTGAAGGCGCTAATATTGAATGTTGGTATCATAACATTCTAGAATTTTATAGACAGTGTACGATTACAAATATTTTAAAGATCTGTGATAAAAAATGGTAATGAAAATGAATTGGAAAAATTCCATCCATTTAGAAAAAGACATTGTGAGAGAAGATTGCAAGCATGGAGAAAATGAATTGTAGCAGGACAAATAGTTTTATTGTGAGGGGGTTATTTAAAGTTGTGATGTCTTTAATCACTGTTAAAAAATGTGAGACTTTCAAATCTCAGACAAATGAACAAATATTTATACATGTAAGATGAATTGTTCAAAAGCCTGTAATTTCAGGAATAGCTGTACTTACACTGATTGCAAAAACCTTTGATTCTTCTCACATCCGGAGTTTTGTCTGAAGTCGCTAGGCAACTACCCTCAAATAAGACGAAAACCCGCTTCTTGAGTGTGTTTTTTGTTAGGCCTGTCGAAACTCCACCGTTTTTTGCAGTGTAAATGCTCACACTCAAAACACCAGTGAACTATTCCGGTTTTTGGTCATGTGACTCTCCTCTGTTGCTTTTGTGCTAATGCATGCAGAGCAGCGACAAGTGGTGCATTCGCACAACTCACAAAAAATCCAGAATAAGTAAACACCAACGGTTTGATGAGTTTTTCTGCTGCAATGTAAATGGGCCTATATAGATTCAGCTTGTATTCATTCGGCATTGTTAATGTAATGTAGCATGTTGAAATGTTGTCTTGTAATGGCATACATGTCCCAGGCTGAAATTTGATGGGATCTATGGAAACTGATACTTTTCTTTCTTGAAATAAGGGATATTTTTGCAAGTGTTCAATAATTCATTTTTGGATGTTCTTTGAATCTGATGAGATATAAATTGGAGGAGATTTTGTATGAAATATATATTTTTTTCTACTATCTTGTATAACTTTGTGCAGGCTCTCAGTATTCATATTGAGCAGTGGCTGGCTGATGTTTAGAGAGCTATCGCTTTCATCTTTATTTGCTTGCGTCAAGTTTTTACGTCCTTTTGTCTTCAAGTCAAGAATGTGCGGGGAAAGGGACCCTTGAAAGAGACTTGTACTGTTTGTTTGGTGGTTTCTTCTTCACTCCACTTCTTATGGCATCCCCTCTCTCTCTCTCTCTCTCTCTCTCTCTCTCTCTCTCTCTCGCTGTACAGTACCTCCTTGTATGTGCCCAACCTAGCTACACTATTTCTCTCATTCATCATGTTCAAGTTCACTTGATCATCAAGTTGATTTTTGCTTTTAGTTCCATGATTTGGGGTAAAGAAGAAAGATAGATTGCACAACCTCCTCCTTTTTCCTGCAGCTTTTGAGTTAGAAAAGAAAGGTAAACAAATGTGCTACCCGCTACCATTCTTACTACAATGCAATTATCTTTTGATACATGTATCCAATTAGTATGTAGAATTGTTTGACTTGTGTAAGCTGTCTTCGTCAATGCTTTACGCACATCGGTTTCATGTGAATGCAAACAAAGTGCAGTGTATAGAGAAGACTTGTGTGCAGCTAAGTTGCTTTTGAGATTTGTTGGGTGCTGCTTAAAATTATTATCTTATGATTGGATGAAGTGTGAACACACCAAATAATTTATTTGATCTCTTACAGGAAAATTGGCATAATTTCTCAAAACATTGAAATGAGATAGAAGAATAAGAATGATGTAGTAAACCATTTGGGATAGATTATGAGCCAAAACATTGGTTTCCTATAGGCTACATGATAATATGAAATTAAATAAAGATAGTGAATGAGAAAGAAGGAATGGAATCAAGAATACAAATAAATAGAATACAATTATATATATGATAAAAGTCTAAATATATTTACTATTTAGTGTGGAAGACTACTGGTAGATGGTGTTAGCAGTGACATATTGCCTTGCTTCCTTGATCATGTGTTTATTAGATATGTAAAACAAAATAAAGAAGATATTTTTTATACCTGTACCAAGTGAAGAAAAAAGGAACAACTTTCCCCATGATATTCAGCTCGTACATATATGTATGAAAACATGATTTCATTTGCCAAACCACACGGCAAAAAAAAAAGGTTCCAGATAAATTATGAAATGACTGGCCATTTTTGTACTTGGTATTTGACGTCATGCAAAACTGAATTTCAGAGCCTGTGAAAGTAGCAAGAAATTGAGTTATGTGTGGAGTGCATGCTTTGTGTACTCTATTCATATTTCTTTACCTATTTCAGATGATGTTTTATCGCAAAGTGTGGCACAGTGCAATAACATTTACTTAATACTAGCCATGCACTTTTTCTTCATTATCTTTCTCTAACTTCTTTTTTCTTATTTGTTAGCTTTCTGCTGTGATTTGAGTGGACTGATTGCCACTGATCAAGCTTTGCTGATCAAGCATTACCAATTTGCCAATTTGAAATTTCCAAATTGTGTAGTGATTTTAGAATTTATTTTTTAAATGTATTGTTTATCCAATTGGTATGTTCGAAATTTAACAAATCTACAGTGACTGTTTTTTTTTCTCCAGAGCATCTTGCTGTTAAGGTTGGAATTGTTCAGTTCTTAGATTATATGCTTTGAAGGAAGTTATTTCAGTTTGTTTACAGAGGTAAGCGGAAATATGGAGAGAGATTAAAATTGAGCTTTTTCTGTGTTTTAATCAGTTTAATTAAATGATTTTATTATGTAGCTCTTAAACTTCATTTCTATTTAAATATACATGACAAGTACTTACTTCCTTTTGCATGTTTGCTGATAAGTGGAGCATATTAATAAGAATTCATTTCCATAATGTGTAATTCCCTTTGGGGGAGGGTGGGCATGTTTAGTGTCACCATGGTATATTAATAACCTCCATATCTCTTTAACTTTCTGAAGAGAAATAAATCAAAAGTGAACACGGTAAATGAGATGTGAAATTAACAAGCAGATACAAGCCATCAATCAATGCCAGCTGTTGGTAGGGAAAACAAAAAGGGAGCGGTTTGTGTAAATTGTGTGTTGGTGTGAAACTATCATATGGAGTCTGTATCAATTTTCTAGTTATAGGATTAGGTTTTTATGATAAGTCAATATTTACATGAAATATCTGAGATGTAAAAACACAGGATAGCTACCAGAATATTGTCTCTATTGGCTTTGCTGAAGATAGATTCAGCTGGATGAGATTTATGCAGTATATAAATTATACATCAGTTTTATCATACAATGCAAACTTGGACTAATGCTCTTATATCTAGTTTAAATTTATTCCCATTTGCTTGTTCTTTGTGTTGCTAATTATTATGCTTATATCACTGGATGATTATTAAGGATTTTATATGTAATGAGGCGCGATAGCTCAGTTGGTAGAGCAGTGGTCTCGTAATCCGGTGACCCGGGTTCGAAACCAAGTCGATGCGCTAGTGCCCTTTGGTAAGGCATTAATCCTCACTACCAGGTCCATCGGAGAGGACCTAAAGTCGTCTTCCGTCTGGTTGCTTACTTACAAGCATTTATGCTTTCTTAGCAGTCAGGTAAAATAACCATCACAATCGCAATCACAAAAGCTACTGCTGATTTTATTTTATGTTTCAATCAATATGAATGGGCCTATCTATAGTCTTAAGTTATCCCTTGATCACTGGACGTGGTTTTGTAGTGTGAAACAATGTACATAGTATGTTTTAATATATATGCCTACTGGTGTACAGTTGGCTGATGAAATTCTAATTACATGTATGTTGCAAAAGTTGAAGACAAGTCCTGTCACTTGGTAAATCTGACTATTTTGTCCCTTTGAAAATTACTCTGGTATTGATTGGACAAGTAGTCTTGATTTCATAGAAATTACTTGGCCATTTCAGTGCATCTATCGATAGAATAGAAATTACTTGACCATTTCAGTGCATCTATCCATAGAATTGAAATTACTTGACCATTTCAGTGCATCTATCCATAGAATTGAAATTACTTGACCATTTCAGTGCATTTATCGATAGAATAGAAATTACTTGACCATTTCAGTGCATCTATCGATAGAATTGAAATTACTTGACCATTTCAGTGCATCTATCGATAGAATTTCTTTCTACCATGTCCATGGCCTTCAGTAATACTAGATAGGAACTGTTTGAACTCTTTCATAAAATACAAATGTTCTTATGATGGTTGTATGAACCATTGGAGCATGATAGAACTGATATGACTCTGTGATTTGAAATGTCTCATCATGTTGTAGAATTACTTTCAGATTCTATCTCTAATGTCTTGTGTGTATAACCCATGATATTTCCTGTAGTGAGCACCAAGTTCTCCTTTGTTCTCCTATCTGACATTTCCTGCTTCAAATCGAGTTGTATTCTGCAGAGAATCGCAAGTCATGAGCTTCTAGTCAATTCTTCACCTTTCCCTTCTTTGAAAATGTTGGAGAGGTGTATAGTGTATAGGGAAGGCGTAACAACATAGTTAAGTACAAAAGGCTAGTAGATGATATTATAGTAAATGAGTTCATCTATATATCATCTATTCAGACCCAGAAGGTTGTTAACTCTGTTCAAGAATATATGAGTTAACGCCCCTCTTGCTCCAGCCAGACAATATGTAGCTATTAATAGGTACTTGGGTCATTTACAATGATCATGATGATATGGAATATGCCTACATAAAAATGCTTCAATACATTTAATGACATTTTTTTGTGGTTATTATGGAAGACTATTGGTCATTTAGTAAATCTTTATACTGAATGAATTACTGAATTATACTGAATTGTAAGTTACATCTTTATATGGGTGTTAATTGGTTAACCATTCTGTGTTTACACATAATAAAGCAGTTAAGAATTAAATTTCCTCAAAGGAAATAAATTTTACCTTTAAAATTAGTGACAGTAGACGGAGAAAGAAGACAAATTAGCTCTTTTCCGAAATGACAGAATCATGGCATAATTTCCCTGTCAAATCTGGTAGCTTCTGTGTCTGCGCTAGGGTGACGGGCGGGAGCAACTAATTAGGTGCAACAGAGGGGTGAGTAATAGAGCCTGGGGGCACTCTAGCCATGCAGCTCCTGCTTATGGTGCGAAGGCCGCAGGGAGAGGGCTTGACATTGGTGTGAATATGTTTATCGGCTAGGAATTAAACTGAGAACAGAACAATTGAGATTTAGACAGAAGGAGAGACTCTTGTCCAAGCCAAGCATGTTACCAGTTCGCTCTCCTATAATAATGTTGTGAGACAACTATCAGATTTTAATATATGAAGATCCAGTGCTTTGTAACATACACAGATTTAGTATGTCTATATTCACTGTTATTCATCATTTCTGTAATAGAAGTAGTATAGCACATTATCTCTTCATTGCTGTGTTATTGAAAACTAAAAAAGACAGAGGAAACAATGCAAGACGGTGAAAAAAGATGAAGCTACGAACCAAAGGCTGCGAGCAATTCTATTTTTTTCTTCCAATAATGAACATAAACTACAAAACAAACATTTGAAATCTGCAAAAATCTATTGTAGAATTACTACAGAAACATTTGGGCAAGATGATAATCATTTGATATATCAATAAATGATTTCTTCTGTAGTATTTTGTGTTATTTATATTTACTTGGTACTCATACTCAAAATAACACCTTTGCATAGACAGGGCAGGATATTTCACTCTGAAATTATATCAAAAGAAATTACAGTAATATCTACATATCTTAATTTCATTGCTACAACAAAAGTAGTACTATTCAAAATATGATCTACTTTCATGTCATATTGATTCTGTGCCCTTTGTCAACAGTTTGGCTTACCAATTGTTTTTATTCATAAGCTCTTTTTGATTGGACAGTGGACAGTGGAATAGATTTTTCTCAATACATTTCTACATTGCTGATCATACCTAAGTCATCATAAGTCTGCTTCATAAGTCAGCTTTGTAACCATATGAAGGATCCAGCATCCTCCAATCAAAAACAGCAAGAGTTTCCCTGCTGTGATTTTGAGAAATTTTGAAAAATACTTGCTTTATCTGTTCAATAATTTCCAATGTTATATTATACACTGTCAGGTATGTGAAAGAGAGTAGAACTAGAACATGAATTGCATAAATAAGTGCATGGGTATTTTCATTAGCGTTTATCTTTATACCTTTTTTCTTCTCAACCTGCCATTTGAATGAGGTCATATGGTAGAGTTTAGTCACCTCTTTGGCAGAGAAAGGAAATAGTTTAATGTCTGGCACCAGTAAGAGGATGGGAATGGATGGACACAAGATTTACGCTAGAGGAAGTTGTTATATACTTTCCCATACAGTGACTCCGCTGGCTTTTGAGTTTAAAAATGGAAACCGGTTCTACATAACTATAAACATGACATAATTTGTATTAAGATCTGATATAATTTTTTGGAATTTCTTTTCAGGTTCAATTCAAAATGAAAAGTGTATGCACATAAAAAAAAACCATGGAGTTTTATTGTTGTAGAACAAATCATAAGAATAATTTCTTCCCTCTCGTGCACCCCTTCACTCTGTCTAGGCCTATCTCCTTTTTATCACTTAATGTTCATATTCTGAGTGTGCCTGCCTATTCATGGACGTATGCATATATGATATATTTCTAACTAATGATATTGTGTAACTATGACATGTTGTTTTGAACTTATTTAACCTCTGCAGGCTTATTATACAAATTATACTTCAATGCCACAATGTAGGTTAGTGTCTGTCAAAAAAGTGTTTATGTCCAAATTATCTTATGCAGGCATCAGGTCATATGGTAGAGACAATTCTTTCCTTGGCTCTTAATCTGGGATGATGAGAGGAGAGAGAAAGATAAAGAAATTCAAAAGTTTTTAGAAAGGAAACGTTTCATGGTTGTCTGGAGTTTATGAGTGCAAACCACTTCTTCATTAGAGAGAAATGATTTATTATGCATGACATGTTTCCTGGTGAAAGGTCATACAGTTTCATCTTCTGTAAAGAAGGAGACTCTATTTTTGTCAAGAATGATTAAAAAAATCATGTGGGTTTTGTAGTCATAAAATGCTGGTTAACTCACTAATGTTTGAATCAGAGTTGCTTCCTCATGGTCCAGTTTTTCATTAGTTTTACCCACGGTAAGTTGTAGGAAACACAAGAAACATTCCATGACGGATGGATAAAGTAATAGAGGTACTTTTGGTTTGGTAATTATAAGATAATTTACAGTTTGAGGGAGAAAGAAGAAGAAAATGTTCAGCAGGACAAATATACTCAACCAAGGTAGTTCTAGATTTTTTAGTTTTGGCAGTGTTAATAGAAATAGGAGACATTATTACAACGAGGGGAGTGAAATTTGAAGGAAAAAATGTGTCCAATGAAGAGAGAGGTAAAAAAATAAAAGATTAAAATCAATCATTCAGTGGGCAGGAGGAGGGGGTAGCACAAAAACTGGTATGGATAACAAAGTGCAAGCCAAAAAGATAAAAAAAAATCAATGGTACTAAGTTCGGAGGAGTTCAAGAACATGGAAAATTGTGTTGCCATATAGTTGGGGTCAAAATAAAAAGAAAGGGGAAGCGGAATCAAACATTCAGAGTGTGTGTGTGTGTGTGACGGGGGTCAAAATGGATAAATGGACCCCTTTGGCATTTGGATGTGCAGAATCAAATCAAATATTTTTCAACATGGAACCAAAAAGAAACCAATAAAAAGAACAAAAAAACGTGAAACAAACAAACAAAAACCAGGAAAAAAATGGACCAGAAAAAAAACGGACATGTTACTATAAATTTGTATTATGGTCGGAACCATAACCCTAAAGCTGCCACCCATTGCTTTATTGACCGTAGTATTATTTACTTTAACCTGTTACACATGATGCTATTAATTTCATTATCCAGAATCCTATTAACCATGAACATGTTTCTAGAAGTTTAACCCTAGAGCCCTATTAACTATATCCCTATTTCTGATAGCCCTTATGCAAGGGCCTCTTCATGCAAACCCAATGTTAATGTTCATTGTATATGCATAAAATAACTTATATGCATGTACTGTTCTTTGTAGTTTCAACTTGGATTGGTTGCTATGGAAACCCAAAACAAGACAGTTATGTAGACAGGCATTTATGTGATGAAGTGAACACAGTGGCATAATTGTGTTACAGTCCCCAAATTGCCTTTTTTGCCTAACACCTCACAGATCCCTTGGAAGGTAAACATTGACAGAGAAATATGGATTTATAGAATTCACTAATGAGACAGAGCCTATCGGGCCAGAGAGGTGTTTATACAGAGCAAGCATCAGCCAAACCTCAGTTTTCATTCAATCAACGGCATTTATTTGTGCAAGGAGGGGTGGTGAAGAGGCACAGAAAGATGGAGATGCTAATAGCTAAGACGGGAGGACGTACAAACGGTCGATCGTCTGTATTTATTTATGGATGGAATTCATAAAGGCATTAGAATGGTGTTTATCTCTGCACAAAGCTAAATTTGCTCTATGTCAGATTGATTAAAATACTCTCTATTTTCTCTCTCTCTCTCTCTCTCTCTCTCTTTTCCTCCCCCCTTTTTGCTCTCTCTTTCCACTGATTTTTTCCTTTCTTTCTCCTCTCTCTTATTCCTCTATAGCTCTCAGTCTACCAGGCTCTTTCCACTTCTCTCAACATCTTTTTAAGCCCAAAAGTGTTGAATTTCTCTTTCTTGCAGTCTTAATCATAAGCAGAATTAGATTTTTTTGTATTCTTCTTTTTCAGTCAAATCCATTGTTACAGCAATATGACTTGGAGGTAATTTCATGTATATCATGTATACAAGTGATGCGTTGAGTATTTAAGGTTTAACTTTGCTTTTCAAGTTCTTATTATTTCATTATGATTGACTTCCATTTATACTGAATACATTGAAGCAAATAACTTGATGGTTCTCAGCAGACCTAAACCACAAAGTGTTGTGCTGTACTTGAGACTCTAACTCTAAGCCAGGGTTGGGTTGAACTCGACAGAATGAACCTTGTTGTCGGTTTGGCAAACAAGTAGAAAGTGTAACAGTTTTTTGCCAGAAGACAGGGAGTAAGCCGGCTGTGTTTGGCTGTGCGTAATTCCTCTTACTCAATTGCTGTGCCCCCAAGCCAACGCATTTTTAAATTATGCATATGACCGACGTGTCGCTCGCCGCTACCCCAGCTTCTCAGCCCCCTTATCTAATTTAAACACATTTTTTTTCCATCCCTGCCTGAGACATGGGCCTGGATTGATTCAATTTGGAGAGGAAGATGGAGAAGAGATGATGAGAAAGGGTAGAGTATAGAGGGAAGGAGGAAACTATACAAATTCAGAGCTACATTTCTGACTAATTTTGATCATGCAGAGAATGATGATGATGGTATTCATTATCATAATGGAGATGATTATAATGATGATGATTATGATTGTAATGAAATGGATGATACTTAAGCCAAAGTGATGATAATAGTTCTGTCATAGATATGGATAAGGAGAAAGCCCTTGTTAACTGCAACAAAGGAAAATGGAAAGGAGATAAAATACCATTGAAATAAATAAAGGGATTGTGACTGAGATGACAAGAAGAAATATGTAGCAAAATTTGAAGAAAAAGAAAACTTACTAGGAGATGGGAGGGGAAGAAGATAGCAAGAGAGAGAGAGAGAGAGAGAGAGAGAAGGGGGAGGCAGAGAGAGATAGAAAGAGAGACAGACAGACAGAGAGACAGAGAGAGAGAGCAAGGAAAAAAAGATGTAGGTGTAGAAGAAGAGGGTTGAGGAAGGCTGATGAAATAAAAGGAAAAGTTATTGGTGAAATGCCCATGGAACTTGTCGCCTTTTTGACACAGGGTATACTGTTACATCACAATCACTGACAAATTTGGCACGGGTGCACTTTATGCTATTAAAAGTATTGACTGCACCCAACTTCTTTCTTAGTCACCTATCCTTTTCTTATGAAGATGAAATGATTTTTTGGGTTGATCAGCTCCTGGTAACCACTGTCAAGGCTGGCTACAGTGAGCTATGTAGCTGTAGGCTGCCAATATAGTATTCACATTTATCTGATGCAAGACAGTTCGTTGACATTTCGAGGCATATAGATTTTAGTCCAGGTTGATTTAGAATATCAAGTGTAACACTTAACTGGGAGAACTTGTCGCGCGCAGATGCACAATTTAGCCACTTACATCTTCACTCAAAAATTAAAATTCCCTTTTAAAATTGTGTATGATTTGTTTCAGCTTTTCTTCTGTCTACAACATAAATGTATGACATTTGAGAGCAATGGCTATTTTACATTACAAATCGTGGAGACAAACAGTGTCACTGATGACATCATAGTAGGCAAAAATGATTGCGGGTGAGAGTAGGGAAGCTGTGCTGTCAGCATAACGTCTGCACCGTTAACAGATGTGATTATCCTGGGGCTTCTTGTTGAATACTGCCCATTAGACTGTGACGCTAACACCAATCTTTGTAACAGGGACTAAAGGCAAAGCTTCAGGCCTAATGCTGGATCAAAACAAGTCTCGCTGTTTCTTTTAAATCAGTTCTACTTCCATTTTTATACATACCTACACCAACAAAATTTAGGGGATATTTTGGTAATCAGCTAAGATTTCAAATCAGGAATAGCTTGTGAAAATGTAAAGATGACATATTCAATTTGATATGTCACGATGCTGACTCTGCATGCATTTTTAAAAACTCTGTGGTGTAGAACAGTAAAGATGAGTGTTATCGTTGATTATCAATCAGAGGACACTGTTCTTATCATCTGTAAACTATGTTTGAATGTCAAGTAATTATGGATACCGGTAATGTTAATGTGACTAACCTTGATTAACATTGTGCTATTTTGTTTGTTCCTTTTACCAAACTATTGCTCTCTCTATACATGTATATATGATGTATAACTGTTTGTTTCATGAATGTTGGTAGTGTTATACTTAACACTAAACCTTGCATTCAGCATAATGTCACATAGATTCCTTTTCAGAGTCCCATTTTACCAGCATACTTGTGAGTTTTGTCCAGTTGCCCGAAAGGGTCAGAAAGCCAAGAAATATATTTTTTCTGGACCAATGGGATGTTCCTTTCTACCAACTCTACTCGAAGTCTTATATAAACATACAGGTACATGAATATAAACATATTATAATACATGATGAATATTGAAATCAATTAATTTGATTTGATTGATGAAACATGTCTTTAAAAAACTTTTTGGAATAATTTGAATAAACTGATGAGCTTTATTATCAATAGTTCCTTGGAAATATTGGTCTGCTGGTTATGTAGTATTACATGCAAGTTGATGTAAACAAATGTAAATAAAGACATGGACATTTAATCGTCTGTCCAAAGCCTGAAGATGAAGTAAAACCAGACCAGTTTTGCCAATGTTGTGAGTGGTCAAGAAATGCAAAAGTTCATTCTGCGTAGTAATTAAAGATTAAATCATATTTACTACATCAGATTTTTTGTTGTATGTAGTGAAATTTTCTTGCCAGGAAATTGATGGTCATTTGACAATATGTGAAGGGTTCTGATTGAAGTGTAGGTTATTATGGATTGATTTAACCTATGGTATGATGCAATGTGAGTGACTTTTGGAGGATTATGATGGAGACAGCCTTTGTGTAATGTTTTATCAGAAATAGTGTGAAAGTGTTTCCAACTGATGTGGAAAGGATGTTGTCTTTTGCTTGCTGTGACATCATGGTTTGCATGGCAATTCGCCAAGCAAACAAAAAAAGTTCAAGGAAAATGAAAAATCTAGAGATGTCTGCATTCTGTGTATTTGGAGGTAATCGTCTCAATCTGATAACCCAGTTAACTTGGTATTTTGAATGAGAGGAATTGACTGAAATTAATAAAATGATGAATGATTTGATCAGACATCCATATCACTGTTGATACAGTCTCATGCTTCTATTCTCTCCATGCATTCTTACTGACAAGGATGGGGGAGATCCAATTTGCATATCTATCTACATTTTCAAATACCAATGCATATGAAGTTTTGTAAAGTGTTGCCGTAGATGTGATTTGGTCATCTCTGAAACAACCTGTATTATTATTATTATTATTACAAAAAAGAAAAATACTTACTGAAATTGATGCATTATAATCCCTAATAACATTATGGAACAGTTTCCATCAATAAATAAGAAGGATAGTGTCATAACCCCTTCCCTCTAAGCTAAAATGTATGCATACTTCAAACTTAAAGGGGAAGTCCACCCTGGTATTAAGTTGTTTTTTAATTGAAGCAGACAAATTAGAGGAACAGGTCAGTAAAAGTTTGAGCAAATTTTGATTGAAATTATGAAAGTTATGAATTTTTGAAGTTACAATCAATCATATACAAATTGGCAACCATGTGATGTATCTTGCAAGCTCCTCTCCAATATGCTCTGTTTATAAGATTTCAGAAACTTTCATTTTCTTAGTTATTGATGATGGAATATATTTTTTTTCCATACAGGAGTTGTATTGAATCATATTTGCAATAATTATATTTAGGGTGCATGTATGGTTGAAAATTTTCTTGAGGGAGAATTAATATTTCTAAATTTTTTTAGTACAGAGCAAATGGGAGGGGAGCTTGTGAGATACGTCACAGAGTTGCCAATTTGTGTTTGATTGATCACAATTTCAAAATTTCATAACTTTCTCATTTTTAATCAGAATTTGCTCAAACTTTTATTGACTTGTTACTCTCGTATTTTCAGCTACTATTAAAACCAACTTTTTATCAGGATGGAATTCCCCTTTAAATATCATGCTGCCAAATAAAATCAAAGATTTGTCTGAAAGATCAGAAAGTATGAAAATATCAGAGAAGTTGAACTTCAGAGAATGAAGGATGTATGATTGGCATGGGTTCAATGTCTATATTGTAGCATGGTTCACATTATAGTTAGGCTCAAGAAATGTATTCCTCTTTAAAAATATTGTAGGAATATTTCTATTTGGGATTAAAGAATATTCTTATCGTCGCCAGAATAGTATTCACTTATATGATATTACGCAGAGTTAATGCCCTACTTGCTCTCAATAGATAGAACAATTTAAAACTAAGCTGTCCATCATGCACAGTTAGGAATAATGAACAACTTAGTAGTGAAAATGAATGAATTAAATTTTGTATATTAGATATAGTGTGAACAATGCCGGAACATTCAGTAATACATCTTCCAGGAAACTCATAATATATAGACAATACATGATCTGTGATGTCATTGCAGATGAAAACATATATAGTGGTGATTGGTTTGAATGAAATGAAAATAAGATGCCCCTATAATCAAGAGCCCCCAACCCCTCTTTTTTAACTAAGGGAAAAACCCTGCAAGGTTATTTTCGGCAGATGAAAATGTATGATATGGTATTCTGGCGGAGCTTGTATATAAATTGCCAGTCCTTTTCATCTATGATTCTTTTCTCATTGTACTCTTAGACAGTTCTATTGTCTTCATTTTCAAAATGATTTCTGAAAGACTGTATTTTTAGTAACAGAGTGTGAACATCAAGAGGATATTTCAGTTTACTATCATTTATCATAGAATATATAATGATCAAGGAAGGAAGTGATTGACATAGTAACAAAGGATTTGAGATGAGTGTTTGAATCTGCTCTTACTTGTTTAGCAGACATTTGAAGACCACATAATATGGAGACTGCTGATGTAAGTAGCTTTAATTACAGTTAAGCCCACCGCATATGAGATGATCTTTCTCGATCTGATTTTCAAAGAAATTGCAGTTGCATTAGATATTAAAATTTAAACAAATATCTTCTTCCTGATTGAGATTATGAATAATGAATGACATGAATTCTAACAATGAAAGTTTTTAGTCAATTTAAGCTTTGATGTTGATGTGAAAGCCAAATGGGCTTCAAATTGTAGACGACGGCACAACTGAAATGACGGCACAACTGAAATGACGTCACTGCAATTCTGAGCAATATGAGTTCCTCTTTTAAAGAAAGCTTTCTGTTTCCTGACATTGTTATTTTACTATTTATAAAAGTATTCTGAATCTTTACAGTATATTTTTTCAAAATGAACAAGTCTTGTTCATTACTTTGGTAAAAAAGTGTGAATCAGCGGGCTTTATTCTTCATAATAAGTCCATATCTACCTTTGATGATGGTTTTTAAACAACCCCATAAACTGGGAAAAGTATTGCTCTTAAGCTTTCATAATTTACACAATGTTAGGTAGTAGAAGTAGGATTAAGTTCTAACCAAGGTTGTGGTCAAAGTTCATTATCATTTTTAACAGAACTATGCCTATAGATTGCTTGCATCTTTTTACCAAGGTACCACTTGATACAACAATGTATATGTATATGTATAAGATGAACAAGTTTTTATTTTCCAGAACTGCCAGCTTTATGAATGTTTATGATTTTTTTACTTCCACTGAAATATATTTTCTGCTATTTATTCTATATATTTGTCACAGTAACCACATAATAATATCTTGTGAGGATCTGCATTTTCTTAATCAATGGTCTGTGACTCGGTGTAGAGCCAGCTCTAAACATTAATATCAATTAGACCCTATATATACACATTGCGTGGTGGAATGATGGGTGATTTAACTCAGCCTATTCTGTTGCTCATATTATTATTGGCAAGATGACCATTAGCACTTTCTAAAAATGAATGAATAAACAAAGTATTGAGTGTTTCCCTATAAATATGTTTTAAAGCATAATATCAGATCCTAGGAATGCAAATTATTCTCATATCTTAACAAGCAGGATACAAAATTAGATAGAAAATTGTAGATGTCAATTGAAGTAAAATCAACACATTGATTTTCTTATTACAAATAAAGTAACACAAACTCATATTAAACTGCAATTTATACATCAAGTTGAAATGTTAAAAAAGAGTACATTTTAAACAAGTATTACAGGAGGCAGATGAATGAAATTTATTATTTTCTCTTTTTAATTTTGTGTTGTAAATATCAGAGCTAGAAGGATGTTATCTTTGTGTTAAAATATATGAGTTAATGCCATTCTAGCTCCAAGCAGATGAAATAAACCTGCCTGTCAATTAAGTACAACTCTTATCATGGGAATGAATGGAGTCTTGCAATGTTATGCATAAAGTATTCTTTCTTTCTGTAGTAATTATTGAACTAGTATATACCTTTAATGATTGAAATATGAACTTGTATTCTAAATGAAGATGCAGTGAAGAGTGTTCCCATCATATCTCAGTGTATAATAAGTGTGGGAATCTGTAGAACCAAAGTCAACATTTAGCTTCCTTCTCTACCTCACTTAAGGGCCATCCGGGTTTCCTGGCTGCTAGCACAACCAAGCTGAGAAACACTCAAAAAACCGTCTCTCCAGGCAGTAAGAAAGACAACAAGAATGGTTCTATCTATGGCATGATACCAAAATCTCATTACATCCATATTTTCATGTTATCTTGCCTTAATGGTTGTGTGATATGTCAAATTTTAGATAAGCCTGATTAAAGTTTTGAATATTTAAAGTCATGAACATTTAAGACAAAAAAGAAAATCAGTGATTACAAGTTGGAACCAATGTTTTGTACCAAAAATTATTTTTCCAAAGTAATCCTCTTTTTAGATGGAACAGCTGATATACTCTTTTGTGTTGTGCAAGGATATAGCATTTGTAGAAAGCTTGCTCAGGAGAGAGAGAGAGAGAGAGAGAGAGAGAGAGAGAGAGAGAGGGGGAGAGAGTGAGAGAGAGAGAGAGAGAGAGAGAGTGAGAGAGAGAGAGAGAGAGGGAGAGGGGGGTATGAAGAAAAGATATAGAGGGCATACACCAGGATATCCTTGTACTATTAGGGATATTGTTTTTCTTTTCTCTCTCTGTGGTATTATCAGAACAATTTTATAATTAATTAAGAGGTAATTAACTTTTTACTTTGAATTGTTGTTAATACTGTATTTCAAGATGAAAAAGAGGACAACTACGTAGAGAAGCAGGAGAAATACAACAAGAAGGGGAAAAAAGTTTTATGAAGAAAATTATCAAGTTTGAGTGAGTGATATTATTGAAAAAGGACAAAGTAAATGTTGCTTAATGTTGTATTTGTTTCTGAACAGGTATCATAACTATGTTGTAAAGGTATAAATATTGAATTAAGATGTTCTTAGGAATAATGTATTTATGTGATAATTTTCTGCCAGTAGGTAACATATAATGTTCATGTGATGATTCATCCATGAATCTATACATATGCATAGATACATGCACTTATTGATCTTAATATCGATCGCTTGTACATATAACTTCATTTTACTCGTATAAATGATTTCCTTTAATTCCAACTCGAGTGGTAGACTTCCTTCATACTTAAACAATTGGTCTGTTTATTATTTTAAATATATAAAAGCAACCCTCATACCTACGTGTATGTCTCTCCAAAACTACTCTTTTATCACATAGATTGATTTGATTGAAGATTTCAAGTAGAAATTCATAGATTTACTCATTATCTTCAAGGATTGACTTGTTCTCTCGATACCACACAAACTATTTTTATATTTGGAAATTTGGGGTCTTGGAAAAGAAGATAAAAAGCGTGAGACAAAATTCTAAGAGGTAATTATGAAAGGCTGGCTGGAAATACTTGATTCTGGAGTGCAGGCATCTTTTAATAGAACTCAGAGTAGAGGGATATTATGATGGGAATAAAATCTTGTTTGTGGTTGTTATTAAAATATTTCTGAAAGAGAAATTTGGATTGTCGAAAGTGGAGGACCTTTCAATTTTTGCACAATATTGTTAGAAGTACGCAGTGAGTGTTGCACTCTTTATTCATTATGTGCAATAGCACTTTGTCATAAGTTAGCTGTTGTGCAATTACAAATATTTAATTACTCAATTTAAACCCTCTCCTGATATATTTGGATTACATTATTAACCTTTTCAGTGTCACAGGCATTTTAACTACCCAAAGTAACAACTACTACTCTTTCCCTTTTTTAGTTGTCTGATATTTTAAATTAAATTGAAGTACTCTTTGTATCAAAATGAACAATAAAAAGGAATGTTCTATGTAATATATATTTCAAAGCTTTACAGCAGGAAAATATTGTTATCTCACATTTTAATGAGACCATGGTACCACAGTACCTCATACTCTAAGTACCCATCTCTATATAAGAGAGTAGAGAGAGAGAGAAAGGGGAGCAGGGAGAATAGAAAAGGTGCAAGCAAAGGGGTAAGAGAGACGTAAAAAGTAATAAAGGGTAATGATATGAAATATTAAAAAGCAAGATATCTCTTCATGCATTTGAACCACATGGAAAGTACTTTTTTTCAAGTCTCATGGTTAACAAAGCACCATCTCATCATAGACTTGATGGTTACTTGTTTATGTTTTCCATGTTTCTTGATTATTCAAGTACTTAAAATACATAAGAGGAAAAAAAATTATCCATTTCTTTTTCGTTCTCATGTGTTCGATAATTACAACCATCTTCTTCGATTAACAGATATATTACTGCGATGTAGTGAATTGAATGATTACAGCTTTCATATGAACTATTTTATTTTTCACTTTTCATTACAGTTAATCTTGGTACCTTAATTGATTCACAATGAATTATAAGAGACAAAACAAAGGACCATTCTTTTATTCCTGTATATAAGGGAATTTATGAGATGATATTTTACTGATAGATGCACAGTCTGTTTCCTAATATAAATAAAGACTAAAAAGAAGGAAGGTGGTTTGTTCTTCATGGCAGCAGCCTCATCATTGATGCATGTGATCAATCCTCATTTTACTCTCAATCACATAATCATCTTTTCCTGCCCTCCTCTGGCAAACGGCAGAAGCTAAAAACTGCCGAAAAAAATGCAGAATCAGACCCATATATCTGCACAAATGCAAACATAGACTCGATAAAACGTATTTACGTTGATCACTGGCATATTGGAACGTGACTGTGCAATCACCCTTTTTGTCTTAAGCCGTGCTGACGTGTAAATTTTTGCAGAGCATAAAAACTTAGATTTTGGTTGTAGGTTGATCGAGGCAGCACGCCTAGCCTCAGAGGGTCGGGGTATGATGTGCATTGGTGGATGGGAAGGGGGTCAATATGCTATATAATATGCGCACATAATTTATACCATTGCCTACTTGAACAGGATGGTTTGTGGATTTAGCCTAGAGAATGAGGGAATTAATTGGGGAATTCCCACCGTAATTGCAAACAACTGAATGAAAAACAGAAAGTCAGAGAAACAAATTGGTGCCAGTTTAAAGGGGTGCCAGTTTAAAGGGGAAGTCTACCCTGATAATTAGCCACGGGCCATGCTCACATATGATATATACAATTAAAGGTAAGGCACATATTGTGACAGTCCATGGACAAAAAAATGATTGATTTTTTTTTCTCTGAAGAATTTACTGCAGAACACCTGCATTTTAAGGGTGTGTCGATTATTAGGATTTATACGTCAAAGGTCTTATGGTAATTTTCTCAAATGTTAATATCTCATGAAGGAAGTTGTTGCTGAACTTAAAATTCAGAGATATGCTTCTGTTTATGATGATCAATGAAATTTGAAATTATAGATTTTCCAAAGAAGAATAGTTATATTAAATCAAGAAAGCAGATTTGTCTGTGGGATAAGATATAGATGAAGTGTTTCCCATTCAAAACAAAATCCAGTCGAGCCAGAGAGAGAAATGTGACAGAGCCACGTCACTACGTGTTCAGGAACCTTAAATCTATGGAGGCTCTGTGAAGCGGACCAGTGCGCTTCAATCGGCGTCCAAATATTTGGTCTCGTCTAATCAATTTGACGGGGTCGTTATGCACTCACCCCGCGGCCTAGCCAGCCAAAGACAGAAAAGAAGGAATTGCAACGCACCATTTTCTGCAAGCCTAATTTTGTAGCGAATTATTCCTGCCTTTAGATGTGAGGGCACGTTTCTTACTGAAGGATTGTAAATACTGAGGGGTATGAGGAGAGAGAGAGAGAGAGAGAGAGAGAGAGGGAGAGAGGGGGAGGGAAGACGGGTGAAAATTGGATACAGAAAAGTGCATTGTTCTGCAAGGGTCAATGTTTTAGAACATGGCAAACTGTCTCTGAGTAATATTAAAAGGACAGTATACATGATATCTACAATTTGAACTTACATCAGTAACATAGAAATATGTTATATATTTATTCCTCAACAAAATAAGAAATTGAAGAATTTGGTGAATAACTTGAATTTTTTTTCTAAATTTAAGCTACATTTTCTCGCCTTACCTACCTTTATCCGGGCAAAATTAAGTGCGATATTAGGCATGAGGTATTCAAGATGACTAGCATTATTAACGTTGCTGGATGACTCAATGATATTGTGTTTGCTTTTCATTTCTGTTCATGCCACTGCACAGTGCACAGCTCTAATATATAAAGAAAAATTAATTTGGGCATGCAAGCGTGGATTGTAGCGCCATGCATGCCAACCAGAAATTCCCCCTTTCCTTTTCCGTCTTGCCTGCACCCTAATCAACCAAGATATCCTGTTTGATCCCTTGATCTTCTCTCTCTTATTCCTTCATCACCACTGTAACCCGTCTCTTAACTTGCCTCTCTCTCTCTCTCTCTCCATCTCTCTCTCCATTTCTTATTCTTCTGTCCTTTCTTCCTCATCCTCTTCCTCTTCATTCTTCATCTCTTTACTCTACTCTAAACTCTGTTTGTATTTTCTCTTCATCTCTCATGCCATCCCTTTTTTTTTTTGCTCTCTTTTTTGTCCTTTGTTTTATATTTTGTTCTCCTCTCCCCATCACTTCATATACTCTCTCCTTATCCCTCCTTCTTCCACCGACTTTATTTGTCCATTTTTTTTCCTCCTCGCCCTTTTCTCATATACTTGGTTTCAACTCCTTGGTTTGTAGTCATGCTTCTGAATACTAGAGAATCAAACATATATCAACCTAATGTACTTCTAGTCAACACTCTACAGCTCAACGTGTAGCTTTTAATATAGATTTTTCTCTTTTTCAACAACATTTTATGTGAATAATGAGAAGATTCAAATTATTTAGGAAATTAAAAAATGAATAAAACCTGAATGAAAGATAAGCAAAGGCTGTATTTGCAATCTTTTTAAAAGTAATGTGTGTTAATCGTCCATTGCAATGATGGCCAATTTGTTTGGATAGTATGAGTTGAGTATGTGCATAACACCTGAATAGGGAATGAGTCAGAAGTGAGAGATTACCACTGCTATTGTGAATAGTATAATATAAATATATACATGTCGATTGCCTCCTTTCCTGAGCTTGATTGACCTTTCTGTTTTGTTTTAGTATTATAATCATTGCATTTGATGACATTTAAAATTTCTCAATTTCTTCTAATGCATAAATATTAATGATATATCCAGTGTTATGATGTGCGGTATCAGTTCTGCCGATTTGAGGGAAAGTGAGATGTGGCAAAATTCATTTCAAAGGTCAAAATTACATCCCAGATTACAATGACTTTAATTGTTTTTCCTTGTTTAAATAATTAATGTGTCCTTCAATATTGTCTGTTTTATAGACACTGTATACAGGTTGTAAGCCCTGAAAGAATTCAAGACTTCTACATGGATTTTACGGGACATGCATTGTGCTTGTAAATCAATTGATAAGATTGAGTCTCCAACCAAATCTGTGTAATTAATCAATTCTCAGGCTCAAAGAAAAAATTATCAATGGCTTTAAACAACAAGTTCAACTCTCTATCACTAACAAGTACAAGCAAGAAGATATGGCTATGGTATTATGATTATCACAGATAATCCATATACTTGGATTTGTTATAAAATGCTGTTAATTCTTTTTTAATATGACAGTTCAAATTGTTACATGGAAAGCCAGATTCCAACGCTTGTATTCTGACTGAAGTGGTAATTTTGTTTTTCTGTACAAAATTGTATGAAAGATACTATGTCCCTTTTGCAGCCAACATCAAATTCTGTAGAACTTTGCAGGAATTATGAATATGTCATGTATGTCCTATCTGTGAAATTTAAACGTTAGCAGTGTCCTAATATTCAAATTATGCAAGGAAACCTGTTTACTTGCTAGACTTCACTGTCAGACACTATTGAGTGACTGACTGGCTTTTTTCATCTTTGGTAATAACATACATAAAATGAGCTGTAAAGGGTACATGAGCATTTGTCTACATCAATAACCCACTTCTTGTAATGGCCAAAATTAAACTGATTGAATCTTTGCGCAGCATAAAACGTACGACCATTCGGTACAATGGTCTGAAAAATCAGACTATTACTTACTGGCTCTATAGCTCCTAAGTCGATTCGACAACTAATAGTCGTTATTTTCACACTTAAAGACATTTTCAAGCCCCCCTTTTTTTAAGGAAGTTCTAAATTAGTATTGTCATTCAAATGCCGTTGGAATTTAACCTTTTCATTTTTTTAGCCTGCAAATGGGACATAGTACCTTTAAGACAATTTTATATATTACACCAGTGAAAGGGATATGCCCTTTAAAGTACTCCAGAAAGCATGTTTTACAGAGGTAGTTAATGACTTCACAATCTATTTTGATTTGCTCGCCATCATGTTTATATGCGCCCCTATCCCATCTACCATACACTCTCCCAGGTTCCTCTGGGACTGCCTCTTACTACACAGCTCGGAGATGAGAGGCGCGTTTCAACAGCACCATAGATAGAGACAAGGGGGAATGGAGGGGTTTAACACCTTCAAGTATGGTTCTACACCATTGTGAGGAGGAAGGGGATGGGGGTTAACTCTTTCAGTGGTTGCTATATATACAATAGACATGAGTAAGTGGATAGGGGAGGGGGCAAGAGGGGTTATTTCTTATAGCTGCCATATGGCTGGGAGAAGGGGAGGGGTGAAGATGTGTTTATATAATTCATGTATGCTTAAGCTATCCCCCCCCCCATTTTTCTCTATTTTGTAGTTCCTTTTGTAGTTAAGAACTTGTTAATTTAATTAATCATTATTCTTAAGTATCATTTAGGGTGTCCACACTTGTACAAGCATTGCTTTTTACTGGACCCCTCTGTTTCCAATATGTATTCTTAAATTGTTGTAAATGTTTAAAACTGATTTTGTATTGTTTTGTTGGAAACATAAATAAATTGAATTGAATTGAATTGAATATATACCTTGGAAGGGGGGGGGGATGAGGGGAAACTTGATAATACTATCATCTAAATATTTGTAGGGGTGAAAATACTTGCTTTGGGCCGAAGACACACCTGGCCCAGACACACACTTCAATGTTAGACCATGTTACCCCCTGGTCCAGACCATAGTAGGTCCATGTCCAGACACACACTACAATGTTGGGCCATTATTCCACTTAGCCCAGACATGTCCCACTTTCTTTGTCCAGTCCCAAAGGAGTGCATGTGTCAACACTAAGGCTTCTCTGGCTCCCACTGCTCCAAATACCATTCAGACTGTTGCCCCAACCTAAATATCATTTCAAATACCAGTCAGATTTGTTCCACCCCTTCACTGGCCCATCCTGATCTCAGTCAGTGACCATATCAACATAGGTCATGACCTATGACATGTTCTCATGTAAGGTTTTACTATGAACATTTAGTATTTCATATTTCTACCAAATCACATGTCTCGTGTTTCTTTCGTCTGTATTCTAGTTTTAGGATAACTTAACTTTGTCAGTGTATTCTATAGTGCAACATTATGGACCTGAAGATATCTCAATTAGATGTAAAGTTGTTAGCTCATGGAATGATTATAATTCATTGATAACAGAATTAGATTTTTCCTATAGCTATTAGCTTTATAACAATAATTCATTGCAAATGACAATAAATGGAATGAATGTTCATCCCGATCATTGCACATGTAGAAACAGCAATAGAAGGAGGAATCTCCCCAGTGTTTTAAGTGGGAAAGAAAGAAGGCAACAGTGGCACTACAGCAGTTCATATGTATACATAAGTGAAGATATAATAATGGAACAACTATAGGAGATACAAAATATACAATTTTTCGGCTTAAAGCCTTTAATTGTCATGTAATGACAAATTTATTTTAAAAAACAGCGTTCTTCAAAACTTGAAAATTGTGCACAACAGTTGCTAAGTGCGCACAGTTCAGAAAAAAAGAGGATAAGTCTGTTAGAAAAGATGTCAAAACAAAGAAAAGACTTGGAATAAGCAAAAGCAAAAGAAAAAGGAGGGAGAGATGCTTGAGAATGACAAAACAAAGACAAGGACTAAAAATGCAGGGAAAAGGAAAAAGAGAACAGGAGGAAAGGAACGCGAAAGAAGAGAGGAGAGAGAGAGAGAGAGAGAGAGAGAGAAAGAAGATGTAGAAGGAAAAAACATGCAATAAATACAATATATACATGCAAATACATGCAATATATACATGCAAATACATGCAATATATACATGCAAAATATACATGTATATATATATATATATATATAAAATCCATCTGCCCAAATGTTGTGAAAATTGTAATTTCCTCTAGTAATTCTGTGTATTTATGTGTTGGACTAGTCTACATGTAAATGGATGAGGCAAATTCAATGGACACATCTGAACCTCAATTTACCCCCAGATTACAACCATCAGTCAAATGACATTTACATTACAAGTAGGAGACACATCGCAAGAGAGGAGAAGAGGAAAGAGAGAGAGGGGGAAATTCAGGACAGAGAGAGAGAGAGAGAGGGGGGGGGGAGGGGAAGAGGAAGAGAAGTAGAGGGAAAGGAAAAGGATGATTGTTTCATGCTTTTTTGTCTTGATTTCACAAAGTGGAGCTTTGCTGTTGCTTGTGGGTACCCTGATATAAACTATATAAATGTCATTTGAAGAATGGAGCGCGTAGCTTGATTGATTGATGGTTGGCTCGAGCTCTCTCCTCATTCTACCACTCCTCTCCAGCAATTCCAGCTTGTTTCTCCATTTTGCTGCAAATCTAGCGATCAACATCATTACCAGTAATGACAAATTTGCTCTCCCTCATTTAGCCTACCACAGCCTTCTGCCACCACTGCTTCATTCATACATCACCTGTTTTCATGTATCATCCATCTTCTTCTATCTTTACTTCACCTTACTCTTTAAAAAATGCATATGTATAATTGTTGGTATTTTCCTTTTTTGAGGACTCTAGGTATTACAGTTTATTCAGTGCATATTCCATTTTAATTTTAAATCCTTACTGTGAGATATGCTTTCAGAGGAAATTTAAATTGCTGTGATCATGAAGTAAATAAGAATCTTGTTCTTCTGGTAGTGGATGCAACTCAAAATTTGACAAAAAAACATTTCAGCAAGTTCATGTTGTTGATGAAGAATTTTACATACCCGGTATTTTACATCATAAATATTTGACAGATGGTTTATTTATACTTTTGAAAGTTGGTATTCATTGCTATTTTTTCATATTGAGATGAAAGTATCAACTGAAATTCAGAACTCTAAGAACAACATAAATAATATTTCAGTATGTGTTTATTTTTCTTTTAAAAAAATGTATTGATTCCTACACACAGAAGACCTATTTTGTATCGTGTTTTATATATATTAGATATTGTCTGTAACCTATATGGTACAATTGAATTGTTTATCATTCTCATTTTTCCATGGACTTGATGCATCCCCACTATCTCTGGCTTGGTATTGAACCGGTTCAGTCTCTTGTTTGATTGATTAGAACAGCCTAGTCATTGTCAGAGATTTACAGACCTTATGTCAGATAGATCAATCTGCCTAAATGACCTCTTATCTTCTCCAAAATAGTCCTCATCATTTTTTGCTGTTAAAAGGTCTTTATTTTTTGTTACTTTACTATGTTCATATGTATGAATCATCCAAGAAACCCACCCATGTAATTATTTATTTACCCAGGACAATTTCAATCTAATATTTGTGTAATTTGCAAAGCTGTTTCAACACTTTGGTTGCTTACTTGGCCTCTCTGCATGGTCACTTGTTTGCCACACATGCAAGTTTGCACATAACGATAGGCACCTATTGATGGAAGGATTGTTTTTAACATCAGTATATATTAATCTTACACTGGAAACAGTTAAATAATATTGAAGCCTTTGGCATATCATCTATTTCATTATTAATACACTGTGGCATAGAGAGATTACTTGTGTGGCATATAAAGAGGTAAGTCTCAAGATCAAGGTTAAGGAAATTTTATTATGATTGAAATGAATGTTTCCATGTTTATCTTTACAAGGCAATGCTGCAATAGTGATCACCCCTTTTGATACAATATTTGTTGACTTAAAGACCCTGTCCGAAGTGAAAAATGAAATAGATGAATTATATATCAATGGAAAGCTGACAAGCAATAGATTACAAAAATACCAATAATATGCTACTTTAGTGCCTGTCAGACGAGTAACAGCTCTCTGAAAACTCGAAATCTAAAGCTGTGAAAATCAGGAGTTGTTGACCTAAAACTAAGCTATCGAATTGATGACATCACCGTATGTGGAGTACGCATATTCACAATGACTTTGCATTAATTAAGCACGGCTCATCGCCTCAGCTATATAGGCGAGCATATATGGTGTCGTCACTGTAACTGCGGCAAATTTGACCCCTGTTGACCTGTAATTTGGAGAGGTGCGGGAAAAAAGATCTTAATTCGCTTTTGTGCAATACTGAAAGGGAAAATATTTTGAATTCCTTTATATTTGTATTCTAGGTTCATTCAGCTTTCCATTGATAAAAAGTTGTATTTTCATCGGATAGGGTCTTTAAAACCTTTGCTCCCTTCTTGAAACTCAAATAGGCATATAAATAGTAAAGATTGGTACCATAGAACACTTTTTTTGTTATCATGATTATATTAGCAATAGAAAAAAAATGTTTGAAGTATTCTCTCCTGGCATCCTATTTTGTTATAAATGTTAATGGTTGCTCTTGCATCATGACACTCTTCCATGTACTCTAAACCATGGATCAGACATTTAATTATATATTTGTTCTAGCTATCCTTTTTGTCAGTGGTTTTTAATTTTGTTCTTCTGTACTTTTCCAAATCCGTTCTACTTTCTCCTTTGAACCCTTTTTATCGGATTTATCCCCCTCCTTTTTCTCTCTTTGTTTCTTTTGATGCCCCCCCTTGCTCTCCCTCTCTTACCCTCTAGTTCTCTTTCTCTCTCCTTTTCTCTTTCCTTCTCTCTCTTTGTTTTTTTTTCTCTCTCTCTCTCCCCCTCATCTTAGCTAGATAGATGATCTCTTACTTAGGATTTCCTCTAGGTCTCCCTGTAGGTCTCCCTCCAGACTCTATATATTCATTTTGACTATACTTCATACCATCCCTGACAGCGTTACCCGTAATCCATCATTCTCTTTCTTCTTTACGCCGCTCTTCTTCTTCTGATTTGCACAGATAATGTGTTTTCCTCTTTGTCATTTTGTCGCCCAATTTTGTCAATCGACTTTGGCAAAATGTTTTTCTGATCGATGAGCATGTTGGGGGGAGGTTTTCGCTAAAATTACCCAAATGCTGGCGTGATATTACATTACAGATTTGTACATTGAAGCTGATTGAGGAGGCCTAGAGAATGAAGAGTGAAGAGAGGGGTTGGGAGATGGGGTGAGGGAGGAACAATTTGAGATAAACAAAAGGGGAAAGGTGTAATGAAAAAAGAAATATATATATATATATATATATCTATATATATATATATATATATATATATATATATATAGAGAGAGAGAGAGAGAGAGAGAGAGAGGAAGAAAACAGGGGGATGCAAGGGGAATGTAAATTCAAGAAAATAATAGACATAGACACAAGAGTGACGATAAAGATGATAACAAGAAAACAGAGTTTGATAGATATAAACAGTCTATCTGGTTCTAATTTTCTTTTACGTTTTAAAGTTTTGCTATCATCATCATTTTCATTTTTACCATTCTGCAATGTCATTAATCTCATTATTATGTAAATATCTGTGGAAATATATGTTTTGGATTATTTTTTATCTAGAAAAAATTAATTTAATATAGAGGAAATGACTGTTGTTGTACCTTTTGTGATTTGTTATAGTGTGTATAGTAATATATTTAATGGATGATGATATATTCGTTATTTTTACAGGTGAAAAGAGCTAGAACAGAGACGGAGGGTGAGAGCAACACACCTACTCCAACAAGGTAAGATATAAACTGAATCATACTAAACCTATTGCGCTGTGCACTACAATGTTGTTTTATGCTGAAAATGAAGAAACCTAGGGCAATGAACTGTAGGGAGAGTGTTTGGAGCTAGAAGGGTGTTAACTCATAATATAACACCTTTCTGGCTCTGAACAGATGATTTGAATGTTTGGAGCTAGAAGGGTGTTAACTCATAATCTAACACCTTTCTGGCTCTGAACAGATGATTTGATTGTTTGGAGCTAGAAGGGTGTTAACTCATAATCTAACACCTTTCTGGCTCTGAACAGATGATTTGACTGTTTGGAGCTAGAAGGGTGTTAACTCATAATCTAACACCTTTCTGGCACTGAACAGATGATTTGACTGTTTGGAGCTAGAAGGGTGTTAACTCTGTGTTAATGGTTATGAGTTAATGTGCTTCTTTACATTCTCTTTTTCTTTAGCCATTTATATAGCCTAGACAAGACCATTCAGCAATCCCCTAGGCCACGTATTGGGTCTGTAGTGTGGTGTGGTCTTCGCAGAAATTGATGCTTTTTCAGATGTATCTTTAATATAGCATTATCTAAAGGAAAGAATGCGGTTTGAATAATCTTTTGAGACGTTGAAGTCATAGATGTGTGAATACCAATGGCATAATATCATAGACCATACATATAATGATAATAATAATAATAATAGTGATGATGATAATAATATCGGTTTCTTATATAGCTCTTTATCATTAACTGACCAAACTGATAACATTAAAATTATCACCCCAGTCACTGGATTCAGTTACAATTCAGCACATTACAGTGCACATTCTCCATTCCCTGTGGAGCCTTCCAGCAAGTCACCTTCGGATGCGCACATGCTAAACCAATCACAATTACGTTCGCATCCTACTGGGTACCCAATTAACACATGGGTGGAGAGGAGCAATGTAGATAGAATGTTTCCTCAAAGATATAAATGCCATGCCATGCAATTCCAGCCAAGTGATTAAACCACAACAAATTCAATATAACACTAAAACTGTGACACTACATAAGTTGTATTCACAGAACCTGTCTCAAACCTTATTAGAGTACATACTGATAGCAGCAGGGTCTTGTTTTATCTCATGATAGAGATCTATGGAGTTCCTTGTTTCACCTTGATTCCAAGTGAGACAAATTTGAAATTTGGTATAGATGCATATTACTGGTAGTATAGATATTCATATAATGTAAAGGAAAAATTCAAATTGCTGCATTACCGAATCCCAGATGGATATGAGTGAAACAGACATGTATATTAGTCATCCTGACTGATCAGAGTCTCATTTCTTCAAGGTGAGATTGAATACTTGTGGTAGAGTTTCATTTTGAAGTTTATATCAAGAAGCTTTCTTAGAAGTTGATTTTGAAAGAAATTAGAATTCTTGTGTATTTTGAAGATTCGGAACCATCAAAATCACAGTGAAATCACTACATGTTACTAGATATTACTTGTACTGAGGGCATTGTGACTTCCCTGTCCAGTCTATACAGCCTCCTATGTTCAGGAGACATGGGCTAGGTTCCATGAAGACACTCTATCTCTTTGATAGGATGTTAATTAGAGATTCCTTGTATATAGGAGAGTCCTGTTCTATGTATTTGAAAATCCCAATGTAATCCTTGTAGAGAGAAGGAGGAAACCCTGGTGTAATGGTACAACTCTACATTCAAATCAGGTATACCTGTAGGAGACAGACACCCAAGGGTTGTCATCATTAATTCTTCTCTTTCCCTCCCTGGCACAGAAGATGCTAAGCAATTATTATTGATGAAAATTAAAATGGAATTCATCCAAAATTTGAAAGGATGCCATTTTTGTTGTCTTGGACCGAAAAATGATTAGGCTTCTGTGGACATGGATTCATATCTTGTTCACGCTCTTATCATTATCTGGAAGACTACTGTACTACATCATTTGGAGATATTTAGGGGACTGTGAAGAGTCAGAGTAAAGGAAACTCATGGAGAAATCAGAATTGTGAATGCTGGTCAGAGTTGAACTCAATCCCTTTTGGATGTGGCATGCATCTGGTTTGAGACCGGCTCAGAGGCAAGAAACCAATAGATGCTGAGGGATGTAGTGGGATATGGACAGGATAATTCCAGAATAAATTTGGACAGATAGAGAATTATTCAAAATGCGTGCTGTACTGCTTTTTAACATCTACAATTGAGAATTATATAGACAGACAGAAATAGAGAGTGATCAAAAGAGAAAAGGGCTGAGTCAAAAAAAAATATGAAGGAGACAGATAGACAGAAAGAGAGGGAGAGAGAGAGAGAGAGAGAGAGAAAGGGGGGTCCAGATAATTCCTCTTATAGAAGAAAAAATCACATCCATGACCTAAATTACTTATGAAATCTCATATTCATAATTATATCATAAAGTTGATACATGAATACAACTTAAAGGGGGTGGGGTGGGGTCATGTCCCATGCATGTCATGAACATACTGCTCACATTAATGCACTTCAACTTGTTTGAATTCAATTGAAAGTGTCGGATGCAAATTGTTGGTCATCACTTTTGTAACCATTATTTCTTGATTTTAGCCCATTTTCATGGGTCATGATTGGATGAAATTTGTACAGCTATCTGCCCCCATGGGGGAATATTTTTCTGCTTTTTTTCGTTCTAAATTGTGAGTATTTTACATTCATCCTAAAGTGGTGATGGTCCACATTGCTAGGAGATGGGATTGCACTATAGATCAGCTTTATATAAATACCTACTCAAATTTATTTTTGGAATTTTAGGGGGAAAATTGCTTGCTGGATTATGCCACATAGATTCTATATTCCCTTTCTGGTGCACAAGCTGATGTCAGCTACCACTGTTCACACATCAAAGATAACACTATCTAATGTAAAGTGTGAACAGGCTGAACGTCATCAATGACCGCATGCATTATAAAGCAACTTAGTGGCCAGGCAATCCTTTTAGGACTGACCCTATGAAGACCTTGATTTCACTCATATCCAGCCTCTGTTTAATTAATCTTTCTTAATGCATTATATGCCCCTTGGCTTGATGATATGTGTCATCCTTGTGTCTTCTTCTATCCTCACACACACTACAGTACACAGAATTTTGTGTCTTCACACTATTATATATCACACACTGCTTACCCACAAAATGGTAAATAATTCATGGTGTATTCCATATCTGTTTCTTGTTACCTCAATACATCACAGATTCTTAAGTGATTGTAAGGAACAATTTTTCTTGTTAAAATAGTTAGAAATGGAAGAGGAAAAATAAATAATTTTGTATATAATTTTTTTGGAGAGAATGAATTAATATTCTTGTATATGTCTAGATTATTTGTTGGAATCTTGTTTGAATGTTCAATATCAGTCATGAAGGAAAAAAAGAGAAAATATATATATATTTTGAAGTATTGGAACTTCGCATTTTGATGTATTTTGTAGTATGTATCTTATTTTATTTTTATTTTTGCTCCTTTTCATTTTTTTAACTGGGGTACCAAAAACGTGTTAGTGTGTAGGGAGGGGAATGGTGTGCCCACCCCCCCCCCCGGCTATGCCGATGATTTGGGGGAGGGGGTATCAAAGAACAGTCCTTATGTGATACTGGGTTGGTCTATACTGGAAATTTTGATGTACTTTGTGATGAAGGAAAGCAGAAACATAGATGGAGAATCCTTTTATTAGACGGCTAGCTTCATCACGTCTCATGAGAAATCAATTGAATTAGTCCGAGGAATGGCCACCATTTTACCAATTAATCTATCAGGCTTTAGGTCACCAGAAGAATACAATTAAAGCAATGGATCAAACAAAATTCTACCTCAATTTTTCCTCTCTCTGAAGAAAGACAAGAAATTGAAGTAATTTGTTTTAAATGATTCAAGCCAATGCAAATCAATCAAAGGAAAGTGTGAGACATGAAGGCCCTTTAATTATACAAGATCATGAATGTCAAATGACATGGTCTACTTTCATATATAGTACATGAGTATAATATGTTCACATCATAGATATGTCTTGTAGTTCATAGTATTTGTATCATTGAAAGTCACGATATGGTTTATATTTACACAATTTTTAGTTCTTCAGAATGACAAGCATGCCATTCCATGGTATGATTCAATATGCTTTAATTCTTCCCAAAGTTTAGTCTATTTTGTGACAGGTATTCAGCTATTGGGGTCTCAACTCCCTTTGTGTGGTCTGTACAGCTTTGAAAATGCATGAAAATGAGCTCAGTTTGCATAGAATTTGCAATTGTTTTTACTCCTTATTTCCATTGTACATCTTCTTTTTTTTTGGGGGGGGGGCAGTTTCTGACAAAGCACTCACCTCTATCCTCCTCTGTGTACACCCTCCACTCTCCATCTTAGCTCTACTACCCCACTGCCTCTTATTGTGTACCACCATTTGTGTGCTAAATGGATTAAGGCTCAAAAATAAATTACAACTCAGAGAAAGAGAAAAAATTCTAGGCTGAAGCGTATGGTGGCAGAGTATTTTATTCTTGCCTTTTCTTTTCTTTTCTTATAAGGTAGAGGGAGGTCACCTACCGGCCTCCAGCTAAAAAGCAATTTTCTCTGGGATTTTCACTATTTTGCATGATGAGCTAGGAAAAAAAAGGCTGAATAGGGGTGAAGAATTTTGAGGTCTGGTGAAATGTGCGAAAATGTAATGCTTCACAAGTAAGATATGAGAACTGAAGCTCGTATGACAATGTAATCAAGATATTTCACAGGTCTCATTGACAAATCGTTGCAGTGTGGTATTCTGAAAATAAGGTTACAAAAATATATTTACTACATAGTCAGTTGAAATGCATGAACTGTATTTTATGAAATAAGAGACAAAATCATAAAGAAAAGAATTGTACAATGGAAATAAGGTTTTAAAATAATAGTCACATTTATACGTACCATCATTATCAGAAGCAGTTGAATATAATCTCTATGATCAAATTCTACCAAAATAGAAATTGTAAATACAATTGGCTTTTGAAAGGTTTAGATTGAGAGATCTGCTAGAACTCTCTTTGTTGAGATATATTTAGTACTTACCAAACAATCATTTAATTTTTGTGTTAATATCTTTCTTAGCATCCTGTTGATTGGCTAAAGAACTTAATAAAGGAAATAACAGTACCAGCTAAATAGAGGAAAGTTCAAAGATGTTGACATTTCTCACTAGATTCAGCAAACTTCCGCTTCATTTCTTCTTGTTTTGTTGAAGTAAAAAAATGAGGATGTGGTCTGTATTTCCATGTGTAAGCTACCATGCAATACACTTCCTTGTCCTATTAGAAATCTCTCATTATTTCCTCTAGTTGCGATTGTGGACGATCAAAACCAGCTCCACTTTTTGAGAGGTTACTTAAAGTGTTTCAAGACCCCCTTTCACACTTGCCATTTTGTCCTGAAAAATAGGTTCTACAGAATAATATGTAGACAGAAATATTTTTTTTAATTCTCAGTTCTATAATATGATTCTCAAATATTGTTAATATATCGACTTGTTTTTTATTCAGGGCCAGATAGTAGGTGCCATTTGCTGTGCTAGCGGGATGAGGGGGGGGGGAGCTAAAAAATAGGGGGCTACCCTCATTTTACTTTTTAGCCCAATCTATTCTGCCAGTGTAAAAAGTTTGGGACTTCTGAGAATGTCTGCATGATATGTGACATCGTCTAAAAAAGATACACAATCTAAAATGTGAATGTGGCTACATATTGTGATTGAATAAAGGTCGTTTAGGGTCAGAGTTATTATATTCTACAACTCTTCCCGATCAACTGGTATTTCCTGATTTTTTTCAGTGAATTTGGCCCATATCTCTTATTTTCTGACTATCTCTCTCTTTTTAGTTAAGGAAATAATTTTCTATTATTTTTTTTAAATTACCAATATGTCTTGGTAGCTATGGTATATCATTTTATCTTCTCTTTTTTGTCAAGCGTTCTTGCCTTTTTACCATTATTCTTTGAATTGTCCTTCTTTCCTCTTTTCTTATCATTCTTTTCTTTTTATAATGTTATGTTCAAGACAAAAAAGTAGCTCCAAGAGGAAAACCTGAGAGTTGCAAAATAGTGTAGAGACTTCATAATTTTTTTAAATAAAATTTTCTTACCCTACATCACTTTATTTTGGTATGTTTCAGTTTAATCAGACTTTCACTACCCATTTCTCTGATTTTTAAAATTTTTATTACTTATTATGATGTTGGGTGAACTTCCAAACCTGTAAATGAATTGAAAGTTTGAATGATATGATGTCCATGTCTGAGATTAGTTATTGTTTTAGATGTTAGGAGGATTCAAACAATACCTAGGACTATGGGGCAACTCATTGAGGTAGAAACATCCTAGCTAGTCTGTGATTGGCTGATAGATGGTGTCTAAGTGATCTGCATGACAAAACCATGGACTGTGATTGGTTAATTCCAGTCAACAGCTCTCCACAGAGCAGTGTCTGCAGTGCGGTGTGCATAGCTCCATTCACAACACAGAATCATACACACCCCTACACGTGACATGCATCTTGTGTACTGAATGACCCCTCCACACACACACACACACACATAGGTCCCATGTATATAAGAAATTGAATGCAGGAACTGCTGAATTCAGGGTAGTTTCATACCAGATAGAGACCTTTGTGCGTGCCTGTCCTATCGGCCCAGCAACTTACACCACATACCCTCTCTTTCATTATCACCAGTTAATAGTCATCATCATTTGAAAACTCTTCTCTACTTCTTGTTGCTGGTTGAATGATACTCTGATATCATGTATTACAAATTTGGCTTTTCTTAAGCAGACATTCTTGTAACTTCCTTCAATCCACGTTTCCATAGCAACTTGCAGTTTTACGCTCTCACTTTCGTAGCCAAGGTGTAGCGGAATAGAAAAGGAGTAACGTAAACCGTTTGATTCGTTCTCTGGTATTCTCCGTTTACCGCAATCGGTGTTTGATTTCGTCACACTATCTTCGGTCTACAACGAGCTCATTTTCACCCAACTCTCTTCTGTTTACTTATTTTCCCCCTCCCACTGTGCTGCTCCTTCTCAAGTAATACGATTGCAGTCAATTGACTATTCATTAGTGGACCTGCTACAGATATATTACCCCAATCAGCCTACTTTTCATGTCTGATTGACTTTTTATTTGTGTATTCTGCTTAAAAGTTAAATTCTTTCTTGTCCACCATAGAATCCCTTTTCACTTTTTTTCTGCTTCATCTGAATGGAAACAGTTTTGATAGAGTTTTAAATACATTCTGTGAAATATAGTTTTAAATAATTATATTTCTAAAATTTTACTATTTCCTTATCTTGTGGACATAAGCAAAATGAATTGAATTCTTCATCATCATCAACGTCATTGAGAGGAATTGTAAGAATTGGCTATGTACATTGTCCTTAGCTGAGCAGACCTCTCTCCGTTGGTTCACCACAGACGACTTGCTTAGAGTTAGAGTAGAGCAGTGTCCGGGTTCATTGCCAGCGAATACCGGTCAGCCACGCTGTATTGACATCACTTCTATCTCTACCTACCGACTAACGACCAGACCGCTGCATGCCCACTAAGATTTCCTGCCTGTCTGCTGGTGAGGTTGTCTCTCTCAACCTGCTGGCCAAAGCTTGTGACATTGTGTGCTTACTGTTTTATCCAGAATGTTTTGGGCACTAATTTGGAAGGAATGATGTACTCTACTGAATAGTGAACCTGTGATTCTTGTTTTACAGACAGTTACAGTGGGACAGTTGATCTTACTGCTTACATGTCTCTGTTAAAATAGGTTAAGACTACTTGATGATTTCATTGCAGTATGCATATATCTTCAGGATGATGATGGCAAAGGATTGATTTACATAAAGTAACTGCACAGCATTGTTTGGACATTAGCAATGCATTTTTGTTTCGATCGAAAAGACGCTTAGCTGCTTCTGAAGAATCTCACATTTTGTTCATATTCTTGCTCTTGGATCAGGATTGAAATTGAGAAATCATCTAATTTTTTTAGGAAGCAATATTGTGCTCCTTTATATATCTCCATTGGCAGAGAGTGTTGTATAAATCTACTTGAATGGGTTGGTAAGTAACAATTTTATTTGTTTCGTTCTATATGTTTGATTGTATCCCCACTGTATGTCACCATTCAACATAGAGCTATAATTGTTAAACAATTAAATTGATATCTATGCATCATCATGCACTGAAGAGGTGAACTGGGTTTCACAAATTAATATAACCGTAAAGGAAAATCACTTCATAGACCTATGCCTACTTTTTAAATATTTTTCTTGTAAATTTATGATATAGAGTAAAAAACATGGCTGTCCCTTTAAACTGTACATTTGTTTAGATGCTCAAATCTACCAAAGGGCAGCAACATATAGCATTATAATTTATATTCACATTAATTTTGTACAAAATAAATTAAGTTTGAGTAGATTCTAGATCTTTCTTTCATGCCACTTTATCATTCTAAAATCTCTTTAATTAACAAACAAAGAAACAGAACACAAATTACCAAACAAGCAAGCAAACAGACAAACAAACAAACAAAAGAGATATATAGAATGGAATATAAATATAGTAAGATAATAAGAGGTATCTTTGAGCTTTGTCTAGTAGATATCATGGGTTCACAGTTTGAGTAATCCACTCTTACCAGGAGAAAATAGAGAATCATATGAATGGTGCAAATTATGACAGGAATACTCCTCAGGGAATGTAGATGGTGCACATTCGTGTGCATTGAAGTATTCATTTCATGCACTTTTTAAATGTAAAATATTAAGAGAGAGGAAGAGACAGAATAGAGAGAGATTAACAAGATATGCACAAACTACCAACCTGTGCATGTCTTGTATTCCTATTATCATGTTGATTTATGTTTGATTATATTTAAACTCTTTTAATGCAAGCATAATCATCATTTTGAGAAAAAAAGTGATGTAAAGAATGAACGTTGTTAGGAAGTATATTCAAACTATTGTGTCGAGCATCAGACTATGATTCGACCTGCTGCGTAGTGCAGGGAGAGGCCATTGCAGAAACTAAATCGCCCACTTTCACCCCGCTATCAGTTCTCCTCGATATTGACTTAGGTTTTGCGGAATATAAAATTTCCCTGGTTTGATTGCGTGAGTACTCGGCTTTAGGTTTACACAAGAGCGCTACAGTTTAGATAGGGCCTGGCACCATCAGCATACCCAATGTACAGCTATGTTTTCTCAAAATCTTTTCTGTTACTTTCCTTACTGTGCTGTAGTAGACATTGTTGCATCCCAAGTCCTTCTTTTTCTTTCCTTCATGCTTATGTGTCCCTTATTTATTCTTACCCTTCTTCTTTAATTACTTAATTGATTTTGTTTTAGTTTTACTCACTGCTACACAATACTTATAGTTAAAGTAAAGTGTTTTCTTGTGATTTCTATATTTACCTTTTTTATCTGTATTTTTTTCTTTCTGCCTTCTTTTGATTCTCTCCAATATGAAAATGGTTTTCTATATAATGTGTCACTGTATTTTTTCTGAATTCTAAATCATTTAAATGCTTAAGTTGCTCACTAAAATGTGTTTATAGTCATCTTTATCACTAATAGATTTTGGTATCATCTGAGATTGTCTGGTCTTTGAACCTAACAGGTGTGTCATTCTGGGTTTTCTTCTTTCTTCAAGAATCTTCTCCTTTCCCACAGCCATCTTCTCTTCCAGTCACACATTGTAGCAGTAGTAAAATATTTACAGGGAAAGGGGAACTTTTTCTTTATTTATTTGGACTGTTTAAATGTTAAATTTGAATGACATATATTCCTGTTGGATGAAAAGGTTGTGAGCATTGATGAGGCCCGACTTGGATGATATAAATCAAAGCAGTCATCTCTGTAGGAATACAATTTATCCACCAATTATATCCCCTTAGATTATAGTGTCACCCATTGCTAGTAAATCATTTCAAATGACAGTGAGAAATGCAACAATTCCACTATCACTGTTGTAAAGAGGCCCCTATATTTCATTCACCAGAGGGCCTTTTTTCCTTGACATCTTGTTCACAGATTTGTCAGTTATGTTTGTAAGTTAATAGAATTGGCTATAAATTACCATGGGATTGTCAATTGGAGAGCTTATCATGCACAGTTAAGAGAACTGATGTGGCAATGCTCAAAGTCATTGAATTCTGCAATATTATATATTTTTTGAAGTGAGGGAACAATCCTATTTCATATTAATAAAGGAATTAATGTTTTTGTGTGCTTGCTAAAGCTGGATTACAATATAGTCTTTTTTGTTACAAAGGAACCAGCATTATAGAATTATTATAAAGTAGCTTTATGATAAGCATTGTGGAGAGTGCAGCCAGCATAAGAAAGGTACTGGCTGAGTAAAGGGGTAAGTAGAGAAAAAGTCCCACTTTACAGAGCGCTTCATAAAATGCGTAGCCACTACAACAAATTGATTTGGTAAACATAGGTTTGTCTGCCATAGTACCTCATCATAGTACACTGACACCGTAACTGCACCAATAATGTTGTTCTTTCACTCTCCCATCTTTATAATGATCTAGATGTTCTCTCCAGCTAGTCATATTGCAATGATAAAATGATCAAATCTTTGCAGTCATATTGCCATGGACTTTTAGCACATTGTGATTGATGAAAATGTATTAATACTGTTATTATTGACTAATGATTAAACAAATAAAAGTGGGGTCACATGTATTTAGGTATTGGTTAATGATAGCCTGTAACAATCATCTTTAATTGTTTACAATATTTTTCCTTGCACAATATATAGTTTATAGCTTAATTTATGTTGCGTATAAGTGCAAATAAGATTTGAGCATATTGCCTCATAAAAAATATACCAGTAGGTCATAAAATGATTTAATGTCAGATTATATATCATGTTAAAGTGAATTTCACTGTCTCTTTAAAGTTAAAATTGTAATTGTGTACAACAGCATAATTGTTCATTTTCTGCAAACAAATATAACACATATTTTGTATTTTTTAATGTTGATGTTCTGACAAATAAAACCTTGCAAGGTAAAATTATAAAAATAAAAATAAAACTGCCTCAGTGATCGTCTGCAAACATGGTCAAGTGAGCAACTCTGGTTATTATAGCTCCATCAATCTCTTTCCTGTAAAATAATGAATTTTGAATTAAAAACCTTTGTTGCTGGATTTAAACAAGACTAGTTAATGAATGCCCTTAAGGAGACAGAATACTAGTTCAGAAACAAACATCAAGTTCTCTTTGTTGTTTACAGGCTTTTGCTTTCTGTTCAAGACCCACACTATTCACATTGTTTGTGGTAATATGTTTTCAAAATGCATGTAATTATAAACAATGTACTTGATCATTGAGTTGACACAAGGGTTCTTAACTTAGGCGTAAACAATGGACTTACCGGTAATCAGTGTGCTTGTATAGCTATAGCATTGTCTTAATACTAGGTACCTGCATAAAGAAGCTATTGTACCATTACACAAAGACACATCTTTGTTCTGCTATATAGGCACTTCTTGGGATCACATGCTTGTAAAAAGTTTAACTTTTGTCTTGAAATAGAGCCACAATTATAATCCTTTAAAAAGAAATTAATGTCATACTGGGTACTATATTTATATTTTGTAGATATTGCGGAGAACATTTTTCAGGCCCAACAAATCAATCTTGAAAGACTAACAGGCAATAGAAACATACTGGATATGCTGGAAATATAACTGAAATTGATAAAATTAAACAGTGATTTGATCTGAGGGAAATCAAATGAAATGAAGAGAGAGAAGCGAAGAGAGAGAAGCAAGGATAGTTTGAATATGAATTCATTTTTAAAGCTACGGTTTATAAAGCAATAACTATTTGTTATGTTCCAAAATTAGTTTGGGGAAGATTATTAAAAAGGAGACTTTCAAAAAGCATGCTATTCTTTCAATTTCCTTCATTTTGATTCAATTTGGTCTGTAAGTAACTATTATGGAACTGTGATTTGTGATTAGTTGGGTTGATTCAGCAACCTCCTTTGTAATGCAAACTTGTTATGCTAGTGAAACTAGCTAGTACAATTAGTCAATCTCATGCAGTAATCTCATCATAGTTAAATAATTAGTAAGTTATATACGTGATCAGTGGGAAAATATTAATTTTTGTTTACAAGAAGAAAAAATTAATTTGCCATTGTATAAGTAATGTTCATCATAACAGATTTTATTGATTCTTTATTTTGTTTAATTTTTTTTGTTGTCACGGCTCTTTTTGAATTTATGAGCTCTTTTAGAGTTTTCTAGAAGTTGATTTCTCACTACACCCCTGTACTTTTCTTTCCCGGCATGCATGCATACATGCAGTTTATTCAAGTACATTATGGATGTTATTTGGCAAAAGAAGATTTAATGATACACATGCATTTATCAAGCGCATAAGAAATGCAGGCTAAGCCTTCTTTAGCTGCACAAAATAACACACGACTATCATGGGTTGAGTACGGGGGGAAATGTTTCGCTGAAACCAAAGACGATTTCTGTGCTAAATATTCATATTAAAGCGCCAGATAACTTAGAGAATTGTGTGAGTGGCATACATAAATAGAAGCATTAAATAGCCCTGCCACACACTCCTATGTGCGCATAGACAACCACTCTTTTCTCTGCTGTGTCCCGTCTTAAACCTAATTGAAAGCAAGATCAATAAAATCTATAGGCTGCTTGTGCCCTGTCATTTTTGTCCTCCCTCCTTTTCTACTTCTCATTTTGGCAGTTTGGAGGAGGATTTTTTTTTTCCTTTTACCCTGGAGATACAATGATTTTATTATTAAAAAGTAATATCACCAAGGTCTTTTTTAAAATATGTATTTGTTTAAATGTGAATTTATCTGTATGAGATATTGTTAGATGTCAGGTTTACGAGATAAGAGACATTTTATACCAATACTTACTTTTAAAAGGGCTACTTTCCTTTTTTATAGTTTTTGATATCATATTTATTTAATAGTTTGAAAGTTTTATGTAACTCAACCACGCTGATAGCTAATACATATTAGGGTTTCCTTTTTCAGTTTGATTGTGAAGATTGTAAAAATAGAAATAGTATGATTTTCAGATACTCAAAAGGGCCACCTTTCTTTGTAAAGGGCTCATGAGATATATTTACTTTGAGGAATGTTAAGCAGATATATGTTTAAAATGATTGGTGATTAAGTCATATATGAGTATATCGTAGAGCTTTATGTATGTACTGGCAATCTGTATCCCTTTAAATCAGAGAATAGGATTAAGTGATTAAATAAAGCTTCATCCAGTCGTTCACTCACTTCTTTCTCCCATCTCACAATTGTTGTTTGAAAGCTTACAATGATAAATCAAGTACAATTTTGTTTGTCTCATATGTTAGGATTAATGATGCTCGTAAACACAAAATTGGTTACAGAAATGTGAAAGAGGCTTATAGTTATAGTGTGAAAACACAGAATTAAGCTATGTTCAAAATGTAATTGTTAACATATCCAGACTCCAGCTTTCTTAGTAGTTGTTTTAAATAAAACAAATGTCACATCATAGTTATTGTTGCAATTTCATCATCATTCCTGGTCTATAATAATGATGATAGGAATATTTTCTTTATTCTATTTCCTATTTAATTTGACCAATTACTGTTTTTAAGCTGTCAATTTAATGTGATTTGCACATTTTTAATGCGAAAATAGCTTTCCTATTATTTGATGAAGAATCTGTAAAGGAAGAAATAGCAATATCCTATTTTAAATCATAAAGAATTTGAGTTTCAATCCAATAATCATTTAATACCTTATGTAATTTATTAATATTTACCTTTCTAGCCCTAAATCTATACATTTTCTGCAAATTTAAAACTGTAAACAATGTTGCATTTTCTATTACTCTATTACCTCACAAAATTATCTACCATAAATTACTTTGTCTTTTTATTTTGGAATTATAAGTATCTTTAGATATGTAATACCAAGTTTGTTAATTGTGACAAAGTATGTTTACTCTACAGTTGGAGGTTTAAAGTTTTAAAGGCTTGACAGTATTTGGCCTACCGGTATATGTTATGCTTACTCAATTCTTGCTATGAGATTAGAATAATTCCATATTTATTCATACAAAATAGATCATATTTTACTCAAATAAAAATCATAGATTTACTGTATTTATGATAAAAATCATACAGAGAAATAAATTAAAATAAAAAAGGAAGATCACAGACTTATTCAACACTTTCAATTATGTTGCAACAATTATTTTTTACTCTCCTCTTACATTATGATCAAAACAAATCAATGCTTATTTATGTATTACAAATTTCTACAATGAAAGATTGACAAATATCCTAGAGTTTCCTCATATTTTTGTCATACACATGATGACTAAAGATAGAGTTATAATGAATTGAATTGCAGATTACAATGCATGTAAGAGAGCATGCAGTGAGCGGGGGAAACCTTGGATAAAGAGGCGGTCCCATCCAAAGAGTGATAATGCAATTAGAAGGTCTTTGATGCGACCATGTCCACTCCGAAGAGAAAAAGAGGAAAATGCTCGTGCATATACGCTCCATTAGGGAGTTATGGTCTCTTAATAGCAAAGCTTTTCGCATCTGGGATTTTTTCCTCGCCTGATCTTTTGTCGCCCCCAGTTCAACGCTCCTTATTAGATTTATCCTCCATTTTTTTACTCTTATTTTTGTCTCATTGGGTGCCACTTTTCTCCTTCAGATTTGAATGGTGTTGAGGAAAGGTGATAATATTCACATATATGATCGGAATTAAAGGTCATATTTTCCCCTCAGATTGCTTAGGAGAAAACTGTTTAATTCAATAGGATTGTTAAATATATAGGCCTACTTATTCTCTTTCTACGGACCGATGCACCATGTTTGGATGCTTAGGAGTACTTGTTATTTGTTGATAGAAAGGAATGTGTTCGTTAGCAGAAATATGAGGGATTAGGAAAAAATGGAAATGTAAGAATTTCATTGAAATTATTACTTTAATAAGGCAATGTTTTATCAGTACAAATATTTCCTTTAAAAGAATAAGATGACCCAAGTTTCAGGACTAGTCTGACTGCATTATGCTGCAAATCTTTATCTATTTTAAACAAACTGAATGATAAAAAAATATTTTTGGATATTTGACTTGCAATTGTTATATTTTTTATTTCATACATGACTTTGTAAAATTATATTTGTATTCATTATGTTATTATTCTTCTATTTTGTTATTGAAAGTCCTGGCTTGTTTAGTTTTTAACACTGCCTATGAACCATATAGGTATACTTGAAGTGAAATGATTTTGCTACCAACATGTTGTGTTGATAAGTTGTATTAAGATAGCCAGATGGTCTTGATTCCACACATTGAAAGGAGTAAAAGAAGTGAGAGTGAGTGAGGCCATATACTTGCAGGCATACCTGCTTTATTATGCAGGAGAGAGTGGCTGGCTGGCAGCTTACCATGACGGTATAGCTAGCTAAGATAGCCTGACCCTCCGGCTGCCTAGCTAGCTGGCTGGCAAGCAAGCCAGTCCGGTGGCTAGCTTCTCTAGAGCTCTCTCCTTCTTTGTCTCTCTGACTGTGCTGGTTGCTTGCCTGTATGCGTGCCTAGCTGGCTGGCTGGGTGGTTGTTGGCTCCCAGACTGCTTTGCCTTGTGTATCAACCATGCTAGATACTATACATTCCTTTTGCGTATGGCAACCCAAAAGGGCATCTTCCTAGATTTCATCTCTTTGTCTTTTTTCCCCTTGTCTGAATTCATTAGAATGTAGACTATTAAAGATTGTCACTTAATTTGATATTCCCCAGATTATGATGTTCAATATACCAGTCTTCTGTTGACTGCAATTAATTATGATACTTACATTTTGGAACCTATGGCAGTATTATTTATTAATGGGTATTACATTTTGTTTTAATGTGAGCAATTATGCATTAAACATAGGTTGAGCAACTATATTTCATTACAAAGTGAATAGCACTCACAAGTTTGCTTCCACTCTCTGTTTCTCTTCCACTTCTGTGCTTTCTGTGATGATATAGTCCTACCAAAGTTCAACCCACAGGTATCCCTGTAATACTGCCATCATTCTCTTATCTCATCAATTCATTCTGATGTTTTGTAGAACTCTGAATTTATAAGTGAAAACAAATCATTTTTATAAACCTAGTTCTCTATTGCGATTTCATTCTTGTATGTAACATGCATTTTCCATAGATGTACCATAGCCTTATGTATCTCAGGGTCCATTGTTAACAGGTTTTATTCAAACAAACCTTTCAATCAATCCAATTTTCACAAGTTTTGTGATTAGTAAAACATCTCCTTGTAACTGGAATGTTGTGAAATATTTGACATGTTAATATTGTGCATATAATTTGTGAATTATATGCATTAAGTAACTTTGTAATATCGGCTGATGCCTTGGATATTATACACAACATGCTTCATGTGTGATGCTCATTTTACCTTATCTAAATCAAATCATTTATGCTGATTTCTCTTAGCTCTCCGTTTTTGTAATATATCTTTTTAATTGTTTATAATTTGATGTATTCTGAGGTCTTTCATTCATAACCATGACAGTAGAAGACCTCAATACTTGCCTGCTATGTGTAGGCACTTGGAGAAAAACATTAAATGTACTTGAAAACATCTGGGTAATTCCACCAGAGCATTAATGGCACGCATGTCTGTTTTATTTCTATTGTTTCTTTCATTTTCATTGTTATTTTTGTTTTGTTTTTGTTTTTGCTTAATTTTTTTGCTTTGATTTACACAGTATGGGGAAGTTATCGGTATATATTCTTCCACTTTTGTAAGATCAGGTGATATACTTGAGCAGTTAAGAAAATATTCTTCTTGGTCTTGCAATGCTTTAAGAACAAAAGGAATAAATTTTATCAGAGAATTGATCATACTTGGCCACTTATCATTTAAGAGAGTTCTTTGTATTGATAACAAATCAGGACTTTAATTGTTCCACATAGTCCAAACTTAATGTCTGAAAAAGGAAGGAAGAAGACCCCCCAAAAATATGAAATTGTTGACTGTCGGGTGCTTCATTGCAGTAACATAACTTCAGAGGTTTTATTGAGATTTGTTTGAGTTTTGTCAATCTGGGATATTAAATGAATGTGAATCCCTGAAGAAAGTAGGCATCTAAAGATTGACTATTAGTCAGTATTTTATTGATACAAATGGGGTAGAGTGCACACACAGCCTTGTGGTAAGAATAAATGAATGAATGAATGATTGAATGATTGAATGTATATTGACCTATTAGTCAACAATTGCGGGGCGTGTTGAGGGCAATATTAGCCACAATAAATCTGAGATTGTCAGAAAACCCATCAATAATCTAACCTAACTGCGTGCATCAGACACCAGTTGGCTCTACCTGCATTGTGTGTATAGGGGAGAGGTTGAATGTAATGTCTCTTGTGTTGTTTTGTAAATAGATATTTTATTCAAAATTGAGTACTGGTGAGCTTTAGTGATCACAAAAGAATATACGTCTTTACCAAACTTATGTTCAATGTTTTCATTTATATTGTTATAATGTTTTATCAAGGGTTAGAAGTTAGAATTCTGGGGTGTTTTTAAAGCAATATATGGTCAAAATGTTACACAATTGAACATGTTTGATTTGCTGCATGATTTCATTGTACACTTTCTAATATTAGGTCAGTTTGCTATGTATGTATATAAGATCCTTTGTGTAGCTTTGTAGATAAGCTGGTACTCTCCGAGGAGGGTTGTTGTCACTTAACATCTGTGCTGGTACTCTTAATAAACAATCAAACACAAAGGAATATGTACCCTTGCAATCATCCTTCAAATAGTATCGATCAGATGTAGAGTAAAAACAACATTACTGTAGTAGTACTCACAATGATGTTGTGCATGGAATATTGCGTGAATCAGAATGTCCATTGATGTGAACATATAAGCTTCAACCATATGATAATTATGTTTCCTTACTAACTTGTTTATATTGTGGTGCCACCAAGCTTACAATCTTCCATCACAAAATTACGTGCTATAGATTTTCAATCGTAGTCCTTTTTTATTATTCATCCTGTTTAGAACATTGTTCCACGGTATCTAATTTAGAATTCATCTACCCATTGTGAATTTCAAGAAGAAAGACTCTCTTTAATGGGAAATTGCATGATGTTAGTCTTAATAGGACAGGTGTAATATTAGAATCGAATTTAGAGTATAATTAATGATTGAAAGTATTATTTTCAGTGATTTTCAGTTTACTCCTAGCTAAAGTGAGGCTATATCATATTAATAAGTGGACTAGATTATTCTTATTTTTCTTATACTACCTTTCCAAATTACAAATGATTGATTAAATCACTGTACAATGTAGCATTTACCCTGATCATGTAATTTGAAAATATTCTACACTCACAGTCTCAAACCTATTTAGAGTATTCCAGCCAGTTGCCATTGTACAACTACAATCATGTTCATGCTTATTTACAACTACAACAAAATAATTTCATATCCTACCAGCTTCCCATTTAACACCATTGTGGAGAACAGCAATGCAGATAGATGCCTTATTCAAGGACATAAGTGCTATCCGTGGTCTTGAACCTTTCACCTTCATTTTCCTAGTCAAGGTTTTGGGGTTTTTTTCTTCAATGTTTGAGGAGGAAAACTTAAGGATGTATATATGTACAACTTCAGTAAATTTGATTCCTATTGTTCTTTTTTTTTCTGGAAAGTGAAAATACCTAAAATATGTTTTATTCAACGGAGTAAAATTGAAAATCACTCATTTAAGATGGAATATAGAATGGCACAATGCTGAACAATAAGCACTTGACATTATATACATTGTAAAGCTCATTAGTAAACAGAGGCTACTTGATAAGAATATTGGTATGGCTTTGTACACAAAGGCTGGTCATATTTACACACAACCACACCCTTGATACATGTGATTCTATTCAGCTGTAAAATCACCACACCCTTCTAGTGGTTGTATGACCACACCCACCTACATGTATACCATGATAATAACTGCACCCATGCATGTATGGATTTCAGTGGGAACCAAACAGGTGGAATATGGCTTCAGGGATGAGGACCGTTGATTATCTAGTTCAGAAACAAAAGTTACCAGAGTTAATCATGAGTGTTATATCTCAATAATTGATTTATGTTCATTCATCTGTTTGATAAATTTGTATTCTTTATAAAAAAAACATAGCTTAATGCAAAAATAAAATTATTAAAAATCCACCCCCCCCAAAAAAAAAAAAGAGAGAAAAAAAAATGTCATTGTCTGATTTGAAAAAAAACAACACATAGCATTGATACCATGATAGATGATAAAATTAATCTAGTTCACTAGTTCACTGTTTTCTATTATTTTAGCTGATCATCATCAAAGGAAACAAGATTTGTAGTGAAAATTACAAGCATGGTGTTGTATAAGTCGTACCCCCTTTCTCACTTCATATTGAAACAAGCTCATGTTAGCATCACAAGCGAGAAAATGCAGCTAAAGAAAAGTTAGAAGCGATGGTTATCTGTGAACTGACAATGTCACGTTCCACAATCTCAGTTAATCCTACTTCATTATCCCCTGACTTAAGTGATTATCAAATGATTTCAAGCTGAGATAAAATGCATTTATTCATGACCCGTATTCAGGGAATGCTTACAAGGGAGTGGGGCAAGAGAGAGAGAGAGAAAACAAATCACTTCCCCCTCTTCCCCATTCTCTCTCTCTCTCTCTCTCTCTCAAAGTTCACTGGGGGTATAATCTCCAGTATTCTGTGACTTGTTCTGTGAACAGAGCTAAGGGGCCTCTTCTCCACAAAATGCATTTTTCATAAAGTCATGAAGAGAATGCTAATTAAGAAGGACCTCGTGAAGACTAACTCACATATAGGTATTAGAGGTCCCACTCACACCCATTATGCACAAGAGATTGGAAGACCTAGATTTAGGATGTTTCTTCAGTGTAAAGTCTAAAGAAAATACATGGATGAATGTTTTCCCATATGATTTTACTTAAGTTACTGTAATACAAAAATTTCACAGAATTGCTTTCAAGCAAATTACACTTATGGTGTTGATTTCATGAGGAAGAATTTTCATTATTTTATGAAAAGAGAATAATAATATTAGCTTTTGATAGACAGTGTGCACCATACATTTGATTTATCTAGATTCCAACCACTATTTTGTCCATGTAATCCTTGTTAATTGTTTAATTCTTTTATATCATTAAATCTTTGATTCATTACATGAATTTCACAAGAGGAAAAGTAGTCTTGAAGTGAAAATGAAGTGTGGTTGATGGAATGAGAGAGAAGATGGTTTAGTAATGAAGTGAAAATGAAAGCTGGATGAAGAGTAGGGGAGAGAAGAAGGTAGGTGAGATTGCTTTTATCATATCTTAAAAGCCTTTCATCCAAGGAGATACCAAGCACAACGAGTCATCATGGACTCTCATCCCCTCTTATCACCGCATCTTCACACTTACCCGCATCTCAGCTAATCTCTGGGTTACCATGACAACGCTGAGCCTATGGTGCCATCCCCCTAGCACTAATCTCAGTCACATTTACATTAGGCTAGGAGACAGGGGAAGAGGGGTTGTCAAGGGGGTTGAGGGAGGTTGGACAAGGAATCTCAATCAAAGGGCATACAAAACAAAAAAGAGAATATGAATTCCGCGAAGATAGGATGGTGAAGAATGTATTTTTTTTCTTCTTCTAAGCAATAAAATCAAGAGCGAAGGTCTAAAATTGGTGATGAAAAGTAGATAGATATAAGTAGATAGAGAGAGAGAGAGAGGGAGATGGCGGGGGTGTACATCGTGTAATATGAAGATGTGAGAGTTTATAAAGTGTACATTATGCCTACATTGTAATACCAAGCATTTTTTTTCTCCAAATATCTTTTTTTCTGGTAGCAAAGCTTTTCAATTATTTATAATTTCCATTTGTATACTTCTTATGGAGAGGACTGGCGTCAGTGATATACTTTCATAAAGTTCTAACCTTCATGTATACTAATATTCATTTTTTACTGACATTATAACTCCTGTAGAAGCAGAAGGGTACATGAGTGATATGATATTTTTTTTGATGCACTGCTATTTTAGTGTGATGCGTCTCTTTTAAGGATTAAGTGTTATTAATTGTGATTAAAATTGTGTAAATGCTCATGAGGGGGATTAATTGTAATACATATTGGATTAGTACTACCCATGTTAGTCACAATTGCACACTTTGCTTTTAAGAATTGTTATGTGAACACATGAGGTAAAAGACTTAAGTGTTCAACTTATGAACTAATAATGACCCACAGTAAACCTCCCCTTTTTTACACTCACAACATTAGGTCTAAGGTGGAGGTGGGGGGGGGGGGCATTTTGTATCAAGGCTAATTCTTGCCCATGCATTGCCCATGACTCCTCATTTATCAGGAATGTCTCCCTGATAAAAGATTGTCCTAATGTCACAATCATGTTCCTGGAAAGTTGGAAAATATTATCTTCCATGAACAAATGTAGCCGTAACATTTAACAGAATATTTATAGGTATGACATGCAGTCCCTACACAAAGGATTTCCTATGTTGTTGTGATCACATGACAATATCACTCTTAGCACAAGCTAGAGTGCACAAGTTTTCTTATCACATCTTATACAAAGTTAGAAACAATATGATGTAATAACTACATACGGCTCATGCTAATATAAATAGAGACATTTCAATCCCTATTTTCAAAAGAAATTTCATGAGATTCTATATATGCTTTTGATGTGAGTAACTTGAAATGAATTCCCCTTTCCTATCCAGATACTCAAGGAAGTGAAATACTTTTCTAAACTTTGTGGATTAAGAGCAAATAGAGAATCGAGTCAGTTCAGAATTGTTTGCGCTCGCGAGCATTAAATTTGGAGACGTTATGATCCTTTACCTCCCACTCAATGATTAAGAAATTATAGCAACTTGTAAATGATACTGAGCGGGTAATCACACACTGCCATCATACTCTACTAGCCTCATTAACTCTATGCAACTGGGGCTTAGCATGTATTGGGAATATAAAGGGATATTTCCAGCATTTAAATCAGCAGAACCATGTGAGTATATTGAGTGATTTGTTTATTTTCTTTGAATAGAAGTAATTATTATTTTGTTTTGTTTAAAATACACTGACATGAGGCACTTATGTCATGTTTTTGCACTAGAGATAGAGAGTGTGGGGGGTGGGGGAGAGGGACAGGGAAAAAATTAATATTTATTTTTCGGGGGCTACTTTTCAAGCTTGCCTGCATAAAAATAACACTCTAAAATTTGTTTTGCATTGAACTCTATGCAAATTTACTGGGGCTCTTTTCTGATTTTCGGGGGCTTTTTTTTTGCATTTTGGGGGCAAATTCGCCCTGAACCCCCGTGTATTTTTTTCACTGGAGAGGGAGAGAAGGAGAAGGAGATAAATGAGCCTATGATACTTGATAGAGAGAATAATACAGAGGTTTAGATGATCTAGGACTGTGCAAAAAGACCAAAAAGTGACAGGAATTATTCAGTAGATTAAAAAAAACAATGCATCACAATAAATTTACCCACAAAAATTTGAGATTAATCCAGTAGTTTGATTCAAAGGCAAAATGGAATGAACAAAGCAATGTAGGAAGATGAACTGTGTGTGACTATGATATGGTGTGTCTGGGTTGAGAGAAATAGTGAGCCAGAAGGGAGTAGATGGAAACAAAGGGTGAGTGTATAGAAGTGTCTCACTAGTAAGAAGAGATTTCTTTTGTTTGCAGGCTAGTATGCTAATGAATTGAGATGGAATAATTGAGTTTTGAGATGAGTAAGCTAAGGTCATTGACCTGGGCTTAGTAATGAGGAGAATGTCTCCTGAATTGTTTTCATTACATCTATTTGTGTTTTGTCTTAGAAATCAACAGCTAGTGATATACACCTATAATGTTTGGTCAGCAGCATCAACAGCATCAACAAAGACATGGTAGAACATTGTGTTAATATAAAAAGTTTCAGTCAGGTTTGATGTAAGAATAACATGCTTGAAAAATTCAGTTGGCAATATTATGCATTTTTTTCTATCAAAATGTAGGTAATGAATGATAATATCATTTGTGTCTAGACCTGTTTTAATATCCATGCATTTTAATATATTTAGGCAAGCAGTATGAAGGCTGGTGTTCCACTCAATATTCATTACTTTGTGTCAACTCTTGCTAAGTTGCAACATTTTTTCTCTTTTGTAGATTTATGATCTGCACAATAGAGCAATCCTGTGAATAAATTAATTATCCCTGATTAGGTTCTTGAGCAAACCTTATTCCTGCCTGTCTACAACACAAGGCATATTTCTTGGTGAAATCGCAAGTGTAATTTGATCAAACTGAATGACACTTTCATTAAAGGGAAATTCAACCTTTGTAATAAACTCATTTGTAAGAATGCAAAAAAATAAAGAGAAACAGAATAGTGAAAGTTTGAAATAGCTAGGACCAATAATAAGAGAGTTATGAATGTTTGAAATATGCAATCACTAAGTCTATGCAAATCTCAAATTTGTTTTTGGTCAGTGGATTGTGACCTAGGTCTGGACAACTGTCCCATTTGTCTTGTTATAAGTTATTATTAATTTCTCTATTTCTCATAATTGCCTTCTCCCTTGGCATACTACTTAAAATGTATTATGTATAGCATATTGGTAATAGGTCCTCTTTAAAGGAAAGACACTCCTGAAACAAAATTTTAGTCAATTTGGGTGTTGAAGCAAAGGGAAAGATGTCCGGCACTACGTAATAATGACATTAGTGATTCAGCCAATTTGAAGTGCCCATACGTATTGTGATTCCGACTTAAAAAATCAAACTTTCTTACATTTTGTCCCAATTCATTCAAATTTTCCAGTTGATTTTTCCTCTTACATACAAATGAACTTGTTGCAATTGCTGGGTTGCCCTTTAATGTTTCACCTAAAATTAATGTAGTAGAGGTAGTTACTAGCTCTGTTACGTAATGGTATACCGTAGTTATCTCCATGCAAAAGACTAATTTTCAACATTGGTGCATTTTTATTTCCGGATGTGTCTTTTTGTACCACTACCATTTTGCTAAGCTAGCCTAGGAAAGTGTATATGTAGATAAGATTGTAGATTTGAAGAGGGTAAGTGAGAACACAGACTGTATCCCAATCTTTAAGTACTACTACCTTTCACTAAAGCTAGCATAGGCAAGTGTACCTGTAGATTAGATGTTAAATGTGAAAAGGGTAAGTGTGAAGAGGGACCGTATCCCAGACCAAACATGTCATCTCCAAGCACTCCTTCAGCATTCCCCCTGCGGCCCTCCACTGTCTCTCAACTTGCTCTCTCATCTCTCAAATCTCTCTTTCAACTCATTCACTGTGTAGCAAACCATGAGCAAACCTAGTCTACCTTGTCACACTTATACCATTGCACAGCCTTTATTTGATATATTTACAATGCATTCTCATCATTTACTGAAAAGCAGTCATATGTCCTCATTTAACTAATTATAGGGCTTATTTTTTTTATTCTCACTATCGCCAATATATTTAAAAAATACCCTTATATTACGTTCACGTCCCATTTCAAATGCACTCTTGGATAGCGTCGTGGTCAAGTCACTTCAGGTATATTTTGCGTGGCTGTGCTGTGAATGCAGTAACATGCCCGGTGTCGGCGCGGCGCGGCACGGCTGCACCATGTTTCATTGATCAAGCTACGTATTGCAATAGTTGGATGATGCTATCTTTCACTTCGTCTTCGGCTTTATTTGATAGTAAACAATTCTCTACTTTTTAAAACTGATTGTGCTCCTACTCGTGACTAAAATAGATATATAATTTGTTTAAAGTTCAGTTTTGAAGCTGGAACAATTTTTTTTTTTTTTTTGGGGGGAGGCTATTTAACATGCTATGCATATCATGTCTCGAGTGCTACCCCATGGGGGAATATTAACTGATGAAATTAATGGTATTTTAAGTGTAATACACATGAAAGAGTAGAATGACAAAAATTTGTCCGATTTCTTTTCAACCCTTATATTATTTGCCATACAATTCAATATTTGATAAAGTTGGATTGCCCTTAAATTTCTTGTTCAACATTTTATAGTAAAAAGTGAAAGTGGTTTAGTTGTGAATAAATCTTTCCAAGATGAATTTTCTAGCTTGAATTTAGGTGGACACAATTTAAACACTGCCATTTTCATTTGAAAACATGAGTATTTACCTTTAAGATAGATATAAGCCTATGGAGAATCTTTCCTTCAAATATTGATAGGCCAAGAAGAAACAGAAGATGGAGTTAAGACATTAATCCATCCATATTGCAATCACTCTTAAGAGCTTAACCTCCCTGACCTTTTGTTGTATTGACCAAGAATTTCAGAAATTAGGTCGGGGAGAGAGCTAGCACAATTGAATTAAGCTCCAGGATATTTTGGTGTGTTGGCTCTTGTACCACTGGCATGATGGCCACTCAACTCAACGAGAAAACAGAAAGGAATGTAAGAAGAAAAAAATTGTGAATAAAATGATGAAATGGTTAAGTGAGACAAGGAAGACAAATTGAACTTAGGGTTCAGCAGGAGAAAGAAATGGGGAATAGAAGAACAGAAACAAAGGTGGAGAAAGAGCAAGAGAGGAGGGGAGGGAGGGGAGAGTGGACAAAGGAAAAGGGAATGGTTGTGTAAGATAATCACTGATTGATGACTTTGTCAAGGAGGAGGATTTTAGAGGTAGGGTCATTAGAGATAGGAGATTTTCTCACTAGATGGATAAATGATGTATTGTCATTTGAAAGATTGTCAGGCCATTTAAGTCTGGAATGATGGTGTTCATGATGATGATGATAATGGTGATATTGATGTTCATGATGACTATCATGATAATAATGATGTTGATGGCAATGATCATAGTTTTTGTTTGAGGGTGATAACATTTAGAACAAAGGCAATCAAATATATCTAAAATATTATTAATATTATTATTGATCCACTTGTGTTTTGAGTCATCCATGTGTTTATGTAGACCTACAAGCTGTTATTTTAAATAGACGCGTTGAGAAACCCTCTGTAGAAAAAAAAGAAAACAACAGCATAAATATTCTATGCAGCACAGAGACGCATTATTTAGAAATACTTTCATTCTGTATGGAAATGGTATATCATTTTTTTGTTGAGATTAATGATAAATAGATCTACAGGTTGAATCTGTATGAACTTCCTTAGAAGTGTGAATGAATAAGTATGAGTCTAGCCATGTCCATACCTGGTTGTGGTGAGGTATACTTTGAACCCAAGAGAGCATTGTCAATACTCATCCCAGCTAGTACCATTGGGGATGACCTCAACATACTTATCCTTTTATGGGCCTGTTATCTATTAGCCCGAGTTCTAAAATGGCCTAATTGCTCTGATCTGGGAAAATTAGCTTGAGCTAATTCACAGTGAGGGCACGAATGGCTGACTATTTACTGTTGCACTTGGAGTATTACCTTGATCAATTATTCCAAGGAGACTTTGGCTTTGAAGTGAAATAGCCCACTTTTGAACCAATTAGCAGGCTAATTAGCAGGTGAAGATACATGCAGACTGTGGTTGTACTGGAGCCTGAGACATTTCCTCCAGCAAACAGTGATTGGTTGTCTTTTTTTAAATTAAATTTTCAAGAAGTGCTGATTGGTCTAATATCTTAATTTAAAGCTTGGCTTTTGCTAATGGTGATGCACCATATGACTCTCTCTCTCTCTCTCTCTCTCTCTCTCTTTCTCTGTCTATTTACCCCACCCCCCCCCCCAATGAGAGACCCAGACACTAATACAACAACATTCTGTACTATAATAAATCTAGAGCTGACAAAATGTTATTTAACACCTATGTGATGTTCACTAAAGTAACTTTTATGAACACGATATTGTGAAATGTTAAAATAATGAAACACCATAATGTCAAACAGAGCCAGAGGTTTTGGCATCATTTGAAATGAGAACTAGATGAAGACCCATATTTGGGGATGAAGTATTCATGACTGGTTCTAATTGTAATGTATGTACATTATGTTCATTTACACTTTGACTCTACAATTGTGCATTGTCATGATTTCATTGTTGATTTCATTGTTGATTTCATCAACATCATGAAATAATTCTCTGAATATCAATATCTTAATCGAAACCAGAAATATCCTTTTTGTTTAACAAGTGTAGGATTAATCTCATCTTTGTTTCAAATGTTGTTCCTGCATGTAAATGTGTGACTTGTGACTTTGCGGACACATATTAAGAGTGGTTCCATATTAACCGGGGACAAGCTCCGCATAGGACTAGTCCCTAGGGCCCCCTCCTGTGAGGACAATTTGTTGGGGGCTTTTGGGGGCCAGGAGCCGACCTGTCAACACCTCGGCTCGGTCGGATACTCAGCCTCCTCTCAGCGGCAGCCATAACCACAAACGAGCTGAGCCACAACCAAAATATCTCTTCCCTTGGCGAGGCAGTGAAACATTGCAAATGGGATTGAGAGAGAGGGAGAGAGAGAAAGAAAGAGAGAGATAGAGGGAGGGAGAGAGAGAGAGAGACAAAGAGATAGAGAGAAATCAAGACAGAGACAATTAAAGGTAATGCACATTGTTCGTACAACTGAAAAGAGTCAGAAATAGATTTCCTCAATCCCTTCCTTAATTTTCTGACTTTTGCATACAACTACAAGAGTAGAACACAACCACAAATACATTTGCTTTGGAATGTAAACATCTTGTAGGATTCATCTGTCACTGATAATTGTTGTGTCTGCAGGCCTATGGATGATTCACTTAGATTATGAATATGTCATGAAATAGTCTATGAATGAACTTATGATTCTCAGATAATTTTTTATTGAGGTGAATGAATCTCTAAAATAATGAAATACAAACAATGTGTGTTACCTTTAATGATATAGACTGAAAAACAAGGAAAAGGTGAAATACCTTATGAATAATATATGATGCATATAGCCCTACCTGTTTCTATTTCATGAAAACCAGAAATCTTGGTTAATCTTAGTCAAAATAATGTGTATATCACTCATATTCTTGCTAACCGTGTCTCAAGGGATCTAGATTTCTGGGGCATTTTGTTGACATGGTAGTGTAGGGCTTAATTTGACTGTTTGAATTTTTTAATCCATCTATTTTCACTTTGATAAACATGTGAATTTTCCAAAATGATATACACTGATAAGTAATATCATATGAAATGATTGAAATCTCAATGTAGTTTTAAACAGTGCAAAAGACTTGGGAGAATTCAATATGAACATTTTAAAGAGTAATGTTACATAAACTTACATGGCTGTAGCACCTGTATTTTTAGCACTAATAAAATGATTGAAAGGGTACAGCATGTATGTTATATTTATTAAATACACTGTCAAATTACCACTTATTGTAATGTTTTAATGGCAGTAATGACATAGTGGTGCAAAGAGGATTTTTTTTTTCCATCTATAACACCCTGTAAGAATTTTGCATTCCTTGTGTTATTTTTTAATAGTACAAATCCAATGTTGCCTGCAATTTTAAATCATGTTTTAAATTTGTTATGTAATTTAATACCTTAAGTTTTTTAAAGATCCACTTCTTGGCTTTCACCTAGTTGATTTATTTGGAATAAATCAGCATTTAAAAAATCACAGAAAATTAGTGGATTTTATTTTATATAAAAAAGGTGTTTTTAATCTGCAAACAAGTTATACCTAAAGTAATGGATTGAGTAAGGGTAGTCATTTATGTAGATGTAGATAATACAAAAGAGGAACAAGAGTCTAACACAAGGTTCTCCACCCTGGCCTTGGTAGTATTGTGCTGCAATTTACCTATATTAATTTGTCACTAAATTTTGATTATTTGATATTTGATAAACATTTCTAATATACCTGCTCATACCATACCCATTTTTTTTTAGTTAAAAGAGAATTGATTTATTATATCTTTGTTCTATTTTGCATGTTATCATGACCTTGTACTCCATGTGACTTAGGTAATATCAATCCTAATTATTTTTATCACCATTCAGTTGCCATTACCCTGCATTCACTTTTATGATATTTCATTAAGCTCAATCATTTTAGGATAAATCCTTTAAGTTAAAGTTTGTTTGCAATCATGACTTTTACATTTCAAAGCAACTTCAATTTGTAAGAGTCGCATGGGGACATTTAACCTCTGACCACGTGTATAATATACTTCTCAAGACTTCACAATCTTACACATGTCACATAAAAAGAAAAGGAGATGGCAGTGACTGATTAAATCAATCAGAATTTGACATCTAAAAAGAGCAATTATACTTTACTTCTCCTCCCTATTCATTGACATATTTCAGGGGCCAAATGTCATATTTTGCGGGGCATTTTGAGCTGAAGTTTTTGTAAATTGCTTAACCCAGTTTTATCACAAGTTGCACTCTGAAGGAGGTCAAATGTCACGATTGGAAGTAAGAGAATGGGATTGGATGAAAAGAGGCTGAATGGGAGGAATGAGTGAACGATGGAATGACCGAACTTAAAAATTATTACCAAGAAAGTTGGAATGGTATGATGAAAGACAATATTGGGTTGGTAAACAAGAATTAGGAGAATAGAATTGGCAGAGAAACATTTCAGTGAGTAGCTCAGTCATGACATAGGCCTATTTAAAAGCAATTCTATTTTAGGAGCGACAAGGTGTTGCTGTGAAAACTGCCTAAAACAGTGTCATATTTAACAAGTATTATTTTCTATATGTTGTCCTACAGGCAAATATAATCAAAATGAAATATAGCAATCAATTGAAGTTCTTAGACAATCCAGGTTTTTTGTAAAGATTCAACAAAAGACATTTTTATATCATTATGTTAAAAAGGAAACAGAAGATTGTCCAAGTATCACTAGAAGTTTGGAGAAATTATGAAATTGAATCAAATGTTATACTGCAAGGGCTTATTGAGATCCACCTTGAAAAAAAACAGACGACAAGCATTTAATTACAATATATGATTATATCAGCCACAATGCTGTTGTTATTATCCAAATTCTTTAAGTAAAAAGCACTTGATCACGAATAGACAATATTGATTTTTCATGCTGTCGAGCTATTATACATAAAGATATATTTCAGGGAGAGAAAGAAGAAGAATAGAGAGACTTATTATTTCAAGTTCAAAATGACAACAATAACTGTCATCTACAATCTTACAGAATTTATGCTACCAATCAAAATTGAAACTTTTTATATTTTTTACCTAATAAAAAAATTATTGAATGTGCTATTTGGCAAAGTGCCATGCCAATTATATTTTGAACCCTGTAATTGTCCTCCCATGAATTTAAAGTAATTTGAAGGAATGTAAATCATAGTTAGAGATGATTCTTTGAGGTTTAGTAGAGCTGTCCTGCTTAAATCACATTGATGGGGTTAGACCTTCCATTTCATGAGTAGATATAACACAGTAAATCATTGTTCTCTTCTCTTCAATCAGAGAGCTATACAACATGCATACAGTACAGTCTTTAGCAAAGACTCAATGGAGAGTATAGCTTACATAATATAATAAGTGCATTTCTTGAGAAAGAGCTTTGAGAAAGTATGTCAGTGTTTACACTGACACATTTAAAGTCTGATGTATTTCAGGCTAACCATGGTTTATGCTCTACATTATCCTCACTCAGATAATCATATTGCTGAGACAGTAAATCTTGATTTAAATATAGTAATTTAAAAGTTAGAACAATGTAGGCCTAATGATATATATTTATAATCTACCATGTATTGAAATTACTTGCAGTAGTCTTGGAATCATTTTTAATGGATTAATACATGTTGTTAAAGTCTTAAGAGATTTCCTTTCAATGTTTGATATAGATATCTTGTTGTCATGGTAATATGTTTCCAAGTAATAACATTGGTATTAAGAAAACCCAAATTAAGATGACAAGAACAGATAAAGGATTGGGAATGAATGGGAAAAGTGCAATTGAAGTTCAAAGTATATAAATATTTGATTTTATGATAAGAGGATTTAAGAGAGTGTGGTCAGGATAGTATTTGCGTTAAAGGCTGCAGTACTTTTTCTAACCTAAACAAATATTGTTGCTGGTTATAAATAGATGGTTACTTTCAGATGTATTCAACACTGTTTAGAGGATACCAGACCAACTTCATGAGTAAAATTAGTAGATATTTAAGATATTGGAATAGAACAAGTCAAGATAATTATAGCCAGTTGAGAACTTAAGGTATTATCATCTGACAACCAAGATATAGACTGAGTGAACTTCAATTTAATAAATCCATGTTTTCACACATTGTACATGTAATACCATTAAACCTCTCAAACAAAAGTTACTAAAACTAATCAGGAATCATCATCAAATATATCTCTCCAGATTTACAATGGATGCCATAGATGGATATGTTTGTGTCTTCACATATACATGCCCATATTAATGTGCTTTCTGTTCATGAGATCTTGCTTTGACAAGCAATTATCCAAAGAGAGCATCATCACATTGAAAGACTTGCTAACACAATTAGAACACTAATGTAATCCCTGCTGTTATCTTTATGTACTTTCTTTGTCATACTCTGTTAAATCGAACAAAATCTAGTTTTCATTTTGATGGGATACATGGGGATATGTGGGGCGCGCCATGTGGTATGAGATGTAGGTCGTGCTATAATGGTACAAACAGCAGGACTACTTCCAACTAGGTTAAGGCTGCTTGACTAATGGATCATTATTATAAGGTATTCCCCATTTCTATTACCCTTGTATCTTCAGTATTACAAGGCTCCATCCAAGTGTCTCTAACAACAAGAAAAACAAAGATAAAAAATAAATATCATTTCTCTTTTATGTTTCCCATACTTCAAATGTATTGAGTGACATGAAAGAGTATACTGTACTCATCTATTTCCTTGTTATACAGGGCATAAGGTTTAATAAAATCCTTTTATTTGCATATTAATTTATCTTTGTTGTTTTACACTTCTAAATGTTTTATTTTTCATTTGCATGCTGAATGATCTTGAAAATATCAACTACTAAATTATTTCTTACTCTGATCTTTTAAAGGAACCATCTGGTTCTAACATGTTGTATGTTAGTTAATTATTAATTTAATTATTAATTTAGTATTTAATACAAGTTTTTACAAGTTTTTCAATAACTTTTTTACAGGTCTCTTGAAATCCAGCAGCTGTCGAGTCCGCACAGCCAAGTATCTAATGCTAATGGGAGCTCTCCCCAGCATGCAAACTCACCTGATAGTAATAACTGCTCTGTGACTTCAAACGGCACCGACAGTAAGTTCTATTCTATCTACTCATTCTGTACATTTAACCTATATTAATATTCAATATGACATTCTCAATTCTTAGTATTGCATATATAACAGTTTAAAGTCACTGTGCTTGGCAATGTGAAGTGTTTCAGTGTGTTGGTTTACTTATAGCACCTATTTTAAGCCTTTTTACAGCCCCCCATGACTTGCAGGGCATAAACGCTGCAACACTTTTGAATTGCTCTACATGAATATGCTGTTTGCTTATTATCTCTTACAATATAAAACCATATAAAGAACCTCATTTCACTTGGCGATGTTAATTTTCGATGCAGCTTATTTTTTATATTTCTTTAAAATTCAAACCTGACCACAATAGTCTTGTAAACTCCTGTTTCCTACAGGAAGGTTTGAAAGCTAATTTGAGGGGTATGCAATCATTTTTTTTTGTGGTATTAATTGATTGATCATTGATCCGCGATCTTAGAGATTTAAACATTTGAAGGTAGATGGGGGTTAGTGTATGTCTTATACCCCCAGCTTATGCAAGGAGTCATTGCTAGGACATACAGAGATCACTGTAGAGATCATTGTTACAAGGCTCAATTATGTTGCCATTGGTTTTTACAATATCAGGGGCCTACTTAAATTTGTTCATTTAACAAAAGGAAAGTAAAGGGAAGTTTTTTTTCTCATGCAAAAGGTGGGCTAAATATACAGAGTATGGTGCTGCATGTGATTAGTCTAGATTTGTTGAATAAGTGAATAATAACTCTAAGTTTTGCAATTCAGTTAAGTCCCTTTCTGCAAATTGGCTTTCACTAATGAATTGTGGTATTTTATGTCACAAATATTTCTTGTTTTGCAGTATTTAGTATTCATTAAGTTATATCTTATCATTATATAGGTCGAAATGTATGTTCCCACTGTTTATTATTAGATGACAGTCTGCATACCCCTCTTTGAAGAAAAAAGTAAAGTAATTCAAAGCCATCCAATGAACTGTTTAAATGTGTCTTTTGTGAATGCTTTGTTGCAGTATGTCGGACATCTATAATGAAATGCATGAAAGTGAAATGGAGGTTGTAGCAGTTTTGTAAAAAGAAGTTAAGAAGGAAAGAACAATATTCTGACAGTTTCTGATTGTACGTACCAGTAGGTACTATATTTAATCCTAAACTGACACAAAATACTTAACTGAAACAATCAAATAAAAATGAGTTTGGATGCATCACTTAGTTTATTACCTTTCTTGGTTTAGCCAGTAAAACACCTAAATTTAGTTCTAAAAGTAAAACTGTTTTATTGAACTTTGACCCTTGTACTTTCCAACCCAAAGTGACTTAATGAACACATTTGGATATCCTCCTGTTTGTCCTTATCATTTGAAATATCAAATATTTTAATACCTTGTGATTGTTTGTATCTTAAAGTATGGTTAAGACTGAGCCTGGCCTGGTGGTAGAATGAGTGAGTCAGCATCACCATACAATCAGACAAGGTGTAGGAATAGAGTCCTTCATGACACTCAATAAACTCTCCCTTGACTACATCTTTTTCCTCCATGTCAGCCATGCAGAACATGACCAGAAATTGTTCCTATTTCCTTGTCATTGATCCTGACTTTATGATCTCTAAATGGGCACAGGTTTTTTATTACTTTTGTCAGGCATGCACTGGGCTTGATTTATCACATGAGGTGATAAAATGCAATTTATTTTGAGATAAGTTTGACCATTTTAAATGATTTTGACTCGCCCTTCACCCCAAAGTGTTATCTGTGAGCATTCATGCGTAACGATAGCGGAATCACTCTTATTTCGGTTCCGCTGAGGTTCCTTGTAAACCACGTTTTTCCCCTGACACAGAGCAGTTTGCAACTTGAACTTTTAAAGTGACCCCTTTCTAAAGAATAGCATAATAAAGAGCAAAGCTAGTTGATAACAAATCTTTTGTTTAACAAGTTTATTATTTTGATTTAATCAAAGTTCTGGCAAACTATTGTAAGGATCTGATAAATAAAATGCAGATATGGAAGCATTGTAAGGTGCATAGTAACGATAGGGTAGCAATCTAAAGTGAACTTTAAAGTGTGAATTAGCCGGGTTGAATGGTTCACAGTTAATGGTTTAAGTATGAACAGGGCTGCATCCTAGTACTCTTCAGTACACTGTTGAAGAATGAATGGCATCGGGGTGCTGTAAGTCCATGCTACACTGAAGATGAGAAAATGAATGGGCAGAAAATAACAACAAGGCAACAAAATATAATTTGACTTTTATAGAGGAAATGTCTCTATGGAAAAACACTCTACAGGTATGTGGCAAATAGAACATTTATCAAAGTGGGCATCACTAAAAATGATGATGAAAGAATGACACTTGTGTTTTGTGATTTTAGCCAGTATTAAAGGTAGGCCTTGGTATTAACCGACACCCTACGAGACCCTGAAGAAATAAGGGTTGGATATCCACTCTCTTTCCTTGATATTCTCTCTCGCTCTCTCCTTGCTTAAGGTGAAAACAGCTTTCCTTAATGAAAAAATGCCTCAAAACGGCATATTTCAACAACAAAAAAAAGGGGGGGGGGGATGGTTTGTTCAAGTCTACTACAGCAAATAAGGCTGTCACAGATAGATATCACGTCAGTCATTACAGTTGATCAGTAGACAGTAGTTTGATGTTAAAGTGAAATACATGACATACATAGATTTGTGGGTGTGGGTTTCAACCATTCTCATTGGAAAGAACAAAATGCGGAAAGGGAAATGAAAATGGTAGGGGTGCAATTTCCTTAATGTGAAAGATACGTTGTTGGGGATGCAGTGTGTGGATACCGAATATTGAGTATCATGTTGTATAGTTACAGGGCATGAAACAGTATAAGAAACTAGGCAGAAACTCAGTCTGTACAGTAATACCAAAAGCTAGCAACTTGATGAGGATGACTTTTTTTTCCCCTTAAAGCTTTATTTGAAGAGGAGAGAGGATTGAATGAAAAAAGAAACAGAAATTGCTGTGAGGAAGAGGAAGGTATGAGCGATATATATCAAGATCATATTTGTTGATTTAAACAGATATCTCTCTCTCTCTCTCTCTTTACTTTTTTTCTTTAATTTGGTATGATGTCACTTTTCCACTTTCATACCTAGCCTCATGCACCTGTTTAAAAAAAAAACTTAATATCTCTGTTTTGTCTCTCTCTCTCTCTCTTGTTTTTTTTTCATTCTCTCTCTTTCTCTGTTTCTCTATCTGTCGCCATCTTTCCGTCCATCTCTCTCTCTCTCTCTCTGTCCCTATCTCTTAGTTCTCTCTCTCTCATTCTCTCTCATTCTCTCTCTTTCTGTGATGCTCTGTCTGTCGCAATGTTTCCGTCCATCTCTCTCTCTCTCTGTCCCTCTCTCTCTCTCTGTCCCTCTCTCTTGTTCTCTCTCTCTCTCTCTCTCTCATTCTCTCTCTTTCTGTGATGCTCTGTCTGTCGCAATCTTTTCTTCCCTCCACTTCTCTTTCTGTCTCTTTCTTTATGTAAGGCTTCCAGACCACATGAATCTTCTATCCATATTTTGCTATGGTTTGCATTCGGGATGTGCCTCATTCCCAGAATTGTTCCTGTGCCATTCCATGTTATGATATTGTATATATAGGCTTACAGCTTTAATATGGTTGAGCAGCAAGGTACTATTACAAGACTTTTTTAATGCAGAAAGAATAATTGTCAGTCATACCATTGATACAATTTTGAGTCCAGATTCAACCCGATTTGGAAGTGATTATGAAAGGGAGATATGTCTTTGATACACCATGGCTCATCACAGACTAAGCCACGTATTAATAGCCTTATAGATATGTGATGCAATAATTGCTGAATACACATTGACTATGAAACTAAGAGTGACTGCCTTTTGCTGTATGACTGATGAAATCATCTAAATTGATGTAACAGACCTGATGGCAAACAAGATGAAAGTGTATGGTTAGGATGATATTTTCATGTTCTACAATCTACTATTTTGATTTCACATATTTATGATCTGCTGTGAATGTATCAGACCTGTGTTTCTCACCAATTTGTACCATGAACCTTCTGTGCAACATACCGCCGATTTTCAGCTCCATTCCCAGCTAGTCAAAACAGAAACCCAGGTTATGAACACACCCCTTTTGTTGTGAGATCAAGCGAGGGCAGGCTTAAAACACCAAGCAGAAGAAAACAAAGCGAAAATAACGACCCGATGAAGGATAGCTACCTAGGGATGTTCTGGTTTAATGGAGCATTACAATAAAAAGACGGGATTTAGATCAAAATTGTGTCAGATTCTTTAAGGGAAAGATTTGAAAGCCAAAATCTTGGGTGGAAAGAGGTGCATGCTCCCTCTCTAACACGAACAATTCTTTTTATTTTTTTTGTTGAAACTTTGTCTTGATATGCAGATAATGGAGAAATAGTATCCTTGCTGTGACAAGGAGTCCTTTTGCATGTGATTGTTCCAATAATTAATATTGCTGCTTTCATGAAATTTTAATTCATGATCATTTTTAATTTATTTATAATGATTTCAGCCTAATAACAGCATTGGCTGAAACATTGCAGCTGTAAGATTTCACCTATATGTGACACATAGAGAGAAGGTGACCTACATCTAAACTCTACATTCCTCCACTATTCAAACAGCATGGACACTTTCCACTCTATAATTTCACCAATTAGTTGCTTGAAGTTTAGAAATATAAGGAAAGAAGACAGAATGTAGTTTTGATGCTTGCCATTCCAAAGATTGGTTAAAACAGCTCCACCCTTTCATATATTCTCTTCTTTTCTCATTGACAACAGCTTCTGTCCTGTTATAGTGATAGTTTTAAACAAATATACTTAGCCTAACTGCTTACTTAGACTTCATAGCCATATAAAGTTACTCAAAAAGATTGAAAACAGCAAATTTGGGTTTTGTTTTCTTTTTTGGTTGTACAATACTAAAAAGGTGAGCAATCAGCCTTTTACCCTATTTTTGTCTTCTCTTAACTACCCCATCCCTACATCCCTACCCTACCAGCGTCTATGAAATCAATTAGTCTTTTTCCTGTTCTCTCCTTTCCCTAACTACCCCACCCCTCCGGCCTCACCAACCCCAATGAGCGATAAGTCTGTTACCCCACACCTAGTGCCGCCTCACCAATCACTTAACCAGCACTTGGTTTCAACTAGTCAGCTGTAACCATCATCTAAGTGTCGCTCTCTTTTAATAGTTGTGCATCTGTTTGAGTTAGGGTTTACTTTGAGCTTCTGTTGAGAGTGGTTATCACTCAACACATGTCCATCAGACAGACACAACACTTGATAATCTGGATGGTTTAACACAGAGAGAGGAGTTCCACCCTCATTCGACTGCCTCTCAGCATCGTGCGCTTCTTTCCTGTTATATCAATTTTTGCTTGTACAAATAGAGACAAAAGGACAGATCTTTTGATGAAGAATGTCACATTATGCATTCATAAGCAGAAAGCAAAGTCACTGCAGACTCTCTATATTATGCAGGGTTCACAATCTCTTTTGAAACACATGAAAACCATCAGGGAATTTGAATATTGATGATCCCAAGCGATAGAGCGCAAAGGAATCATGCAATAACCTAGTTTTATCTATTGAAATATCTTTGTATTAGTATCATAAAAAGGTGTTTTAGAATTGCTTAAAGGTAATGCAAAGTTTGGGGAAAATTTGAAATTGGATGGATAGTAATTCTTTAAATTGTTGATATATTTGGATGCCCCTGTGGATGCATTATAAGCACTAAAAAATTGAGCCCCTAAAACACTTCTGCTTTCGAGCAAATTGAATAATCAAAATTTACCAGTGCTCCCGGTAAATTTCAAATATTTCAAATAGTGCCTAAGGCCATTCCATGGTAGCTGCGACCATTGAAATCTCAGAATATGCAGTTCTGATATATAATTTCCAAACGGGAATAGCAAATCGGTCGATTGTAGTCAAGAAACATCGTTTTAAAGCTAAGGTAATAACAGTATTGAGAGGGTGCTATACAACATAAAGAGTTTATTATTTACAATTTCATTACTTAAGACTCGATTTCAACCGCAACAACGATCATTGAATATTGTAAAATCGCATATGCTTCCAATATGTTCATTTGAACCAAATTCATGACCCCATACCAAAACTTTGTAATACCTTTAATATCACAATTAATAATAATAATAAATAATAATCTGGATTTATATAGCGCTTAATACAATATACCCTCTCCCAGCGCTTTACAGATATCATCACCCCGGTCATCGGATTTATTCACGGACGATTTGCACCATCTCTACTCCCTGGGGAGTATTCCTACCATACGGTCACCGTGAGGGCATATGGCAATTACTAACACAAAGGCTTTCGTAATCCTACCAGGTCCCCATTTCTCTCCTAGGTATGGAGTGGCAAATGTAGATTAATGCCTTGCCAAAGGACATTAGTTCCGTTTCGGGATGGAACTCATTTTAAGTCAAGTGCTTAAACCACTCGACTACAAAACCTCTACCTACAACACCTTACGACACCTCTAATCTACAATTATTAATCTAGTATCTCCTTGGTGATACTGAGTGCATACAGATATGAATAGGGTATTAGTTTCATTCTATATCTCTTTGTCCTTCTACCAATTTGGGGTTTTTCCTTGGCATCTACCATATCTTTGTCTTCATGTGGTATTTTCATTGTCCATTCTCTTTTTTAATTCTTCATTTGCAAATTCCCTTCACAAACATATACCTTATGTTATTATCAAATTTATGCTAATGAGATTGGAGATATATTATGCCATTGAATCATACTCCATTGTAGCTCTAATACAAAGACATTCTAGTGGACGTGAAGGTGTGTGTTTATCATTAATAATGCTGGCAGAGAGAGAGAGAGAGAGAAGGGTGGGGTGGTGGAGTGAGAGCTAATATTTACACATTTTGTGGACAATTTTAATAAAGTGAAAATGTGTCATTCTTGGGTGAAAGAGTCTCCTGTTTGTATGCTATTACTACACTATTTTATTGTAACAAGAAATATGGGATATTATTGATCTGTTTCTGTCGTAATACATCAAGATATTCATGAAGTATAAAGAGAGAGAGAGGGGGGAAAGTAGCCTAGCAAAGAGTTGAGCCACATAAGGAACACGCCAAAATCACAAAAGGTAAAAAGGTGTTATCAATAAAAAATAATTATAAAAAATATACATGTATTGCATACCGGTAGATCCTCATTTCTAAGATGGAAATATAGAGCTAGGAACTACCCTATTCCTTTTGTTTAGGTGAATAAATACCAAACTTGTCACCTCAAAGAATAAGTGTAGGTATGCTAAAAGATAAGATTTCTTCCTGCCTCTTGATATGCAATTTTCTTTACAAAAGTGTACAAGAGATATATAAGTTAAGATATTCCTGTCATTTTTATGTAATGCATTTTAGCACAACATGGGCTCAGCCATTTTAGCACAACATGGACTCAGCCATTTTCTTGATCATGTGACTACCAGGTGAACTTGTACATGTGGCATGCACCAAGCTCAAGTTGGAAAGATTATTTAATTCAATAACAAAACCTTTACTTTTCAATGTGGAAAAATCATAGCTGAAAAGTTGAAAATTATAATTAGCGATAAATATATAACAGGGGAACAGTTGTAACTCATTTATCTAAAAATACAAAAATTTAGCCGTTGATAAACCTATTCCATTTATGCAAAACCTTCACCCCAGAAGAGCAACAACTCATCTATGTAGTATGCGTTCTGGCAATTATAGTACAAAAGATGGTAGCTGGTGAATGAAATACTTCATCACCACACAGTGAATTTGAATACATTTACTTGGTAAATGACTTCCCATAGTAAATAATAACAAAGAAATGCATAGGGATAACAAAGAAATACATAAGAAAAAATAAAGAAATATATATATATATATGGAAAGATAGAAGAATGAACAAAAATTCATAATGATAGATGGAATATGATTAAAAAAAAACTAAACAAATAATTACATAAGGAAAGAAAGGATAAACAAAGAAATACATGTACAGCTAGGAAAGAAGGAACAAGAAAATATAAAAATACAGCAGGAAAGATATAGAAAACCAGTGAGAGAAAATAGGAACAAGGAAGAAACATCAAGAGTAGGAGATCTCGAGAGAAGGGTGCAGAATGAAGACGCCAATGTACCTGGGTAGACATGTAGGGCTCTCCATCTTGACATCAAGAACACACATAATTATAGGAAAACAAATTTGAACTCAAGAAAAATTTCCTATTACAGAAATCATATTTTAGACAAATGAAATATATTTACTACTTACTGACACTTATGTAGGTGGGAATGGTCAAATGTTTGAAATGTGTTACAATGAGATATAGGCCTAAACTTTGAAGAGGAATATTTTCAGTTAAACTAGAAGTTAGAAAAGATGAAGATAGAAAGGTTAGATGAGTTATCTTCCTGTCTCTTTACAAGCCAAGTCTGTAGAAATATCAATACATCAATCAACATTGTGGCCTCAATATAGCTCTATTTCTTGTTATTCTCTGTTCCCTTTCAAGGCATTTCACTGGGCATGAAAGTAACTTATTCAACCCCCTCCCTCCCTCTCTTCTCTCCACCTTGATGTCTCGCTCTCTCTATCTGTCTCTCAATATAAATATATCATTTCCTCTCTTTCTTCCCTGGTCCCTAGCTCATCTATCCTCCCTTTCCCTTCTTATCTCCTGTCTTATACTGTCTTTTTTGTCTTGAAAATTTCAGTTTCTTCTGTGCTCTCACTTTTCTATCTTTTAATGTGAAATCGAAATTGTAAATGAAATTAGGTATTTATTGTCCATTCAGAATTTTTTTTCACTGGTAAAAGTTTACAGAGATCAATTTACAACAACAAAATAATCATAATCATAGACAGTTACACTAATGTAAACTAAATTTATATCAGCTTAATTTGAATAAGGTACTTGAAATACGTTTTGTACGATGAGGATGAGGACGTTTATAGTTTGTCGTCCCTCTTTCTCTTTCACACTCCCCCCCCCCCTCCCATCTTCATCTATCTCAATCACATTTTCTCTTCAATCGTCATATATAACCTGTAGGCAAAGAAAGTTTATCATTCTCCTCCACCCCTTCCGTGTTGTCATGGTAACAAACCCTGACTGAACCCTAACATCCCAACTCAGAGTCTGACTCTCTCTCCCCCTCCCCCACTCTCTCTCTCTCTCTCTCACACAAATCTCTCTCTGCCTCTCTCTTTCACTCTTCCTCACTTTCTTACTTTTTTCACTGACATTCATCATTCATTTGCTTTTCCTATACATGAATATTTATTTTATGTGTGCTTTCTTTGAATTTTAAAGATAGGTACATGTTGTTCATCTTTTATTATATTATATTTCAGTTTTACTGATTGCTTGAAGGAAATATAAGCAAAAGTTGTTTTAATACAGTTACACATTGTCTTAACCTTTGATGTAGGTCTAGTCCTTCTCTACTTCACTATTTTATTCTTTGTCAGTGAATGACTTTTTCCCTCCTGCGTTTTGTTGGTGCATCTCTTTAAAAAAAATCTTAGTGGGGTGCAAAGCAGGTGAGAACAGGTGGAATGTAGTCACATTCCTGAATGTAATCTCAACTCTCTCCTTTAATTTACTTCTTTCTAACTCATATATCTCTATTTTTCACACCCATTCTCTCTGTGTCTGTCCATTTTTCTGATCTTGATTCTTAATTTGTTGTTGTTGTGCAGTTGCTACAACATTTATTTTTGCCACTCTATCCCTCCATTGACAATCTTTTACATCATCTTGTTTTATCGTTTCAAACACTGCAGTGAAGGGATGATAATTGCCTTCTAGACAAGATGATATAATATAGTATCAATTAATAATTCCTGATATTGGAACCTGGTTCTATATTTTGGTAATGTGTGGTATGATTTACTGTAGTGCTTTAATACTTATCAAAATTTAGTTCAGCAGTTTCTTTTGTAGTGAAGAAATACATGTACTCATATCTGTTAAACCCAAGTCAAACTTAATTATTTAGTTTCTCCTGGTATTCTATTGAGATTGGAGTATCTATTTTTGTCTATCGAATGGCAACATTATGACTTGTGTGTTATGTCATTGCATAGATGATGCGAAGGAGATTATATCATATTTCAAAATATTTTTTGACAACTTTCCTCGCTATAAAGGCATGATCATGGGTATGGAAAATTTTGGAAATTCATCATGATCTTGTTGCCTCATTGAAAATATGTGAAATAAATCAAATTTTAATACTTAGAAATAGCATTGAACGTTTATTTATGTGCATACTAGTGTGAAAAACTGAAAATATACGACAAGTTGAATAATGATGATTTCCTGTCCTGTCAAATCATTTTGACAATGAAGTTCTGAGAGCAATAGAGATTGTGGAAACATAATGATTTTAAAGTTCTTTTATCCCATCCAAAAGAAAAATTTATATGTAACAGTTATAATATGTGGGAATATAATTTTTACACATTCTGTAGAAGAATATTGAATCTTGCTTACTCTCTCAAATCCTGATTTGACCACCTAAGGTTTATGCTTTGTTTCAATGGTCAAAACCAAATGAGTTTATACACACTTTATTTGAGGAACAGCAGAATTGAAATGGAATGAAAAATTCTTTTGACAGCCTGTGGATAGAAATCATTTAGATCCATGCAGGTCATTTATACAACTGTAAGTTACAAAATACTGTCAAGAAAATCACAATTATAATTTGTCTCATTTGATTATCTGGTATAGAGTTTATGAGGAGCTGACACACTATTTTATCATTTAGGAAATCTAAAGGCCCATATTCTACTTAACTTTAAACAGGACATTGGATTTAAGATTTTGTTCAAAATGGGGTTTAACAAGGTTTTTCTGTTGCTTTTTTAAATGTGATTTTAGACCCAGGGTTAAATTTAACTGAATAAGGAGAATACGGAACAAAGTGTTTGGGACTTCAAATAAGAAAAATGACTCAAAACCTGATTTTCTGCTAGCGCCTTTATAAAGTGCACTCAAAATGCAGAGATATATTAAAGAGGCATTTAGTAATTTACAAAACAATCTTTTTCATAAGAACTCTTTACTATGTTTTTCATATTTAAGGAGTACCTTTAAATTTATATTTGTGTACCATACAGACCTACCATGACATGTACGTAATGGCCCATGCAAACTTCTTTCTTCCTCACTCTCTAAATACATCAATAATTTCACTCTCAATCACAATTTCTTCCATCTAATAAATTGACACTCTTTTCATATGACACAGACATAAAACAAACACATGCGGAGAAAGGCAGGTTGATTTGTAGATAGAGAGCGGGGGACTGTTTTATTTGAAATTAATAAAAATGTGGTAGTTTTAATTCAAGTATGCTGGGTACAGAGATGATATTTTATGAGAATGAAACTAACAAAATGCTTAGAATTTGTGTATTTTATCATGATTTCATTATTATCACTTTGTTATGGTAGAGAATAGCCTGAAAAAGTTTAATATGAGATTAATCCACATTGTTACATTATATATTTGAACATCCGAGCATATATGTGCATTTTGTGGTCTAGATTAAACAGAAGAAGAAATTTCCGTTTTATTTGAAGAAGAACAAATTGGAAGGGGAAAAATATTTTAAAATACTAAGGAGTAGATAGGGAACTGACACTTTGGAGACAGGAACTAATGCCGTAATGGGAAGAACTAAAACAGAGAGTTTTATTCTTTTTTTACAGTTGCATTTTCTTCCAAACCCTAAAAATTGATGATGTAAGTCTGAGAAAAGACAGTGTGCATATATATGTATTGACATTCCATCAAGTTGATATTGACATTGATTTTTAGCCAAGTGTTATCATACTTTAATTGTGTTTGTTTTATGAAGCACTCTATGTTTGCTATGCACACTCTCTTAGATTTTATGAAATTGCAATTGAAAAGGAAAATTGGTTGTGGATAGGACGTACCTATACCATCTGTCTAGAATAGTGAACCAAAGTTGTCTCTTAACATATTTTTTCATGAAGCGTCCTTTTCATTCATTTCTATGCATTGAGAAAGACATTCCATGAAATTGTCATTTTATAGAAATTTATTGAATGGCAAAAAATACTTGAAGTTGGCATAGACAATGTGTGTAAAAGGTATCCATTTAGAGTTTTATTTTGTGTAAAAGAAATGTATGCTTCTACCTATTATGTAATGCATTTGAAAAGAGCAAAGAAAGTACTTACATAAAATAGCAGAAACTCCCCTGTTTAATGCAATATAGGAACTTGTTTAAACTTGATATGTTGCAGATATGAGTGAAATAAATAAAATTTAAATGTAGGGCCTAAATAACACTGCTTTTCTATCTAAATTGAATTATTATGTTATGTGTTCAATCAGCAGCCATATTTGCTATTATTAATATCATTATTATTATTATTATTATTATTAGTAGTAGTAGTAGTAGTAGTAGTAGTAGTAGTAGTAGTAGCAGTAGTAGTAGAAGTAGTACATGTAGTAGTAGTAGTAGTAGCAGTAGTAGTAGTAGTAGTAGTAGTACTAGTAGTACTAGTAGTAGTAGCAGTAGTAGTAGCAGTAGTAGTAGTAGTAGTAGTAGTAGTAGTAGTAGTAGCAGTAGCAGTAGCAGTAGTAGTAGTAGTAGTAGTAGTAGTAGTAGTGTTCTTCTGGTAGCTGTTGTTTTTGTTATTATAATTACAATCATTATTGTATAATAATTATTTTATTTCTAATCATCTGTATGTGTTTGTCCAGTTAAAAGTGAGCCCCTTAGTGTGCTCCCCGTTGGTCCTGATAGTAGATATGCACCCTCTATAGAAACACTTCCAGGTGAGCGGGCAATCTCAAATCTCTTCTTCATTTATATCTTCTCATCAGTTTACCCCCATTCAAATTAACAGCATACATGATTAGCATGTTCTTTCTTTGATTTGATATTTGTGTATACACCCCTGCGCCTATTTAATCTATATGCATGGGTTTGTTGGTGATAGCTGTCAAATAATACATAGACCTGAAATATCTTGTCTATCATTGTAAACTACAATTACAATCATCAGAACTTCTGTTTCCTAGGCTAAAGAGTAAAGACAATATGAAAACCTAAAATATATCAATATTTTTCCATTTTAGTAGTAATGCCAAGCTACTGTTAATTCAATCAAGTAGAAATCCATAGCAAATATACCAAACGAAATAATTACTTTTAAAAAATATGCCAATATACCCTATAGATAATCTAGTGGTAATCAAGAGACCATATTTTCACTCAGAATTTCAGAAAAAAGGTTTCCTTCTTATAAAAACTGTGTCTAGAATCTTTACTTATTTGAATGAATAATGGAATATTTATCATGATACATATTTAATGAGCCCTCTTCATTAAATAAAGGAGGAGTTTTGGAGCACAAAGATGACTTTTTTATGACCCAGAAGCTTTCCTTATGAAATAAACAAATACTTTATTCTTGACAGAATGCATCCATGAAATCATAACTAGTATAGGGTATGTGAAAACACATGGAAAGTGGTCTGTTAAACTAAAGGATGCATATGACTGACTGATATCACCTTCCTTCATGTGTAGTGAAGAAGAACAAATGAGTGACGTGTTATTTTGTAAATGACTTTTAATTTACCAACACAATGGATTTTGCAGATGCTATGCATGTCTAATAATAATATAGTTACTGAGTGACCAGTGGTGTGTAGACCTTAATCATGTTTGTTTGTCATCTCAAGTAGTTCAAATCAACCATTTATTCATTCTGAATTTACAATCCATAGATAAAGTTAAGTTACAGACATACATGTATACTCACACATTAAAGCCTCAGTGTCTTTTTCATCTAAGTCTTTTTCTATGGGTGAACTGTGATAATTGTTTTCAAAACTGTTCAAAAATAAACCATGAAAAGTTTTCATCACTCACATATTGTAATTGCGTTTATAATACCTACATGTGTCTGCCTGTATGCAGTATTGCAAAATGAAGGATCATCTGGATATTACTGCTATCATCTCAATATTAATTGCTAGTGAAAGTAAAAATATTAATGTATGTAATTAAAATTAATTGTAACTGTAATTAAACCGGCCATTATGAGCTACTGCTCATGGACAGTTTTCTATCTTGTCAATTTAAAGAAGCCTCAAGATATGAAAGTTCATCAGTACATCTGAAATGTTCTTATCAAAGGCTTGTGTATTAGAGGTGTGTAATAAGAACTATTTCATCACATGAATAAATTATTATATATGTTAAGAACAATCAAAGCCACAGAACCATTTTGCTGTATATTGTAAATTACCATTTCATTCATAAGAAATTCAAGTGCAAAATTTTAATGAAGATTTAAAAAAAATTGATTTAAAACTCTCATATAGTAAGAACATTGTTAACATGAATCATTGAATATCAATATTAAATAGAAGTTACTTGTGATTATGTACATAAGTATGACCTTTTTCAAAATCAGTTTTGAAATATAGAAACAAAACAAAAGGATATCACATATAACCTTTAGATCTACTATGAACTTATGATAAGTCAATCATTTGCAGTGTTTGTTGGTGTAATTGTGTGCATGTGATTTGAACATTTTTCTAAACATATTTTTTTAAAGAATATGATATTGAAAAATCAAATGTCCTTTTCCTCTTTTGAAATCAGATATGATCATATGCAATGATAGTCATACAAATCAAGGTAATTTAAGTCTCTTTGAAGGTGAACTTGATTTGGCCCCAGAGTAAGTCTTTTCGAATATGATTGGAAAAATCAAAGAAAAATTAGGTCAAATAAAAAACGAGCACACTTTTAAAAAATTGAGCATTTTATTTGATGGTGTACTATTTGGGTTTTTCTCTCTCTCTCTCTTTTTAAAAATTATATCGCAGTAGCTTAAAAATGTCATTTTATTTTTTTATTTATTATAGGGTCAAGTTCGGGTCAAAGTTCATTGGACATGAACCTTCGTCAGCCCAAGTCCGAGTTCCCTTCTCAGTATTACAGGTAAGCTTAATTATCTCTCACACATAAGCCGTAATGATTTCACTATTTCACAAGTAAACATATGAAAAATTAATTCACAGCTTTCTTGGTTTCCTAAACATATCATAACCTACAGATCATATTTTTGGTAGCTAATGATTTAGTGGAAGGAATATATTACATATTTGTTTTCATGGACTAGGAATCAGCTGTCCTTTATCTAATGGCTTAAACCTGTCTTTCATGAATTGTGTTAAAAAGGAACTAACTCCACATATAGCGTACACCTGCAATGCAATGACAGTTTGAGGCTTCCATCCTCATCCTTTATAGATGCCCCTCCCCCTAACAAAACAAAAAAATCCCCCCCCCCACCACCCCCAGACAAAATCTCCAAACTACTCCCTAATTTATTCACCCTGTAAATAGTTTCCTGTTTATAATTGGTGTAAGATTTTAAAGAGATGTAGTTATTAGGAAGGTGCGAGGGTAGTTGTCCTTATTTTTTTTTTTTTGGGGGTGGTGGAGTTATATGCGGTGACAGTCCAGGGTAAATTCTTCCTGTTATGTTTGAAAACATAAATATTCATAAGTGGTATGCAAATGGTGGTATAACCGGATTACCACTTCACAACATGAATATTTATGAGTTGTATGCAAATATTTTTATCACCTCATTCGCCGCTTCAAATCATGTCATGTCATGACCCTTGCCTTTTTACGATCGAGAAGGAAAAATTAACTTGACAGAAATGAGGGAGAAAAAATGGTGAAAGATAGGAGATACTGTATTTCCTCCATGGTAGAGAGAAGGTTTGTTTTTTGGCTGGTAGGTAGGCTGCTAGGTAAGATTTCTCAGGAGAGAGCAATGAGAGTCCTGATGAACCAGAAATGCGGGCATTTGTGATCTTCAGATATCACTTTCTTTTGATTACACTCCTGTGACTACAGTGGTTTGGCCATCTAGTGAACACACTGTACAATCTTACCTAGTGCCTATAAGAGATTAATCTGGAGCTAATTGTTTAATTATCCAAGATGTGTGCTGTAAGGATTAATACCTTAGCTGCATTAGACAGGTGAGTAGTAGAAATAGATGCTAGCTGTCTGATAGAAATAAATCTGGATTAGCTAATTATGAGAGGTGGTGGTAATCCACACCAATAGTCTCTGTTACATAATCCTATCATTTGATATGAGTATGAGAGGCAAGGCTAGCTGGCTGGCTTGTAAACCATCCACACCCGACAGTCTATTAACACTTCTCTCTTACAGATTAGTATAGAAGAGAAATGGGAAACTGATCGCTTGATACCCGTTAGGAATTCAGCAAGGATTTCACACCAGCCTTTCACAGGGTTGTCTTTAGAAATTAGTCATATTGAGTAGCCAGACAGTCGTATGAATTACCAATCAAATTAATTTCTGCTTTGTTTTTATGGATAAATTTCTCCCATTTTCCTCTACCTATATCTACTTGTGGTGGTTTGAACTATTCAATTTTCTCTTGAATGAAATAGACAATGCTCTTTAGATTACTGTGATTATTGTGCAGGATTGCATGAAGCAGCAAAATTAGCGTGCAAAGGGTTGTTTATTTTATCAGAAACTTAATTTTAAGTTATGTTGGAAGATCTTATTGTATATTGTCACCATACTTGTTTAAAGAGCAATCCAACCCTTATAATGATTACATTTGAATGAAAGCAGAAAACTCAGAGAAACAGGATGGCGAAAGTTTAAAATACATTGGAACAATAATAAGAAAGTTATGAATGTTTGAAATATATTAGATCACTACAGCTATGCTAATCTCAAATAGGTAATTTTGTATGTTGATTGTGCGTAGTGACAGATACCTCTGGGGATCTTCCCCAATTGCCTTCACCCTTGGAGCACTACTCAAAATATATTAAAATTATAGTATTATATTATTACAGGTCCTCTAAAAAGAAAAGACCTTCCCAAGTCATACATTTTAGAAAAATTGAAATTATTGTTAGTTTGTGTGTTGGAATAAATAGGAAATATATCTCCCACTACATCACAGAGACATCACAACTTGTTCATTTTTAGTCCGATTTCTTTCAAATATTCAACAGTATGCTTCTCAGATTGTTCTGCTTTTCTCTAGAGTAGTTTGCTGTCAAGCTTGGATTTCCTTTAACATCATTGTTAATCTGATTCTTTGATATTCAAATAAAAATGATTTAGCCTAAAAAGTGCTGTTTTTACATTATGCTGTCATAACAAAGCTCAGATTCAAATTGCAGTGATTAGGAGAAATCTTTTCAAATGTTATGATCTTTATCTTTGTGTCTTGTTTGATTTGAAATCAATTGGTTAGATATTGAATATTTGTTTAAAGATCTATTCAAGTAATCACATTGTGATATAATAAAAGTAATGACTCTCTGGATGACTGTTCAAATAATTGCATATTTCTACTAAAATGTATGTGCACGAATCCAAAACTCAAGTTAATTAACCGGTCAAAATGCGCAATCTGAGATTTTGACATGGTCATTAAGTAGTTGAAATCTTGTTTATTTGTCTTAGAATTTAAAACAAATTGTACAATCTTTTTTTCTTCTTTTAATTTGTTTACAAGAATAATGATAATAATAATAATGATGATAATGATAATGTTAATGAAATAATAATAATAATAATAATATTAACAATAATAAGTGTTTAGAAACAAAAAAGTTGTCAATACATTTGTTTTCCAGGTTTCATTGACATGTGCTTAGAAAACAAAATGTGAAAGTTGATACTTTTTTTTGGTACATTTTTTGTTAAAGAAGAGTCTATTCAGTGCTTATTTTATTGTTTCTCTTGCTGCTTAAAAAAACATTTTAGAGTGACTGGTTTGGCTTCATATCTCTTTTAATTTTAAAATGTTAAAGATGGAATTTGATATCAAAGTGATCTCCCATTTCAAATCCCCCAACCAAAAACAACAACAACCCAAAAAATAAAGAGGGCCCTTTTCCCACATTTTAAAATATATGATAGGAAGTAGTTCTAGTGAAAGCTGTGGTCCCTTTGTTGGTAGAGGATGTATTAAAGGTGGATGTATTTTTTTCCTGTGTGGTTGATGATATATCCGGTGAATAGGGATAAAAACACCTCCACCCTTCCTGTCTCTTTACATACTTATTCAGCTTCAAAACAGGAAGCTTATATGATATACTATCATCAAACAACATTTTAGGAAGGAGTCACAAGTTGTAAGAAAAAAAACCCTGAAAAATAAGCTTAATTTGTGCAAACTTCAAAGGAACAATGTTTTGCTATTAATCCACATCAGTATTACATACATGTGGATAGAGGGAAGATATTCATATTTTGCTTTGAAAAGCTGACGTAGAAATATGTGATAACCATTATTTCTTGATTTTATTCCCACGATGTTCCTATGGTGTCTACATCGTCAGATTCAGATATATTTTGTACCAATGACTCATGGCATCTCTCAATCAAACTGCTAGAAAGACAACTTTAATTCTCTTCAAAGTAATTTTAAATAATGGCTGAAGTGAAGGTTATTAGATTTATCATGCAACCTCAAAGGTACAATCTAATGGGTTTTTGTCATCTCTTAAGTGAAACCCATCATTTAAAGTGGTAATGGAAAGTGTTGATGAAATGTTCGAATCTATAATTTCTCTCTTATATTTCTTTATTCTTATGTTTGGCAAATGCACATCAATATGGCTGTAGTTCATTCTTTTGAGAAAGCAATTACATCAGTTTTTGTATTTTGTTTTTGTTTTTCATAACATTTCAGACTTTTTAAAAATCAAGCTTCCAATATTAAAATATTTCCTTCATATACCATTTGCAACTGCAATGAAAATGAAGGTCACAGTGAAAACAAAAAGAGAAAAACAATGACCAGGTTCACCTTTCTAATACATAATTTCCATGAAGCTCATTTGTTGGAAGGAGACAGGAGTGGGGAGGATTCCTTTTGTAATTCTTTGGTGCCCCCCTCCCATGTTATGTAATCTGATTTTTATTAAATGTTTCTCTTATTTTTTCCTTTTTAAAAATGATGCATATAGTATATTTTGTGTATGTGTGTGTGTGTGGGGGGGGGGGTTGGGTGATTAGTTACCTTGAATTTTAGTAGAGGTAAAAAGATATTAAAAGTTAATTTTGGGCTTGAGATATTGAATGAGAATTGATGAATTGGATAGTACGATGAATAAGCATCAACAGGAAGTCATCTTAAAAAAATATTTGAGATTGAAAAAAGTTAGCAACTCTTATTAGCTAATAATCTATCCCGGTCATAAGAAAAACTAGAAAATGAAAGAAAAGTTTGAAACAATTAGTGAAAGCAATACTGATTGGATATCAAGAAGTTTCCGTATCATGCCACGAGACTTCCGAACACTTGATCTGACCAAGAGGAAGTTTACAAGTTTAGAAGGAAACTGTGGTACCTGACCAATCAGAAGATCTATTCAGCTTGTTTGTTTTTAGGGGTTTTTAGTCAAGAAGGGAAGTGAGATGATCTTGATTATAATGCAATGTTCTTAGGTCATAGGTCATTGTCTTCATTGTGTCACATGTGATGCTTAGTTTCACAAATAAGTGCAACTTCTATTGTAAAGAATGCAAATTTATCTAAAATAAAAAGTGAATTCAAATTGCAGAAGAAAGTTTTTTCAAACAAATTCAAGTTACTGGCAAAAGGTGTCAGCTTATCTGAAGAATGATTAAAATAGGTAAACTCTAGCAAGCAAGGACTAGTCGAATCGTATTGGATTATGAACCATTTCTAATCTAGCTCATCCATGAGATTTCTATGGTTAACATGTAATAACATGTATTTGTCATGTCTTCATACATCCCTTATGTGTGGGTCTTAAGAAGGTACTTGGTAAATCTTACTTCTATTTTTACACATAATACAAAAATTTACTGAGATAAAGATCAGTCAGCTCAATGGTGTGATAAACTGGAAATGTGAGGAACTTCTCCAAAAAAAAAGAGAGTAGCTGCGTTTACACTGTAAGCAAAAATGTTTGATTATTCTCACATCATGGTGTTTATATAGAGATGCTACCAGCCAACACGGCGTAAAACCGAAATGAAAAAATTCACCACTGAAATGTGGTATTTTTCTGAAATTTCACTGACTTTGGCAGTGTAAATGCCCGCTCTCGGAACTTTTGTATGATTTTGGTTTTTGGTCACGTGACTCTCCTGGCTTCCCTGCGATCGCATGCAGAGCAGCAACATGTCACGCATGCGCACTACTCATCAAAAAATTTGAATGAGCAAACAACAACGTTTTTTAAGGGTTTTTCCAGTAATGTAAATGGCAGTCTAAAAAGTCAATGATTTTTCAAAGTGTTTGGGCTGTGTAAATGGGCCTAGAGAGAGAGAGAGAGAGAGAGAGAAATTGTGCCCAGTTCTGGACCCTAGCCTTCAGTCCCCTGCTGTGTAATGCCTAAGGACAAATGGTAGCATCAAAGAATCAGTTTGAATTCCAGCTTCAGTCTTTCTTTTTTATTTTGGTTGCAGAGTTTAGATGGGGGTGACACCTCTGCACCAAACAAATAAACTGAGCTATTTTTCATTAGACCATAGTCACCATCTTGAAGGTCATATAGGAGTGTTACATTCAGGGGGGTAGATTGATATTCCATCGGGGTAAACATGGTGGCAACATCACAAAACCAAATTTCAATTACTGAAAAGCAGAACAATTTTGGTTGAAATAATCCCTTCTAATGATATGTGTAGCATGTATTTACTGCAAGGTATATGTTATAAAAATTGAATGTTCTTCAGGATTTGTTTAAAAAATCAGTTGAGTGGAGAAGTAGAATAACAGTCATTAATATATATATATATATATATATATAATTGTTTAATGTCTTTGTTACAGTCAAGCATACCCACACATCCTGCCTACTCCAACGGCTCAGGGCGCCAACTTTCAACCAGTAGGATCACAGACACAAGGCACATTTGGTTCTCAGAGTGCCTCCAGTTACCCTTACTCTACTCAGACATCACCCTCGCCCTATGGGCTAGTAGGACAAGCTATGTCCTATGGTAAGATAACTTCCTTATATCTCATTTATGGGCTAGTATATAGTAGAGTTGTAGCTATGTCCTATGGCATAATTTGAATTATTTAGGAACTGAAACTTGCTAGTCATTAGATTCTTTCCTTTCTTTTTAAAGTTAGTATAGTAACCAAGAATACTAGCTCTTTGTTCCAATTATTGAATTAAAAAAGATGTATTGCTCTTACACTAATTTAGTACAAAAAAGAATTTCTCTTAATATAAGCGTTACATGTAGTAACCAAATATGAGCATGGCGGTATGATGGAAATTTTGGTAACAAAGAAAATAAATATTTGTGAACAACAAGAAAAACTGGTACCTAAAGAAAATACCAGGTGTTCCATCCATGTTTCTAACAAAGTGGGCATTTATTTTATTATTTTACAGGAGCAAAGTCGTTAAAGTCAGACCCGGCTACATTACAAGGTCAAGGGTCATATCTTAGTACATATGGTTCATCAAGCTTCACTGGTAGTCCGCAAGCAACACAGAGCCCTTATTATGGCATGCAAGGTACATTTCTTTATCCATTCAGTACCTCACCGAGTCCTTATTATGACATGCAAGGTACCTGTCTTTATCAATTCAGTACCTCACAGAGCCCTCATTATGACATGCAAGGACCTGTCTTTATCCATTCAGTTGCTCACAGAGCCCTTATTATGGCATGCAAGGTACTTTTCTTTACCCATTCAGTACCTCACATGCTAGGTACCTTTCTGTATTCATTCAGTACCTCACAGAGCCCTCATTATGGCATGCTAGGTACCTCACAGAGCCCTTATTATGGCATGCAAGGTACCTGTCTTTATCCATTCAGTACCTCACAGAGCCCTTATTATGGCATGCAAGGTACTTTTCTTTGTCCATTGAGTGCCTCACAGAGCCCTTATTATGGCATGCAAGGTATCTTTTTTTTATCCATTCAGTACCTCACATGCTAGGTACCTTTCTGTATTCATTCAGTACCTCACAGAGCCCTCATTATGGCATGCTAGGTACCTCACAGAGCCCTTATTATGGCATGCAAGGTACTTTTCTTTGTCCATTGAGTGCCTCACAGAGCCCTTATTATGGCATGCAAGGTATCTTTTTTTTATCCATTCAGTACCTCACAGAGCCCTTATTATGGCATGCAAGGTCCTTTTCTTTATCCATTCAGTACCTTACAGAGCCCTTATTATGGCATGCAAGGTATCTTTTTTTGTATCCATTCAGTACCTCACAGAGCCCTTATTATGGCATGCAAGGTCCTTTTCTTTATCCATTCAGTACCTTACAGAGCCCTTATTATGGCATGCAAAGTACCTTTTTTAATCCATTCAGTACCTCACAGAGCCCTCATTATGGCATGCTAGGTACCTTTCTGTATTCTTTCAGTACCTCACAGAGCCCTCATTATGGCATGCTAGGTACCTTTCTGTATTCTTTCAGTACCTCACATAGCCCTTAGATTGGCATGCAAGGAACCTGTCTTATCTCTTTTATCATTCTCCCGGTCTTATCTATAGGTGTGTCTTCATCAGCTCGAGATTGCCAAATAGCCCGCTATTTCTGATTTGGGAAATAAGCCCGAAGTTACAAATCGCTTCTTCATCAGCTCGAGATTCATGAATCTCGAGCTTGAGAAATTAGCTCGAGATATTTTGCTAAGCGTTCGCGCATAGTGCGAGTCTTCGGGCTGGTGAAGACGCACTGGACAATTAGCGGGATATTTTGCCAAATAGCGGGATAGTTTGCAAACTAGCCCAAGATATCTTGGGATGACTATCTCGACCAAATATTCCGCTAATTGCAACTGCGGGCTGATGAAGACGCAAACTAGCTGGATAATTTGCGATCGGGATAGTTGAAATAGCGGGTTATTTGGCAATCTCGAGCTGATGAAGACAGGCCTTATTTGTATGCCACATCTCCCTTCTCACTGTGCCACATTGTATTTATTATAGGAAAGATATACAAAGGTTTGTGCATAATTGCATGTGTTGCAAATGATCAACCATGCAGAGAGGCAAAGGAAGCAACTAAAGTGTTACTGAAAATCACCAATAAGTCAAAGAAACACTTAACATCATTCTTAAAGGATAATTAACATTTTCACCTTGTTGTTCTCATAATCATTTTTGAATGTGAGATAAATTGGGATGAATGCCATTAGAAATGCATTTTGTGATTTCAAGTTTCAAACTCTTGAATAGGTTAATTAATGGGGATTTAAATCTTCAGTTAAAGTCATGGGTTTTGCATAAATATGTTTTTCTAGGTGCATCTAGTTGATCTTATGCCAACCAGGTTTTTGATATATATAGACTTCAAAAACTAGACATCTGTCAAAAAGTAGGCTTTCCAAAAGGACTTTTTATTGGTTGAGATATGCCCAATTAGTGTGTACCAAAATCAGAATTTGGAGCAAATCAGTATTTTGACCTCATGAACCTTACCAACACTTCTCCATCATCAACATACAGGATGGATATACATCATCACAAATATTATGTAAAATATCAATTTCTCTTCACTTTGATAGATAAGGTTGAAAGAAAATCCACAAGTTATTTATCTTGTCTAATTGCTTGTACATGTATTATTTGTGTTTGCTAGGTACGTTTACAACGGCAGGCTACACATACCCATCAACCAGCAATACAACAACAAATTCACAGGGTTTCAACAGTACACATCAGGTACGTAAATATTATCTTGTAATTGAACTGATTCAAAGAAATTCAAGTTCAGAGTATTTTAGTACTTTTGCTTTGGCATAAATCTTATTCTACATTGTTAAAGGTAGTGTATTTCTTTTGCAGCCAACATAAAATTCTGTAGAACTTTGCAGGAATTGTGAATATGTCACGTTTGTCCTATCTGTGAAATTTAAACGTTAGCAGTGTCCTAGTATTCAAATTATGCAAGGAAACCTGTTTACTTTCTAGACTTCACTGTCAGACACTATAATGTGACTGACTGACTTCTTTCTTTCTTTGGTAATAACTTACATAAAATGAGCTGTAAAGGGTACATGAGCATTTGTCTACATCAATAACCCACTTCTTGTAATGGCCAAAGTTAAACTGATTGAATCTTTGCGCAACACAAAATGTACGATCTTTCGGTAGAAGGGTCTAAAACTCAGACTATTTAATTAAACGACCGTAATCGCTAATTTCGATTCGACAACTAACGGTTGTTATTTTCCCACCAAAAGACATTTTCAAGCCCATTTTGTTTTTAAGGGAAGTTCTAAATTAGTATTATCTTTCAAATGCCATTGGAATTTAACCTTTTCATTTGTTTGGCCTGCAAATGGGACATAGTACCTTTAAGATACACATTGGATAAAATTTAGTGCAAAATGGTTGGTATTATGTTTAAAGATCTCTTTTCAGTCCTGTGTACTACAAGGCACTGCACAGAAGTGCTTTTGTGAGGTTGTACATGGTGGGGACTGGTTGATTTGTGTCTAAGTTTATATCATGAAATCTTATTTCTATTTGTCTTGTTTCTTTACAGGGTGTAGAATATGGTTCTTATACGGCCTACAGTCAAACCGGTTTCAACCAGTACTACGCTTCACAAAATTACAGTCCCTACACTATGTCAAATAGTTTTAGCTCTAGCACGCCGTTACCTAATACAACAACATACCAGTTAGCGCCGTTACCAAGTGACAGTGAGTAAAAAGATATTTACTATTTTATCTTCCCTCATCTCATCAATCATCCTATGAAGACTTTCATCTTGTTAATTTATGCGATTCTAATGTGATTGTGATGGTAATCCAATTTCACTCAAATATTGTGTAACTCTGAGATGTATCTCCTGAGCAAGGTTGAAACCCTTAATGGAGAGTTGGATTATTAGCAATCTGCTTGCTAGTCCAAGTTAACCATTGTATCATTAATTGTGGACTAGAAAACTGGATAACTCCACTCCAAAATGCTTTTTTAAAGAACAATATATTATTCAATATGTTGGTAATGAATATTTTCTTAGCATTATTTTGTTTACTGCCATTGATCTGCAACACTTGTCTCATAATAAGAGGGTATGATGAAGGGCAAATAATACCTAATGATATTATTTGATAATGCAAAACAGGTGAAACCATAAATTCTCTTACATCTGATGGTTTAATGGAAAGAGCTTGGATAGCAGAAACTGTTGATTTGTTTGAACTTAGAACATTTGAGATTTAACCTTTCATACTGCTCAATAGTCAGGTACTTCGTTTATGATAGATACAAACAATCTTATCTTTAAAATGATTTTAAATAACCATTGTGTGCCTGGCTGTAGTTTTTAGTTTTTAGATTTTGTGTATTTTCCCCCCTTTTGACAATTTCAACCCGTTACCTCCTGGCCAATTTTCTGTCATTTTCTTGGTCTCCAGCAGGCATTCCTGTGAAGACCGAATGATTCTCTTTCCCCCAGGGCTAAACCACTGCATATTTCTCTCTAGTTTTCTTAGTTGTTTGAATACAAGCGTGAAGTCACGTTCGCAGGTCGTAGAAATTGATGTGACGCATCACATTGCTGGTTTGGAAGAAGCTTCTTAAAGGCTGTGTTATTGATTTGTGTTTGTCAAGAGACGCACACCATTCTACTCAATTATTCACTATTTTAAAATTCATTTAAACAGGTGTGAGATTTTTCTGCAGGGCTGATTTTAAATGATTGAAATCGCACTACAGTTTTTTTTTTTTTTTTGCTTTTTCTTTTGAACATAGGTACTTGTGTCTAGAATAGCATATAAAAATTGCTTAGATGTTGACATTTTTATCAAATATTACTGGAAGAATTATAAGATACCTCCTGATTTATTCCTCCTTTTTAGAATGCACTTGTTCTATTGTAATGAGTATAGAAATTACCTCAATGTATTAAAAATAATGAAAAAATAACTATGGTAATATTTGTTTTGGTATGCTATCACATGTGTTTGTAACTGATATTGTATCAGGGCTATTCTGCATATCCAAATTCATTTTTACAAAAGTTTTTGTAGCAGTTTGAAAAAGCATACTTTTTACTGTAAGTGTCTCCATATTCATTGACTGAAATGTAAGAAAGTCAGAGGACCTTTTTCCGAAGGCTACATGAAAAAATATGAGTGATAAAGGCCTATGAGTTTGCGGGTATGAAAGTATAAGTCTCTGGTGGTGTTCCATTGCTGATACATTTTTAATTACATGTGTGAAGACTTACATGTAGTCTTTATATCATCATGTGATGGCAATACAATGGTTATACCAATCAATATTAATCAGTGAAAACTGACCCTAATCCACACTTTGTCAAACTATATTTTGCAATTTGTTCATGTGAATTTGTTCATCTACAGACAGTGTTAATGGGACTAGAATCAACCAAGGATTTGAGCTTACAGTCAGTTGAGAGGGAAGGGTATTCAGAAATACAATGTAACCATTATGGCAGAGAGAGAGAGAGATAGATAGAGAGAGAGAGAGAGAGAGAGAGAGAGAGAGAGAGAGAGAAAAGACTCAATTAAACTTGGAGAAAGTGAGTTCTTACCGCAGGGGATTAGGGACAATCTAGAAAATTGGGCCATAAAATGTTATGGACAATTATAGTCCTGCTGGTACTCAATGCATACTATTATCAGAGAGAATGGGGAAAATGAGAGAAAGCGGCCTATTGAAGCTTGTACAAACAGCCCCTGATATATGTACCAAAAGAATATCTTGGAGCTATGTAGAGAGTTAGCTTCTCATCAACTTTCAATCATAAACGAACCGTGGAAGGTCAGAAATATACTAGGAGGAAGAAAGAGAAGAGGAAGGACTGAAAATAGGAAGAAAAGAGAAGATGGACGATAACAAAATATTTGTGGTTATGATTTCAACATGGGTAAGAGAAATGAATTTCATCCAGCAAACAAAATGGTCAGAAAAACAAATCAGTTCAGGCTAATTGAAAAAAATGAAGGGAGGATAGACTTAGGGAGTGAGGAGATGGATAATTGTGAAACACATCTGAAAGATAGATAATTGTGGGGAAGTAGGGATTGAAAATAGCAGAAAGATGACAAGTTCATGATGAACAAATGAATGAAACTTAATTTGCCTGCAGAAATTAAAGTTGGAATGAAATAGGGGTGGAGTGACCTCAACCATTATTGTTTATGGGTCACAAGGTTGCGCCTGTCACCCATGGGCAACAGATGATGACCTCAGATGACCTTTGTGGCACTGAATAGAACGACAGCAGGATAATAAGAGGGCTTGCCTGAAATGAGACCATTATATATGTGTCAGGGCTAATAGAATCAGAGTGGTAACAAGTCTAGATGTTTGGTAAGGTAGGGGTAATAACATCAGAGTTGTAACAAGTTGAGATGTTTGGTAGGGAAGGGGTGATGGAATCAGAGTGGTAACAAGTCTAGATGTTCGGTAGGGAAGGGTGATAGATCAGAGTGGTAACAAGTCTAGATGTATGGTAGGGAAGGGGTGATAGAATCAGAGTTGTAACAAGTCGAGATGTATGGTAGGGAAGGGTGATAGATCAGAATGGTAACAAGTCTAGATGTTTGGTAGGGAAGGGGTGATAGATCAGAATGGTAACAAGTCTAGATGTTTGGTAGGGAAGGGGTGATAGATCAGAGTGGTAACAAGTCTAGATGTTTGGTAGGGAAGGGGTGATGGAATCAGAGTGGTAACAAGTCTAGATGTTTGGTTGGGAAGGGGTGATAGAATCAGAGTGGAAACAAGTCTAGATGTTTGGTAGGGAACGGGTGATAGATCAGAGTGGTAACAAGTCTAGATGTTTGGTAGGGAACGGGTGATAGATCAGAGTGGTAACAAGTCTAGATGTTGGTAGGGAAGGGGTGATGGAATCAGAGTGGTAACAAGTCTAGATGTTTGGTAGGGAACGGGTGATAGAACAGAGTGGTAACAAGTCTAGATGTATGGTACGGAAGGGGTGATAGAATCAGAGTGGTAACAAGTCTAGATGTTTGGTAGGGAAGGGGTGATAGAATCAGAGTGGTAACAAGTCTAGATGTTTGGTAGGGAAGGGGTGATGGAATCAGAGTGGTAACAAGTCTAGATGTTTGGTAGGGAACGGGTGATAGATCAGAGTGGTAACAAGTCTAGATGTTGGTAGGGAAGGGGTGATGGAATCAGAGTGGTAACAAGTCTAGATGTTTGGTAGGGAACGGGTGATAGATCAGAGTGGTAACAAGTCTAGATGTTTGGTAGGGAAGGGGTGATGGAATCAGAGTGGTAACAAGTCTAGATGTTTGGTAGGGAAGGGGTGATAGATCAGAGTGGTAACAGGTCAAGATGTTTGGTGGGGAATTACTAGGGGACAGTCTCCAGCTGACAAGGGAATATGGCATTGTTTGGGAATGTAATAAACTTTGTTATACTGAATCGTGAGAGATAACTTTTGAAAGGGTAACGTCTAATCCATTTGCATTGTATTTCCTCCCCCTCCCCTCTCCCCTCCCCTCTCCCCTCCCCTCTCCCCTCCCCTCTCCCCTCCCCTCTCCCCCTCTCACTCTCTTTCTCTCTCCCCCCTTCTCTCGTTTGTGTACCTTGTGCCCATTCACTGTCTGTGTGCCCCTGTATCTCCCAATCCCTCTCCATCTAGTCTTTTCTCTTGTGATTCTCTGATTTCTCTTCATAGAATTTCATTCTCAATAACCCTTACACTACCTTCCTGTTCTCTTTTCCTTCACTCCTTGAGGGCAATCTCTTAACAGCGTTAAAGCTTGAAAAATGATTGATGCTTGACACAAATTCTACAATATTGAAGTTACGTTTACCATGTACAAATACACTGAATTAAAATTCGGATGAACCAAACACATATCATTTTTTAAAAATTGTAATTTAAAGGTTAATTATTCATTTGCATCCTTTTTGTTTTAAAATTTAGTAACAGAAGTTTTTTTTGTTGTAATGAAAGGCACATGATGCTTAGACCTTCTTTTCTCTCAGTTCAATGGCTGTAATGGAGTGTGAAGGCTGTAAAGGTATTCAGTAGATGGTTAAGGAGCGTATGATAGATAGATCATCAGTAGTCACTGAGTTAAAGAATGCTTGAGAGGGGTAGGTAAGAATGGTGCTATGTAGGGCTCATTGGAGTGGTCACTGCATATCACTAACACTCTCCAAATCAAGTTCTCCCTGCTCCTAGGACAGGGACCCCCTCCAACAACTTCAATCTTCGACTCACCTTTCGAGAGAGACCTTTACACCGGTCGTTTCGCCGACTGCACACCGACCGACTATCCCTTTCCCCTCTCACTTCATCTGGCGTCTATGGTTACGCTTCCCATACTCTTTCCCCGTTTCTTGAACGGTTTTTAAAGCTCCTCGCGCCAATTGCCTCTGGGCCAAACTACTTGAGCTGATGAGGAACGAGGCGATTGGAATTATCTCCATAACGTTCATGTCGCCCTCAGTGAAGCAAGCTAGCGGCCAAAGGAAGCTTGTCATCAAGATGCACAAGATTTGACCAAATTTTCCCGTCTCCCCTAGAATGATTTAAAATTGTATCCTGTCTTAAGGTTTATTTGGTGAGAGACTCTCTACAGTCCCTCTCTGTGTGTGACTGCTTTGGCAACCCGTTTATTGTTTTGCCTAGATGTACACTGGCATATCTGTCAGAAGACACTGTTCAAATAGCTGGATGAATTTTAGGTTCAGTAAAGTTACTACCGTATGTTCAATTATCTTTGGGATGAGAACAAATTGGGTATTCTTTTTTGTGCGTGCTTACTGGTTAATTTTTATCAAAAATGACAAAAATGGTCTCAAGTTTTCTTTTATTGTAAGGTCATTTAGCATGAAGGAAGATATATTCATTCTTACTATTCTTGTTGTAATGTTCTATAATATATATTTTTTATGGAACAGATGTATTACATTTTTTTTTAATATTTTTATTTTTATATACTTGTATCTGTATACTTATTGTTCACCACAATTCACACATAACCAGCTTATAAAACCTGCTATCTTGTATCTCACTTGGTATGCATAGTGTTTGATGAAGATGTATTTTAAGATATGGCATTCAACAGGTTAAAGGATGTGCCGCTGGTGACACCCTCCTGGTTCCTCATCAACTGCTCTTCTAGGTTTACAATCCATGGCATTAAGTGTTGTTAACTCACTGAGCGCTTAGCCTCCTTTGGTTTCACATTATTCGTGTTGGGTAATGCGTGCATGAACATGCATCCTAAACCTATCAGTCGATGTCTAAATTATCGGCATTAGATTGCAATGCATTTTGATGAGGTTCCTAACCTGCAAGGTGCTTGTTTACTTCCTCTTCAACCAGACATCATTTCAAGGTGAAAGACAAGGTGAACTCTCACTTAATACATCTAGCTACCAATTTACATGTCAAATAGAAAGCACACTTTCTTTTCTTTGCCCCATTTTCATTTATATTCTTCATTATCTGCTTTATTAAACCATTTATACATTTTCTCTATATGAACAGGTTGTGCCCTCAGTGTAAAGGATCCTCTTGTAAAGATTTCAATCATTTCACCTTATATGCCACTTATCTTTTTTGAAGAACTTCACTAACATTGACACATGAGCTGCATTTACTAGTCGCTACTATCGGTAAACACAACGGAAAAACCCAAACCCAAACCCACCTCTGCAGTGTGGTTTTATAAAAGGCCGGCAGAGATTTCACAGATTTTTGCAGTGTAAATGGGTGAATGATTCCAGTTTGTGGTAATGGGACTCTTCTCGCTTCTGTGTGATCACATGCAGAGCAGCGACAAGTTGCGCATGCGCACTACTCACCCCCAAAACAGAATGAACAAACACTGATGTTTTTTATGGATTTTTCCAGTAGTGTAAATGGGCCTATTTATCTACTAAGTCACCTGACATTTCTCACTATACTCGTGTCAAATTCAATGATACCTCCATTTGGGATGTCTTTTGATTGGCACCATCTGAAAAAGTTTTTAAACATGTACCTCACTTATCGTGTACTCAACTCAAAGTATCCACCTGTACACTCCATCAGCATGGCATTTCTCAGTATACATGTACATTTATCAGACACTCAATGCAAAATATGCCCTTAATACTCCATCACATGGCATTTTTCCTCATTGTTTCTCACTTATCTTAAAGAAGTCGACCCAACTCCACCACAATCTGATCCCTCCACTACTCCATCTCTCTCTCATGCAGTTGAGAATACTTTCACCACTGATGCCTCCATCAAACTAGATGATGCCAATGGTATTGGAAGAGGGCGTCAAGGTCAAGGTCAAGGTCCTAAGAATGGTAGTAGAACCAAGTCAGCAGGAAGAAGTAGAAGAAATAATCCATCACCACCTCCAGAAGATGGTTTAGAGGTAAAAGTCAATACCCTATCATTATTCATTACTCATGCTATCAATTAAGCACTTATTATTAATACTAGATAGTTGTGTGGCCGGCTGGCTGGCAGAAGGGTGAACCGGTTCGATGATCTGCTAAATGCAGAAATGTGATATTGCGTTAAGCAGAAGGTCATTGGTAATAAAATGTCTGTAATTTCTTATATGTTATGAAACTACTCAAATTAGGTAGATATGATTTATTTTCTTTATTTTATTAGTCAATAAAGAAAAATCCCTGTCAGGTAGAAATCTACACTTGATATGAACCAATCGCAAGAAAGACAATTCTTTCAGTGGATTGTTGGAGCTATATTAGTGTCGGGTCCTGACTCTCATACGAGACATCTCAGGTTCAATCCTTCCTCAGTGCTTACATCCTTAGATAGGATGCTTTGCCCAGTGTGTAATAGGTGTAATGGGTAGCTGGTATTGCTAGGGTAATACTAATTTCATTGCCTGCAGGACTGAAGAGCAGGATTAGCTCTGATGTACATACTCTGGGTAAATAAGACCTAATTATCATATTGATCAAGATGTGCTTCTGCCACATTTCCCCATTGTCAATTTCTTTTGTGACCCCAATCTATACTCGGCCATGTCTCTAAAACTAATTTAAAACAAAAAACAGCCTCTTAATCTATATCTGTGATGAAATAAAGCATATACCATGTGTAACATTTTGTTTGTTTGATTGTATTTTTCCTTATCCATATGGCTAACTATTTTTTTTACTCAGCACAAAGGTTGACTGAATGCATTTTGTGATAGATTCATTTAGATCTTCTTATCCCACCAACATGCCTTCCTTTGTCTGTGTGAATAGATGGATAGGTTTGTCAGTATTTGTCAATATCTAGAGTATTCTTAATGTTGCATTTCTATTATTTAGGTTATGTTTCCATCTTGCTCTATTCTTCACAGAGAGTATTTGTTTGGGATTTGGATGAAACCATAATCATCTTCCACTCACTGTTAACGGGGTCATATGCAACCAGGTTTGGAAAGGTAAGATCAAGATTTCATTATTTTTTTTATTTTCCTAAAAACTCCTTTGAATTATGCAACATTGTAATACACTGTCCTTATTTTATTTGTGACTGAAGACTATTAATTGAAATGTAAAGTGTAACGTGTTAATCATACATCATATATTTGTTCTGGGGATGATAAATAGTTAATCCTCTGATAAAAATAGAATTATTTGTGTCTATGCCACTGATCTTTGCAGCCTACCAAAAGGCTTATGACCTTTTTTTCCCCTTCAAATCTTTATTTTATCTTAATTAGTCCTTTACACCCTTTCCCCTTTTCTCTCTTCATTTGTATTTATTGGGGGCTGGATTGTCTTCTTTTCTGATTATTCTTTATCTGTTCCTCCATTTTACTCCCTCTGTATCTTCTTAACATACTATTTCCATAAACTTACCAAGGCATACCAAGTGAATATTAATGTGTATTAGTGTTTACAATTTAACAGATATTTATTTGTAGTTATATATCATGGACGTGTGGTTTATTAGAAGGTGTGTAACCACTCCTATGTTATCCATCCAGCAGAGAGGATGTAAACTGCTCAACCGCTTCATTTATTTTCCCTTTTCATCCTCCGTGACTTGTTCAATTCAATCTTCCATCTTCAAATTCTTATATTTTGCTTTTTCTCTCTTTTCCGTGGATAATCGTGATAGAAAAAAATATCTGTCAATTTTGAGGGGTAGATGAGAGAAGAGCAAGACATCTGTGTGCGCTATGTGCTGCAATCTAAAACTCATGGCCTCAGGCATCCAATACACGCTTCTCTGTCATTCACCCTCTTTCTCAATATACTCCTCTGATTATTGGGTGAAAGACATAGAGACAGAGAGACAGAGAGCGAAACAGACAGACAGTGAGAGAGAGAGAGAGAGAGGGGGGACGGAGAAAAACGATGGAGAGACAGTGGGAAGTGAGGGAGTCAGAAAACTGCAGAGTGAAAGAGAGCACAGAGGAAGAGGGGGAGGGTGGACAGAGTAAGAGACAGAGGGAAAAAATTATGGAGAGACTGCGAAGTGAGGGAGTTAGAGAGAGGAGGGAGACAGAAAACAAGGGAGTGAAAGAGAGACGGGAGGGGAATAGAGTAAAAGAGAGAGAGAAAGAGAGAAAGTGAAATAGGACAGAGAAAGAATGTGGTAGGGAAGTGATGCAAGAATAAGAATTGCGAGAGAGATAGAGATGTGGGGGGTGAGAAATAAGAAGTAATCATCCATCGGATGAAGAGTAGAAGAGGGAGATTTCTCCTATGGAGAAGTATGGGCAATTATATGTAAGAAAAACAAAGGACTGAAAAATAAACTAAAGCAGTGATAGTATAAGATATCAGGAGAGAGGGTGAAAGAAAGACCATTGAAAGTTTCAGAAGAAAGAATTTATGAAAGTTTGCTTGCAGATTTTATGAACATCAAAGAAAAGTAAAGATGTCTTGCAAATGAGATGAAGGCAGAAAATAGCAAGACAAGTACACTATAGAGAATATAATTTGAAGTGAAAAGGAATAAAATAGTAAGGAAGTGAGAGGTTATAAATGTTCTAATATTTGACAGGTAGTGTAATACAAGATCAAAATGGTTACCACTCACACAACCTTGAAAGCTAGTCATTTTCAGAATATTACAAGCAAATTTTCCCAGTTTTGTAGTGTTTTTAAGAAATGTGAAACACCTTGATTTAATCTGTAGCAAGTTTCCTTTCTTGGGGAGGGCAGTGAGTGGAAAAGCAGGCTCAACAAAATGATATTTGAGATGGCCTAACTATGTAATCTAGAAGCCTCCAACTCAAAGGTGAACTATGAAATTGGAGTGCAAAGTATTGCATAACTAAGATCTGAAAAATAGATAATTGTGATGGAAGATTTTTTTTCTCCTCCTGTTAATGGTTAGCTTAGTGTCTTCTAGTGGACATTCAGGAAGACTCGTAGAATCTTGAAGTGGTTGAGTATTGATGATGTGATTTCAAGGTAAAATGATGATGAGAATTACTTTGTGACATGTTACATTGCTAAGTTACTTTTAAATTTTAGTTTACATTGATATAAAAGGAACATTCCTAAAGCCATTATCTTGTAATGTGAGTTGTATTTTATGATTTAAAGTTTAAATATTGGTGAATGTTTGTTCAACTCTTATCCCTACTAGTGATTTTTAATATCTGAATAAAGTGTGATTTACATGTGACTTCTTATTTTGTCAAGTCAAAACATGTATAGAAATCGCTTTGACATCTTCATTTTAGCATGTTCATAATTTTCACTGCATTTCTCTCTTTTCATATTTTTTAAACGGATTATTTAATCCGAGACGAATGTGAGAATTGTTAATTCCAGAATATTTTGGTGTATATTGATTCAGGCAAGCATTTCATTATGTCCTGTATGTAGAGCAAACGATTTATCTCTTCGTGCATGCGTGTGTGTGTGTGTGTGTGTGTAAAGTGGGGGAGGGTGGGGTATGTATGTCACCCGAGGAGGTTCTATTTATGAGTGATTCAACCCATGTATTGAACAGAATAATAATATGAGGGTTGTAATCACAAAATGATCTTGCTAGATAACAACCTAGTGCATTTTGAATCAAAATAGCTCTGGGCATTTCTAATCATCTGTCTTGTCCAAACTTCCCTTGTCTTCACTTTATTAATCTCTCTCCATTTTCTCTTCGAATTCACTATTTTCTTCTGTCAATCTAACATACTCTGTGCCCTGTAGACTTTCATCTCATCTATTTCACCAGAACCCTCTGCTTTCTCAATATCCCCTGTACACAAAATCTCATTTTTATTAATTCCCTTTTTCAGTTTTCTTGGCTTAAAGGTACTATGTCCCATTTGCAGGCCAAAAAAATGAAAACGTTAAATTCCAACGGCATTTGGAAGACAATACTAATTTAGAACTTCCCTAAAAAAAGGGAGGCTTGAAAATGTCTTTAAGTGGGAAAATAACGACTATTACCGTAGTTGTCGAATCGACTTAGGAGCTATAGAGCCAGTAAGTAATAGTCTGATTTTTCAGACCATTGTACCGAATGGTCGTACGCTTTATGCTGCGCAAAGATTCAATCAGTTTAATTTTGGCCATTACAAGAAGTGGGTTATTGATGTAGACAAATGCTCATGTACCCTTTACAGCTCATTTTATGTATGTTATTACCAAAGATGAAAAAAGCCAGTCAGTCACTCAATAGTGTCTGACAGTGAAGTCTAGCAAGTAAATGGGTTTCCTTGCATAATTTGAATATTAGGACACTGCTAACGTTTAAATTTCACAGATAGGACATACATGACATATTCATAATTCCTGCAAAGTTCTACAGAATTTGATGTTGGCTGCAAAGGGACATAGTATCTTTAACACTTATAATTGAATAGGATTAAAAATTTGTTACGTTACCTTTTTGTTGATAAAACTTGTGATATTGTTAGATGGTTGGAAATGGATTTACATGCGTGGAAAAATGGGGGAACCTGACTATATATCCTTTGACTGTGTCGAATCATAAATTATTATATTTAATGTGATGTGAACTGTGCTTGCCATTTTTTTGCTTTCAAATAGTTTTTTTTGCTTTCAAATAGTTTTTTTTCTTTTCATCAAATCATATAGATGTTCTTTAGTTCTTTGAGAAGTCACGACTAAGTGTGAATTTTAACTTTTTTAGCAGTGAATATGGAAGGGTTATAGGATAGTGTTTTGGTTTAGCCCCCCCCCCCCCGTCTGTCTCTCTCTCTCTTTCTCTCTCTTTATATATAGATGTACATATATTCACTGTCCTCTCCCTCCCTTTTCCTCTTTCTTATACTGTCTTCTTTCTCTTTTGCTCTCTATTATTTTTATCTTTCTACATTTCCTCCCTCTTTCTTTCTTTCATCTGTCCGTTTTTTCTCATATCTGTCCCCTGGCTTTGGCTCTTATTGATTTTTTTGTGCTGTAATGTAATCTATTCCACCTACACATTTTTAGCTAAACTGGAATAATTCAATTTAATATTTAATAATTTTGAACCTGGTATCTACCAGTTTTAAAACAAGTACTAGTAGTCTAGCAATATTTCTTTTGTCTCTTTGCTAGTTTATATCAATCATTTTATAATCGTCATCAATGGATTCGGGTCAAGCTTCCAAATTATTTATCCTCTAAAACATTTATTATTTTGTATCATTTGTTATTGACAAAGAAAGAAACATGCACCTCTAGTAGATGTTATAATATGAAATATTTAAAGGGGAAGCTCACCCTGATATTGGGTTGGTTATAATAGAAGGAAAAATATGAGAGAAACAAATACGTGAAAGTTTGAGCAATGTCTGATTTAAAATATGAAAGTTATGAATTTTTAAAGTTCTCACAAGTGAAACACAAATTGGCAACACTGATGTATCTTGCGAGCTCCTCTCCAATTTGCTCTGTGCAGAAAATTTCATAAACTCTTAATTTCTTAGTTATTGATGACGGAATAGATTTGTTTCATACAGGGGTTAAATAAAAACATAATTGCAATAATTATATTTAGGGTGAATGTACGACTGAAAATATAATCTTTTTAGTACAGGGCAAATGAGAGGGGAGCTCGCAAGATACGTCCCAGAGTTGCCAATTTGTGTTTGATTGATCACACCTTCAACAATTCATAACTTTCCTATTTTTAATCGGTTTTTGCTCAAACTTGCACTGACCTGCTTCTCTCATTTTTTGCTTCTGTTAAAACCAACTAAATGTCAGGGTGGACTTCCCCTTTAAGTGATGTAGCAAATGCAGATACCAGGTATAAGCTATTTCTTATCTGTTTTCTTGCATGGAGGCCTAGCAGTTAATAACCTTAGTGTGTTGGGCAACCCAATGCCAGGCCAGCATTTGCCCCAGGGCAACTTCTGCTGTGAGCCTGAGAGAAAGCTGACTATTGATAAGATTCTCTAGCTTGCCTGCTTGCTTGCTATGTAGAGCCTTCAGTTTGGCCTGCTTTTCACCCATTATGAATTCTCCACCATGTTTTCAATGCTTTGGGCTAGGAGATGCCTAAGGCTACGGCATGGTGTCTCTTGCAAAGATGAGGAACAGGGTTAGGTAGCATTTTGCTCTCCCTGTTTCTTTCTCTCTCTCACATTCCATATTCTCTCTCTTTCTCGTTCACCCTTTTTTTTTTCCTTCCTCCTTCTGTTGGGAGGAAGGTAAACATATTCATCTCCCTTGTGAAATAAAAATAATATTGTGTAGCAGTTGGTGATGAGTAGACATTTAATTTGTTTTACACTTTGAATTAAAAAAAAAAAAATTAATACATTACTGTTTCTATTTTAAATGAATTAATTGTCTTTTGTTTTTGCTTGGTTGATTTATAATAGAAATTATAAGAGTAGGAGATGATAACTCGGAGAGGACCTAAAGCAGTCGGTCCTCTGGTTGCTTTATAATAACAAGCATTATGCTTTCTTAGCAGTCAGGTAAAATAACCACCACTAAACTAAACTAAACTAATTTTTAAAAAAATCATTTCTAATCAACATTATTATCCACATGTACATTCACCGGCTAGACAAACCCATATCGTTCCATACCATATTTGTTTTCTTAATTTCAAATTTTTAATTAAGATCCTCTTGAATCTACCTATATTATAGATATATTGACTGCTATGAGAGGCATGGCTGTTTCTATAGGCTAAAGGGGATGTTGCATCCTGCCATGACCCAGAGGCGCGCCGCGGTGGGCGACACACTGAGGGGTCATGGCAGGATGCAACGTCCCGCCAGTATAGAAACAGCCATGTCTCAATATTAAAGCAGTCCATATATCTTTTATATACCGAATTAACATAAAAATCTACAATGAATTCTTACCTTATCCTTTTCTTGAGTAAAGATTGGTTAAAACATCACAGAAAATCTGTGAAACTGTCTGTTAATCTTCCCTAGAAATTTGCCTGAATGTTACGTTTGGGAAATCGCACACACTAAGTGACCCAATCGCACACAAACTGTATGGTATCCGCGCTCCCACAAACTTTTTACACGTAAACCAATAGGGATCTCGCCAAAATTTATTTATGCGGCCAGTTAACCGGGGCATGAGGGCATTTTTTAAAAGACTATTGACTGGTAGGCGGGGCTGAGGGCATGTTTTAAAAGACTATTGACTGGTATGCGGGCATGGCTAAAATCACGACTCCAATTTTGACCAATCAGATGGCTAGATTTCTAAAGAGAGGTATATAACAAAGGATATGTAGATGAATGGTGTACCCATTCCATCTTCAACCTGAATCATATGTCTGTATCACACCCACATTTATACTTTTCAAACCCTTTATAATGATCAGATTCAGTAGATTACCTGCCCTACTTATACCCTATCACCTCTAGTAGCCTCTCCTAGCCCGACAGTAGATTGCCTGCCCTACTTGTACACCATCACCTCTAGTAGCCTCTCGTAGTCCATTTGTAGATTGCTTGCCCTACTTGTACCCTATCACTTCTAGTACTAGTAGCCTCGCCTAGCCCAATGATAGATAGCCTGCCCTACTTGTACCCTATCACTTCTAGTGGCCTGTCCTAGCCCAGCGGTCCTAGCCCAGCGGTAGATTGCTTACCCTACTTGTACCCTATCACGTCTAGTAGCCTCTCCTAGTCCAGGGGTAGATTGCTTGCCCTACTTGTATCCTATCACCTCTAGTAGCCTCTCATAGCCCAACGGTAGATTGCTTGCCCTACTTGTACCTATCACCTCTAGTACTAGTAGCCGCTGTTAGCCCAGCGGTAGATTGCCTGCCCTACTTGTACCCTATCACTTTTAGTAGCCTGTCCTAGCCCAGCGGTCCTAGCCCAGCGGTAGATTGCTTACCCTACTTGTACCCTATCACCTCTAGTAGCCTCTCCTAGCCGGGTAGCCCAGCAGTAGATTGCTTGCCCTACTTGTACCTATCACCTCTAGTAGCCTCTCATAGCCCAGCGGTAGATTGCTTGCCCTACTTGAACCTATCACCTCTAGTAGCCTCTCATAGCCCAGCGGTAGATCAAACGTACACCTGTTGCAGTGAAATCAATCAATCGCCTGAGATCCGTCTTTTCTCTTGCCACGGTTGCTGTGATCTTGAACTTTCATCCTCTTGCTACATGGTGATGTTTCATCTCTTTCTATTCCTTACTTCCCTTTGCTCTTCATTTACTTTCGCTTATTCTTGAATTACTTTTGAACTGAACAACATTAATATCTTCTATGTTATCAGTCATTTCACTCATACTATCTGTGCCTCTCCTCCCTCTGTCACTCTCTCTCTCTCTTTCTCTCTTTTTCTCCATCTTTCTCAGTCTTCCTCCATATCTTCCTTTCTTTCTCTTTCTCCCTCTTTCTCCCTCTCTTCTTTTTTCTCTCTCTCTCATGCTCTCTTCCCCCTCTCTCTCCATCTCTCTGTCTCCCAATTTCAAGTTGTTTCACTACTTAGGTTTTGCTGTATAACTCCTAGAATTAATTCATGATTCCTTTCTCAATTTTCCATTAATGAATCTTTGATGTGAAGAAGTGGGGTTACAATATAACAATTTTACACGTACCAGGGTAGCATAATACTAGTTGTCTGTCATTGCTAGTGTTTATGTACACTTTACCTTTTTTCTTATAAGGTTCATATTTTCAAATATTCCAAAGATTTTCTAACCATGTTGATTATATTCTTGAACCACTCCACAATGTATCTTACAGGTAGGAGGCCTGTTTATTAGCCTACCATTAAAAATTTATTTATTTTGAATGGTTTGACAGTAAAGTATTATCGTTAATGTTATATTGTAACAAAAGAGCATGTGGGGTAAAATGATTAATACAAAAAAGCAATCCAGAAAAATATGACATGAAAACCCTGCGCTGTTTGTGTCAGGGAGAAAGCAAATTTGTAAGATTTATGGATACTCTAGCAGCCTCCCATGCATGCCTGCAGGACAGAAACACACAACAGGAAAGATTGGGTAGGCATAATGTCTCAATGAGTGACGGAATATATGCTTAATTGTGGGGAGCCGGAAAAGTAGAACATCAGAAATCCAGTCTTTCGTTCCCTACGGGTGACACATAGGCCAAAATCTTAAAGGACATAAGATGCACAGCAGTAGGCTTAAGTGATTGTCTTCTTTCAACCCACTACACAAAGTCTTTAATTTCCCTTTCCACTGAGCTATCCTGCATTTGCTTCCAATATGCATTACTCTATTTTCTGATGAATCATGTTACCTAGTTTTTAGAGTAGCTACAAATCCTTCTCGGATATTGAATACAAAAATAAGCAGGGAAGTGTTAATATTGCGAAGACAGAATTCAGCAGAGTTTCTTCGCCTTCAACCCCAGCTATAGAGCTATAAATTGGTATTTAGAGTTTAGAAGAAAAAGCTGAATTGCTGATACATGATATGAGAGCAATATTATTTCACCAAAAATGTATTAAGTTTGAGAGCAGTTATTAGAAAGAAGAATTTTTGTGGGATGATCATAGAAGGTTGTTAGAAAGAGGTGTTGGTCTCTTGAATCACAACAAGTAGTAGGAAACTGATGTGAAGAGAAAGATGAAGAGAAATATGTTTGGTTGCTATTGAACTCACACCTCACAGTCTGTCTCTTAAGTCCTTCTGATCCTTAAGGATTTCACTCACATTTTTCGGAGCTCTTAGAAGCTACCTTCCTCCCCCACTGCTCTTTTTTCCTACAATAAACTTGGTAGCTCAAAAGAAAGAAAAATCACAATTGAAATATATTTTCTACAAACTGTTCTTGAATCTAGCAAGCAGAAAAGATCAAAGAGTTTGAACAAGTTTGTAATAACTGTCATCACAAAGAGTTGGAACAACACCTGGCGGTATTTTTTCTTCCTTTGTGTGTAATATTTGTATTTCTGTAGAGTTCATTAAATTTTCATTCAGTAGAAATTAATTAGATTATCAGAGAATGTTACAGGTTTGCCTTGTGTCTGCTATGTTGACCTGGAATTCTTAGAATCACATAGTTTATCTTCTTTTTCCTTTTTATATTCATGTACGGTAATCATAGGTTTGGTTTGGTGGAATATAGGATATGATTTTGATTAAAATTCAAAATTTCAATATTTCTTTCTACTATGACGAGTGAATTTTGATTTCCCTATCCAATAAATATTTAATTTGTTTACAAATATGGCATTTAAATGATATAAAAGAATGCCTCTGTTTTGACAATTGTAATGGTAATGGTCAGAACTATGATTCAATACTTGTAAGTGGTCTCATGTATGTTAGTTTGTAAGAAAGTGGGAGATAGGAAAAAAGTTAGCAGTATGACAAGACAGAAAATGAAAAACTGGAAAATGATTTCATTTTAGATTGAGTAAATGAATAATTCATTGTAAAGTAATAGAGTCATCCACAGTTTCTTTCTAAGGAACCTGTCATTTCCCCCTATGGATGAGTCTAAGAGGTGTTAATCTAATCTATCCTACATTCTATAATCTACTTGGATGGGAAATGAAGACGAAGAAAACCTTCTCTTGGGCTTCCATTTTGAATTAAAAGCGGCAAAAGCAGATCTTTGCCACTCTCCGGTGCATATCGGCAAACTCTCTTAACATTTAGTGAGGAAATTAACGGTTTAAGCCGATTTCATGGACGATACGAAACATGAGATTCTCCTGGCAGTAGAGGTCGCCAAGTCACAACTTCCAGCAGACGTATCGTCTTGAGAAAACACCAAAAAGATGGTATTGCGTCCCATGATTGCATACCTGATCTTGATGCTCAGGTCTTGACCAGATATTATTAACCGCATATTTATAGCGACATATGTTTTGTCTCTATCCCATGTGTATTTAAACACCATGGAGATCCCCTTTGCTTTATATCATTCATTAGACCTTCATTACTCTGTGTCACCTGCAGGTATCTCTGTCAAAAACCAAGTCTCTTGTGTCAAAAATCATTAATTCATTAGATTTATCACTTTGGGTTTGGTGACATCCCAATGTGTTAAGTTGATGTTTATTCCATCCAATTGTACAAATCCTATTGTTTTAGTTTTATACTGCACTTTAATATATTGCAAGGTGTTTTCCTAGTCTATTTCTTGCTGTGACAAAGTATTAATACTCCTTTGAATTCAGAGCTCTTTCAATAAAGTGAGTTGTGGTACTGCATTAGTGCTCATTGTTTTTTCAATTATTATTATAATTGTTGTATTAGTATGTGCCAATATTATACAAACTTTGACTTTATAGTGAATAAATACAAAGAGGATGTTTATATGGACTTCTCTCTAGACAGCCAGATCCTGTCTGTAAACAGTATTGATATGTACAAGAAAGAGCTCTCAGTATGTATTTCCTTTAGATGTTAGCTTAATTATGAATATGATTTCCTTATAATGTAGATGACTTGAAATGATGGCCTTTCAACGAGAGCTAGTTTGTGTATTATTTGTTTGTTTATTCACTTGTTTCCATGTTGTGCATGCTGCTAGAATAGTAGATACTTAAGCTACCATATCCCTGTAATAAGAGTGTTTTTTTTTTTAATGTTATTCTCTGATCCTTTTTAATGACTAATGGGTAAAAAGAGAACTTATAGGTTTTAAATCCAGGAGAAATTTCATTTTCACATTTTGTGGAGAACTCAAAGGTAGATAATAGTTAAAATCCTGCATTGTATAATGGAGGAAGTGATTATTATGATATGTTTTACTAGACCCCTGTGCTCCTCTGTATTACTGAAGCCAAAATGTCACCACAAAGTGAGGATGTTTTCACAAACACCTTTTAATCTAAGACTGCATTCTGTCTCAAATCAGGCTTTTGTAAAAAAATCATTAGTTTTTAACACAGTTGCATATGACTTTAGAAATGTGATTGGTTTAAAACCACTGGTTGGACAGTAATGAGGTGTGCTGAAAAGATGGTGGTCTGCAAAATAAATAACAACCACAAACATTACCAGTACCCTACTAGTATCTTAAACATTGAAAATAATTATTTTAGTAAGAACATAAAAATCAGAGAAATGGATCACAAGTAAGGTTAGAGAAAATTAAATGAGAATTTATTTTAAATCTTTAAAGATAGGAGGATTAGTATTTGTGACCATTTTTTTTTTTGGGGGGGGGGTATAACAAATTACTCAAGGAAAATTGTCTTCTCATACCTTCATATACAGTATGTTTTTTACTGAACTAAAGCTGGGCTTGAAGATAGTTTGAAAGCAGTCTGAAAGATTAGACTATCCATGAAACATTTATGAAAGAATCTGAGAGCTAATTAGAAGATGTGATTTATTTTCTCATTAACAACATGTAGAAACTGTAATCTAAAAATCAGACATGCACACATGCTTTTGTCATCAGCGAACCATATGGTAAGCCATAGTTGGTCACTAACAAGCTGGAAACTGGGACCCCATTCCCATTCACTTCCTGGACTGGTCTACACTAGACCGATCTATGTTAGAGCAGTCTAACGGTGAGTGTGGAGACAACTGTGCCAAGAAGCGTACTTCAACCAGAAATGAGTGTGTTTTCATGGGAAAGTAATGAGTTTTGAAAGCAAGACAAAGAAATAAGGGAAGAGGTAGAAATGGAAGATCACAGTCAGGAAATACATAGACATAGTAAAACATTTGAAAAGAGAGATGAGAGGGGAAACAAAGGACAATATAAGGAAAGATAGAGAAAATTATTGAAGAATAAAAACAAAGAATAACATAAGGAAATATAGAAGAGAAGATGACAGAAGGAAAATAAAGAATAACTTAAGGAAAATCAGAAAGAGAAATTATGAAAGAATAGAAATAAGGAATAACATAAGGAAAAATAGAAAGAAAACGATAGAATGACAAAAACAAGGAACAACATAAGGAAAGTCAGAATGAGACAATGATAAAAGGATAGGATAAAAACAAAGAAAAACAAAGGAAAATGTAGAAGAGAAGATGACAGAAGGAAAATAAAGAATAACATAAGGAAAATCGAAAGAGAAATTATGAAAGAATAGAAATAAGGAATAACATAAGGAAATATAGAAAGAGAAAGGCAGTGCATACATTTAATTGGATTACTCGTGAAATGATACCATGACCCGCATTACCATAGCAACAGGAACGGTTGTTGCTAACTTGCTATGATATCACAGGTCTCAGTAGGGTAAAAATTGCGATGAGTGTGAAGGCAAATGAACCTTACCACTGGAGCGGTCTAGTGGATCGGTCTAGCATAAACTGGTCCAACGAAGTGAGTGAGAATTGAGTCTTGCGTGCACTTTTGACAGTTCTTTTAATGTAGCACCTTAAAATAAGATAAATGATAATACTTCCCTTTCTGACATAACAATTCAAGGCCTTAAGAATCGCAAGAAAAATGCTAGTTTTTACCACAATGTCAGGATGATCTGCTATCATTTTCATATTTAAACAGCTACTCTCTGTGTGCAAAACAAAAACAACAAAAATTTTTTTTAAAGGTACTAGAATTTGAAATCATATTCATCATGGAAAGATTGCCTATAATGTATGTGGGTGGGGACTATTAACTTCCATTGATGAATTTCCATATTTCTTTGGTGTTTTATCTTACTCATACAGAGCTTCTAACTAAATTCTTTTGCAGCTATCATTCATTTTAACTATTAAAACATTTGCTGTAATGTTTGTTTAATTTTGAGGAAATTTATTTTTAGTCATTACCAGAACTTGAGATTGCCTTTAATCATGTATTGCTTTAAGAAATGTTGTTTTGACAATGAAACAGGGAAAACACTTTGTACTATCATTCAATCATTGTTCTTATTAGGTATGGGACATTATTTTCATTTGGGGACACTTTATGATGAGGCCTGCTACTGTACCTCTGTAGAGCTCCACCATAGTGTGATAGGAGGGACTCTCCCATCCAATGCATTAGTCACGCTTCACTAAGCAAGAACAAAGACAATATGGTCTAATACCAGCACCTAATGGCTCAGATAGACCATGAAAACACACATTTCTGGAAAAACCATCTTTTATCCAAGTTGCTGGTTGGATTTGTGCATGGACCTACTTCCATGATTTGTGTGTATGTGATGTGTGTAGATGTTTAGACTTGTCTAGCTCCAGCATTCATTGGAAGTAGCAAATCATAAAGCATAATGTATTAATTACCATGCATGTCCTGTTGATTTATACATGTTCTGTGGTGGAAATTGAAGAAGAAAAAACATCAGTGAGTGTGGATGACAATAAATCATTTCTTGTTTAGAATATTTACATAGAAAAATATAATTGAGTGTTAAGTTTAAAGGTGCATGAAACAAATGTGAGATTTCTTGTTTTACAAATAAGCAGTAAGAGAAAAATTGTGATTGATTAAACGTGACTAAGCACCTCTCTTTTTGTTCTGTACTTACTATTATATTTTCTTTGAAGTAAAATAAAAAATAAATTGTATTTTTGTGCAAAATAGAGGAGGGAAATAATGGAATTGCCCATATTTGTTTGATTGATCACAAGTTTTAGAATTTAAAACATTTTTTGTTTAATTTCATGGGATTTCCCTCAAATTTTGTTTGTCCTTTATTTCTATTCTTTTTATGAAAGTTACTTTATGTCAAGTTGCAGTTCCCCTTTATTCCCCTTAATTCCCCTTATTTCATCAAATAAGATTTTTTTTTGTTTTAAGACCTAGAAGTAAGGTTAGTGTGCCAGCTTCATTGAACATGTAGGCCGTAAATGTGAAAAGGTGAAAATGGAATGAGGGAAGAAGAGTTTTGGAGCCAGGACAGGGGTAAGGGTCTTTCTTCATTGTTTTGTCTGTTGTAGTAAGTGGCAGGCCCACACCTTACTCCATGTCTTCTAGTCCTCATTTTGTGGGAAAGGCCCAGCATGACACCCCCATGCCCATGGTAGGGGGGCATTATTGCACCGATCATATAGAAACCAAGCTCCAAATTATACCAGACTCCATTGTAGGAAATTGTATTATTGTAGGTGTCATCTGTGAATGTCCTAGCTAACATAAAAGACCATGCCCACCACCCTGTAGAAGAGAGAAGAGAAAAAACTGTTTTTGCCTGAAGGGTCACAACGGCTAGAGATGAAAGAGAGAGAATCAGTTTCGATTTATATCAGATATGTCAGAAAGTGATTTGAAACATTCTTTATATCTCATGCAAAAATGGATCAATGCTGATAAAGCCCTCTTTTATCTTGCATTACATACAAACATGGAATTTGGCATGTAATTGTTATCAATCATAAACGAGTTTCTTAAGATCTGCATTGCCCTGTATGTAGAGTGTATGTGTTGTTTATGTGATGACCATTGTGTTTGTTCCTATCTCCATTGCTACAAATAGTAAATCTGATGAGATGTTATCAGGTCATATAGATAATACCAAGGAGGAAAGGATGATGGAACAAGATACTTCTCAGATCCATGCAATTGTTTTGAAGTATATAGTGTACACCAATCTTTCTTATATTCTATTTCAATTCTCCAAAACCGCATGTATCTCTAACTTGCCCTAAAAATCTGCTGCAATTGGATTTGCATAATTTTTGGAGAGGGAAAGTATTGCACTCTTTGGTCTTCCCAATTGAAATTTGAAAGCTTTTAGGCCAATCTGGGCAGGATTTACCCGAATACGGACTTAATGCTTCTAGAATATTAAGTGAAAGATTAGTTAGTCACAAGTCAAAGTTCAATCTAGCACAGATTACAAGGAAATACTGGGGAGAAAAGAAAAGCTTGAAAGGAAAGACGGTTGTACAATTCAGATGTCGTATCCGTTGCTAAGAAGAACTGTAAGAAACATGGCTTATTTAGGTTTCCTAGTTACATCTCTTAATATCATCGATATCTCTCTTACTCATCTCTTTGCTCCGCCGCTAAGGCATCACACAGTTTCACATGTTCAAAATACACTTAGAAGCTTCAGATTTTATGTCCGTTCTCTGTCCATGTGAATAGAAGTACCGGTTCAACAATTTTCAACCCTCTGTATAATATGTTATAAGAAGCGTTTAAAACAAAGTGCATTCACTGATGAATTGGTTCAGTTCTAATTCATACTGTATCTGAGGAGAAAATTTGTTCACTGCTCTAGGGAATAATTGTAACCGTATTTTATTAAATAGTCCAAATCAGACCTAAAACAAAAAGCACCACACACAAAAAGAAATAACAGTTAACACAAAGCCTATCACGTACAAAGTCATTTCTTTATAGAATGAAAATTGTTCTTTCGAGTATCTAGTACAGAACGTGATTCAGAGTAAATGTTATCAAACTTAAAAATAAAACAAATTGTGTGGTGGGCATTTACAAGTAGATGTCTTGATTATAATTTTAATAGGGAAAGAGTGATATTGTTTTGTTTATTGTTTGGATGAGCAGTGAAGTATGGCAACATGATTGGGTCGAAGAGGACAGGTAGGAGATAAATATAGATATGTCAAGCGTGGGAGTTTTGGCGGTCTTGTCAGCTGAACGACCTTTGACCTCTTGTTAATGGAGGGAGAAAATTTGTTGACAAATGTGCACAGTACTGGGAATGGCAGGGATTATTGGAGGCTAGTCCCTAGGCGTTGTAGAAACCTCGTTTTGAGTCGGGGTTCGTAATGACAACAGTCTGCGCAGCACAGCGAATTGAAGATCGGGATGGATGAAGGGTAGAGGAACGGTGGATGATTAGAAAATGAGGATAAAGGTAGAAAGATGGATGGAAGGAAAGCTAGCATAATACCTGGATGGAATCTTTGATGGATGGGTACTGCTTAGCAAATGATTAGAACAGATCCTGAGAATAAGAGGGGAGCGAATGAGTTTTAAATGGATTGGTTGAAAGGGAGATGGTACATGTAGATTGGGAGAATTGGAGAACTAAATGAGTTAGAACAGATTTGTCGAATGTAAGATGGTAGGTTGTGAGAATGAGGTGAGCTATAACAGATTGGTTGGTGGTCAAATGGTATAGACTGGGATGAAAAGACATTAAGGTCCAATACAGCTGTAGTAAAGTTCAAAGCCTGTACTCATAAAAGCAGATTAAGTTAAAAAATCTTCCTCCGCTACTAGTAACTCCACTGGAGTGAGTGCCAAGTGATTTTCATTATTAGTCAAAGAATTATGGTAACATGTGCAGGTGGAAGAGGTTGATATTTAGCATTTCATAAATCTTGTAACCTCTAGCTCGCGTCGTTGTGATTTGTTTTAACCTGGACTAAAGTTAGTACACTTTTATGAATTCATATCACTGTAGATGCACAGAGGAAATGGATCTTCAGTAGATAGTAAATAAAGTGTGTGTATTGCCTGTAAGATATTAAGTCAAAATGTCCTCATTTTCATTTTCATTTTCACATTTTCTATTTCAGTTATTATATTTTATTTTTACAAATGTATACGTTTGTAGGTTACCTCCCCTCTTTTGGATCAATGTAGTGAAATTGGGCCAAGTTTGTTCTAGTCATGATTTCATGCATTATCTATATTCCTTGTTGCATTCATGTACGGAAAAACTTTTTTTTTTCTCAAAATCTCAGGTTTGAACTCATCTTATTTAAAACATTGACATTGCATCCATGCATTTCCACTGTTTGCAAATATAAATGAAGTTGAGATTGCTGATCTGTAATGCAGAAAAAGGTGAATTTCGAAAAATGTTTTTCTAAAAATGTTTTTCTAAAAATTATACTTTCTGAAAATACACAAACACAAGCACATGATATATGTGTATGAGCTGGCAGTGCAGGGACTAAACTGTTTTTTCCCTTCTTTTTTTCTTCTTTTTAACACCTTGCATAGACCCTGAATGAAAGATATGTTTGTGGGATGTTGTGTCCCATAAATATAGAATTGGTTGAGCCATTACCCAGGACACCAACATCTTTTAATCAGAGTCTGTTCTACAGACTACCGCTTAGCCGCACTGTGTGATTCTAGAACTCAGTTCTAATTTTAATTCTGCCCCTGCCCCCCCCCCCCAAGAAAGGTATGAATGCGGGACGCTGAAATTGTATTTCAAATCCAAGAATTTGATCAGTGTTTAACTTTCCTGATTCTTGTTAAAAGGTGGTCTTATGAACGCAGCCTAATTCTCTCTGTCCTTTTTCTCTCCTCCCCAACCCCTTTCTCTCTCTCTCTCTCTCTCTCTCTCTATCTCTCTCTCTCTCCCTCTCTTACTCTCTCACTTTTTCTCCCATCTCACTCTATAAGGCTTCCCACTTTCCCTCAATCCCCCAAGTGTCTCGTCACCTTCACCTTGAGTTTGATAGGAGGGGTAGCGGTCTCTTAACCGACCAATTTACTGCAGGAGTACCCTACTAATGCAGCCGAACGGTTACAAGCTGCCGATTGATACATGTATTGTAGCTCCCCAGTGGGAGCCAGGCCAGGCCATGAGCTTTTTACTAAGGATATGTTTAGCAGGCTACAACTTGTTTAGCTTTGGTATGTTGCTCAAAAAATATTGATAGTATGACTTATAGCAAGCCTTTCTCTGAATGTACATTTAGGTGGATTGATTTTTAATTGTAGAAGCTTGCAAGAATGATCAAAAATTTAAATCAGCAAAGATAGATTCTATCATCAAAATATCAAAAACACCTTTGGTAAAGTAGAAAGCACTTTCACTTGTCTTGATGAGATTTTCATTGTGCAAATGTCTGTGACTTATTGTGATATTGTGCTTTATACACAAGACTTCATTTAATTTATATCTTGTGGTGGTGAGTAGTTACCATATGTTGATCTGGGCCCTGTCTTACAAAGAGTTACGATTGATCCAAATCAATCGTAAGTCCTCCAATCAATCGCAAGTTTGCAGTCTCCCATCTCTAATGTACATAGTTGCGATTGATATCAATCGCAAATAAGTTGCGATTGATATCAACTCTTTGTAATACGGAGCCCTGTACTCTACTTAGAATTTGCTAGACACAATCAACATATTAAATCCTGAGATAAAATCTGGTGTTCAAGTAGGAATATTCTTTCAAAGCTCATTGACGTTTGTGGTATCTGATTTATCTGAACAACACCACAGATAAACTTAGTATTACGAGATAACAGAGGATGCATTATAGTTATGCGCATTAGCATTAGGTTCATATGAACATCACCTGATGACTAAGAAGGTTGGTACAAGTAAACTTGGCTTGAGTAGATATTTGAGTAAGTGTAGCAGAGCAAACCATCACCCCCTTCAACAATTCGGAGGAGATTTGAAGTTCAAAAAGCTCTCTGATTGAGAGCACATGTGTGCTTGTTATTGTATTTAGGTAAATGGTTGGGAAGTTTTTCTCTTGGATTTTCAGGTGTTGAGAAAAGGTTTTAGGAGAAAGGAACTCCAAGCAAATTGAATTTGATGATATGTGAACCTGGATATGATGAAAATGAAATTCATGACCAACTCCCTTAGGTGAAATACATTATCTAACTCCATGTATGAGAGTATTGTAATTTCATTATTCCATTTTAACATCTACTATAGACAGTATAGTCTTATGTATATACATGTAAGCATTATAGCTATAAGTATAAGCTTTCTAGTTATAATTATTATAAGCATTGCAAGCCTTCACATTATTAAAATGGGCATAGTCTAAATGAAAGGCCAAATGAATACCCTTATAAAAAAATAGAGGCATGTCTACCATATTGTTAGTCAGAAATTGTTCTTATCTTGGTACTCTTACACTGGTTTAAGAATTCATTCAGGATACATTGCACAGTATTGTAATTGTTTTTTTCATTGCAAACTTTATATGATTTTCTTCTGAGATCTGAGTAGAAATATTAAGATCAGTAGCAGTTCAGGGGGAGGGGGGCTCAATCTGCCCCCATTTTAAAGGCCCTCCCCTAAATATTTCTTGATTGTAAATAAATGTAAGAAAGGCACATGTAAAGATAAATTCACAAGAATCCTCAAGCATATATCCATTCCATTTGCGGGAAAATATTAATAATCTGAAAGATATCATGGTTATGAATATCACTACAATGTCTGTGGTATTCAGATGTAGGGCTCCTTGCAATAAAGTTTCAACTCCTCCCAAAAGGCAAAACCTTGGCTGTAAAACCAAATAGCTATGATAGTGAAACAAGATGTAAATGTCAAATTTGACCTACTTTCCTCAAAAATTGGGCCATTGAACCAAAGAACCTTTTTTTTATTTGTATTATAATTAGGGAAGGGGCTTAAAGAAAAATGTAAAGGAGGGCTGTATATGAAATCCACTGTTTTAATGAGTTTGTTCACCATTCTTGATAACACGGATGTGGACTACAATACTGTTATACACATTAATGTATTACATACTACAGAAAGACACAAAGCATGTCATTATATATCCTCTTTCTACCAAGTTTCATGGTCCTGATACAAAGTTCACCTCATATCACCTCAGCTCATCTCTTTCCCTTTTCTCATTCTCTGTATTCTCTGTATTCTCTCTCTCTCTCTCTCTCTCTGTACTCATACCTTGTCTCATTATCTCTTTCATTCTCTTTATTCTCTCTCTCTCTCTCTCTCTCTCTGTACTCATACCTTGCCTCATTATCTCTCTCATTCTCTTTATTCTCTCTCTCTCTCTCTCTCTCTGTACTCATACCTTGTCTCATTATCTCTCTCATTCTCTTTATTCTCTCTCTCTCTCTCTCTCTCTCTCTCTCTCTCTCTCTCTCTCTCTCTCTCTGCTCACTCTCTCTCTGCTCACTCTTTATATATATCTCTCCATTTATAGTCCAGAGATTAAGAATCGTGTTAGGTGTCCAATAGAGTATTACAGCAGGATTGTAAGGGCCTTCAAACATTGGCCGTATATATTAGCTCCTGCTCAGTGTCCGTTTCAACAGGTAGCAAGTGAGACGAGTGACAGAACGCAGTATGCCTTACACTAGTTAGCATATTCATGCTGGGTTAGTGTGAGGGAGATTAGAATTGCATTCCCTTATTTGCTGGTGAGTTTATGGAATGATGTTCATTGGGAATAGGGTTGGCGATCACTCAAAAAATGGATGCATTTGAGGAGACTGAGAAGTAATTTGTGAGATGCTGCCAATCTTGATGGCAAACCAATGATTCTACCAAGCTATTCTCGTATACACTTTATTAAATCTAGTACCATCTCTAAGCCTATGCTTTTCAGTGTCTTTATGTTAACAAGGTGTCACATTTTAATCTTTTTATAAATGTGTAGGTCTACATTTATTGTGTGTGTTCCACTTGTGTTTGTAGTTTATGATACAAATCAAAGTCAGTGCATTCGTTTGCATATGGGTAACATAATAATGCATTGACCAAAGGAAGTTTAATTGTAGAAGGTGGTATGTGTAGAATCTTATTTAATCTAGAGCAAGAAGGATGTTAAACTTGGTAGTTATAATATCAAACAGGCACTAGTACTCAAAACTCAAGTATATCCTTTCTGATTCAGAGCAGACAGTTTAATCCTTCTTGCCTTCATTTTTCCTATCTATCCCACCCTTCACTCCACCTAACCCCATGCCCTGTGCGGCTTGCCACACGCATAAGAAAGAAGTCACCAGCAGAAAAGGTTAAGAGTGCTGATGATTGAATAGTAGTCTCTCGTTCCCTTTCCCTGTGGATTAACAAAGAGAAGAGAAGATGAAGTAGAAAAGACTGCAATGAAAGGACCTTTCATTATCTAGATGGTCTACCAATCCAATGGTACCAGTTATTGCATTCTCTACTCTCATATTTATTGCAAAAGTGCAGTTTCTTCCCTCAAAATAAAAACCGAAAAGTAAGATGTTGCAGATGAAATCTAGGTTAATAGTTTTGTAGTTTTTGAGGGCGTTGAAAGTATCTTGAAATAACTTCTCATGCTTTGCCGGTATTTGTTGATTTGCTTTTATTAATAATCTCTCTCCCTGTGTATTGTTTTTTAGTTCTTTAGGATGGATTGATACTCAATGATAGATTTAATAGTTTCTCTCACAATGAATTTTGTCAAAATGAGGGGATTGTAAATGCTTACATGTACATGTACTTTAGTCACTGTGCTTCAACAATGAAAATTAGGAGCAATATTGTTATATAAGTACCTTATTGTTTTATGAAATGTAATATCTATGCTCTGTCTATTAATATTGAGACCAAGTAATGATTATCTGCTTCTGATATTTATTATCTAAGTATTTACCTTTATCTACTATCATTGTTTCTTTATTACCCAGGATGCTCCAGCAGCTGTATCATTAGGCCTGCGTATGGAGGAGATGATATTCAACCTTGCAGATATGCATTTGTTTTTCAATGACTTAGAGGTAAGAGAGTATTCCAGTTTAATTGAATAATTTCCAAAGCCCTTTGAGAATGGAATATCCTATCAATTGTAATTAACATGGTCAATATTTGAGATGGGATCTCTTCATTCTATAGCTTGTACAAAGAGGTGAAATGTGAATAGTAGCAGAAATAAATAAGGGGGAGGGGTATTACCACCTGAAAGGATTTATTGAAGAGTCCTTTTGGAGATAGAAAGATTATTCTCATCTTTAAACCACTGATCTATAGTTTGGCAAAGGTTTTATTGAAATGATTCATGGGATGCAATGCAAGTGGTGAGGAAAATCTCAAAACAAATAAGTATGTTTTGTGTCAATTTGGTGAATAATTGAAGTTAACAGGGCAGGACGCAAATACACTAGAAGGAAGCATGGGAAACATGGCATATCTTTGTCCCTAGAGGGGGTAGTATTACATGACGGAGAGGGAATCCCACATTCCAAGCAGTGGTAAGATGATGTGAGGAGTACTCGCAAGCTTTTTGTTTCGCTGAGAGATTGGAGAGATTACCGGAGGATTAAACAGCATGCACTCAAAGATTGGTCAAAACAGACACACACAAAATTCTCCATCTCTAGTCTAACTGCAACCTTGAAATCTTTTACCCTTCATCTTATTTTGCAATTATTACTCTGATTACATCACGTTTATTTCATCTCTCTCTCTCTCTTTCTCTCCTACTCTCCATCACAGCCCTGACTCAATTGAGACGAGCAGTGAAATTGGGATTGAAATTGGTAGAAATTGTAAGGGAAAGACGTAGAGGAATGACATGAGGGAATTACCCCAAGCCCATTCCTACCCTACATCTTGAAAAACTAATCAAATCTTCTTGTCATTTTTGTCGTCCTAATCTAATTTTCATTTTTGATGTGATCATTGGTTTGACACATCCCATTTCATCATATTTCTTTTTCATCTCTTCCCTCATCTCTCTCTTTCTCTCATCCTTTTTCTTTCTCTCTCTCTCATCCTTTCTCTCTCATCCTTTCTCTCTCATCCTTTCTCTTCCCCTCTCTCTCTTTTTTTTCTCTCTCTCTCTCTCTCTCTCTGTCTCTCTCTGTCTCGGTCTCTTCCTCTCAATTTTAGTTCAAAATATCTTTTCTCAAGGCAGTACACATTAAGAATGAAGGAAATAGGACAAGTCCTATTTGTTTTATATTTGGATATGATTGAAAATAATAATCAATGCAAAGTGTTATAACTGGCAAGATAGCCCCTAGCCAGGATAACCACCTGAATGACAAATGGTTCTCCTTAAAATCTAATTGTATGAAATTAGGAAACCAAGAATAGTAAATTAAAATACTTAAAAGAGGAAGTCCACCATGATAATAAGTTGGTATTAGAAGCAGAAAAATGGGAGAAACTGGTCAATGAAAGTTTGAGCAAAAAACGATTAAAGATGAGAAAGTTCTGAATCTTTGAAGGTGCGATCAAGCTGGTAACTCTGTGACATATCTTGCAACATCCTTTTCATTTTCCCCGTACTAAAAAAATTAAAATGATATTTTCCCTTAAGAAATATTTCAATCATACATTCAACCTAAATATAATTATTGCAAATGCAAATATGATTTTATACAAACCCTGTATGAACAAATCTATTTCTTCATCAATAATTAAGAAAATGAAAGTTTATGAAAATTACAAAAAGTGACAGGTTGGAAGGATAGTTAAAAGAAGACAAGGAAAATTTGGAAATAGATGGAGAGAGTGTGGATGTACTAGAGAGATAAAGAATCTTCTATGGACGTTAGAAAAGAGGAAGAAATATCCAGAGCACATTGAGCCTGCCAGATGAGAAATAATGAGAAAGAAATGAGGAAAGTAAATCAAGGAATTCAAAGGAATGCAAGAAGAAAATGACCATAAATTGGGAAAGAAAGAATAAATACCACAAGAAGTTTGCCTGAGGTGGTGTACCTTTATTCCCTGTTATTATTCTAAACATTTCTAAGACAGGCAATTAAACCACGTCTAAACATGCCAAAGCTGCCAGAGCCCTTTCTGCCTTTGGCCAAAATCCTTGGCCCTAGAGAGTGAGCTCATTCAAAGGCCTACTCCATTAGAGCCCTACTTATTCTCTTTTCTTTAATTCACACTCTTTTCTTTTCACTTACTTCTTTTCTACTCTTGTGGTTTAAAGCTGAAATCCCCAGATTTTGAAAACAGTAATACATACCTATCAATGTTCTTTTCTTTTCCTTCTTTTATTTTGTTTTGTATTGTAATACATAAATTGTAAACAGTTTTGCCTGGTATGTACCATTATATAAATATTTGCCCCATAGTTTCAGGGTTCTAAATGTACAATTTACCTTACTATTTAGTAAATATCTGAATGACATGAAAATGGCTGGCTGCTACTTATAATACTTCCAGAAGCTGTACAAGTGAATCCAATTTGAAAATATTACATTTCTGTATGCCCTCTTTGATTTAGATTTAAGTCTGCTATTCACTCCTGTTGTGTATGACAAGCATGTATTAAATTTGGGAAAATGTGTGATCATCAAAGAGTGTTTAGACCTTTAAAAAGTGTTAAGATCTCAAAAGCTTGCAGGGGAAAAGAGGAAAAATTTTCCGAGCTAAAAATGCTAGATGTTTGGACTATATATATGTCTTGTAGGATTATACTTCTTTGTAGCACATATGGAGGAAAGATGTAGTGGAATTAAATGGAGCTGAATTGAAGGAAAGTTAAAGATGCCCAACAGGCATTCCCATTTATATGAGTAACAGTCAACAAATCTTGCACAGTCAAGTAGCAAGTAAGAAAGATTTTGCAACAGTTTCTTAAAAGAAGTCTCTGGGGAAGGTGAATAGAAAGTTGATCGTTCACATGTAGTTTCTCCCCTCTCACTTTGTTGATAAAGAGAGTTGGAAAGAAAGAGAGAGAGAGAGAGAGAGAGAGAGAGGGAGGGGGAGAAAGAAAGAAAGAAAGAAAGAAAGAGGGGGATGTTATTTTTCACGACATTTATGAAATCCAACACAAAAGCTTGTTACAGATAAATCTACAAGATGTATCATGGTCTTCTATTTCGCTATGATGCAGCTATTAATGGTATACTTTATACACCATGGATGCAATAAATTTTTTTCTATACATATAATTGAGGCAGCATGGTGCTCAAATAATTAATTTGGTATCTTATCTAGAGTATGTTGCTTCAACCATATTGAAAGTTTCAATTGTTTTGCTCGCTTGATCCACTCACTCACAAAAGTTAGAAACAGAATGGTTGATATTCAGGCAAGAGTCTACAGCCCTCTCCCCTTGTGAAAATGTGCCCTGTATACGTGTAACTTGATGAGTGCCAGAGTGATGCAAAACAAAACTTCTGCGATTAATTTTGGGTTGGGGTGAGGCAACACTTTGTGCTGTGACTGAAAATGGTTGGAAAACACTGGTATATACTGTAAAATATAGGAATTACATGTATAATGAAAGATATGTATATAATAAATAATCTCACAAAATCATATTATTGAAACAGATTTGTAGATAAAGTTACATGGGTTAATAATATTTGTAATTTAATTAGTGATTAGTGCTACAAAGTTAGATAATATCTTTGAAAGAGTAAAGCACAATTATGAATAGAAAGCCAAAATTGGGCGATACAAACAGAAATTTAAGGAAAAATCTAAGCCTGTGAAAATGTATTTGTTTGTTTTCATTTGTTATTTTTGCTCATTATATTGAACTATATATTTATGGGTGTACTTACTATTATCCTCATACAATTGACCATTTAAACCACCACTTCTATATATTTCAAATTCTTGGGGGCTGTTTTGATTGCAATAATTGATTTACTAGGTTGTTCTGATGATTATTAGGTTAATTGATCTTTTGACATTCCTCTTAGTAATGTAGGAATTGCAAATTAAATGTGAATGTTAAATCAAGGTTACAACCATCATGGTGAAATCACCAGATGAAGATTAAAATCCTTGGTAGCAAACTTCCCATTTTACATCAGGAAGAGAAATCTATTAAACTAGATGTCTATGGGTTTTGTGAGCATTGCTTGGATTTATCAGGCATCGGGGACTCCCTGCTCGCTTTGCTTGAAAGCCCTGGCATCAAAAATAATTAGCAGCACATATCATTAATGCCTGCAGGACCCAGATACAAAATCACTCTCATTACCAGTGAACAAAAGAATGGAGAGTGACAATGTGAGAAAGAGAGAGATGCGAGAGAAGCTAGGGAGAGACAATGAAACAGAGTGACCAGACCATAATGCAGCTGTTGATTTCCTCTCAAAACAAGTGTTCAAACTAACATACAGAGCAGACTCAATCACATCCACGTTCAGATTTTGAAAACAATCTATTATGTGCAATAACTGTTTAGCATACAATATGCTATATAATTAGCATGAAGTACTTATACAATAATGGTCAATAAGTACTTCTTTCTCTGAACTGTTCTAAGGAGCTGAACTGAAAGTGAAAAATACCCTTTCAAAAGATAAAACATTAAAATATAATTTCATTTCCTGCTGTGGTCATTTTAGAAATCTATTGACTCAATAATGACATCTGTCTTAAATACGAAAGTGCATAAACCTATGGTGATTGGCGTATGTCTTTAATTTTAACATTATCCTGCACTTCAATATCAGAATGTGTTTTGCTATACGGAAAGGATTATGGCAGATTTTTTTCCAAGCAAAATATGGTATAATTAATCAAATTTATTAATGAGTTTGTTATGAAAAATGTGCAGACATAGTGCTCCAAAAGGAAATCTACATAGCATCTATACATGTATTCTCCTAAAACCAATTTTAGGCCTATATTTATTTATTTTCTTTAATTGTAGGACTAGATTTTCTTGTGTGTGGGTGTGCTCACTTCTAAATATCTCTAGAGATTTGTGGAGAGTCCTTCACTAATTGTGCTTTCATAAACACAGTGCTGAAGCCTGCCTTCTAGTGGCCTCCAATCTTGATTAGAGGGGTATCTAATATCACCAATCCCTGGCCCACTAGGGACCCTCTAGTCAGTATGGGGGACCACCATTAACAGAATTGATCATGTCTCATCTCATTAACTCCAGACTTCATCACAAATTATCACCCCATTCATCATGTTCCTTACCCTCCTTCATCCCACCATCCCATCCCCCCTTCTCTCTCTCTCTCTCTCTCTCTCTCTTTTTTCTACCCATCTTGTTTTTCCTCCCCTCCCCCTCTTCTCTTCTTCTCTGTCCCCTCTCCCCCTTCTCTATATGCCTATGGTTGCGTTTATTGTCCAATTTTTTGCTTAGAATCAGCGTTTTCAAACGTCTTTCAGGCAAATTTTTAAGGTGATAACCGCAAAGCCTTTTTCAAACGTCTTTAGATATGGGCATATTGTAACACTGAAAAAAGTGCGTTTTGAATGTGACATACAGCCAGAATCACATTTCTGATAAACATAAAGCTGTTTTGAACCCCACATACAAATCGGACCTTCCCATGCTAATCTGCTTCCCAGGTCAAACTGCGCAAAGCAGCTGCGCAGAGACAAGGCCTTTATTTTGAATCGTGAAGAGTCGATAAACGCGACATCTCGCAAAACACGTTTGTATAGTGGGGTTCGATATGTACATATAATAACGCTGATTCTGAGTGGCAAGAGACGATAAACGCACCCTTTGTCTCCCTCTTGCCTCATCCACCCTCTCTATCTGCCCCATTCCCTACCCTTTCCCTCTTCCTTGAACCCAATCCTCATTCCCTTTTCTCTCTCTCTCTCTCTCTACCTATCTCCCCCTCTCTTTCTGACCCTCCCTCACTCCCACCTTCTTTTACTCTCTTCCTCTCTCACTCCCTTTCCTTTGCTCATCTTTTCCTCTAATTCTGCTATTTACTTAATGTGATGTTTTGGGTTTCTCTCTCACATTCTTGAATAATAAACTCTTTTCAAATATATATTTGTATCATTTCAGGAATGTGATCAGGTGCACATAGATGATGTAGCATCCGATGATAATGGACAAGATTTGAGGTATGATATGTAGCTGTATTGAGACCATCGTATTGTATGGTGACCATTTTTGTCAGGCTCTGAGAATGTACTGTGCATAGTTAATTTATTGCAATTTGCATTGTATTACATCTGTTGTTTCATCTTGTTTCTGTAAACTAGTTTTGTATCGTTATTCCATGATCCCTATATTAAGCAAAGAGCTGATTTGCTCTGTGAAGTTGGAAGAAATCCTGGTAAAAATAATCTTTTTATGTGATGTTTTAGTTTGATTTGTTAATAGATTATTTGAGAGAATCAAGGAATATTTGCCAATGAAAGCATTTATTTATTGATGTTCAACTTGTTTTGAATACATTTCCTTTTTTCTTCCAAACAGTAATTACAATTTCCAGACAGACGGGTTTCATGCTGCTGCTACCAGTGCTAACCTATGTCTTGCTACTGGTGTGAGGGGTGGAGTGGATTGGATGAGGAAGCTGGCATACCGGTATAGGAGAATCAAGGAGATATACAGCTCATACAAGAACAATGTAGGAGGTAAGGATACTAAAGCCATAAGGACCTAAAGCAGTCGGTCCTCTGGTTGCTTACTAACATGCATTTATGCTTTCCTAGCAGTCAGGTAAAATAACCACCACTAAACCAATGAATACTAATGAAAGACAAATAGAAATATCAGTAGACAGATAGATGAATATATGTAGATACATGTAGATAGATAGATAAGAGAAGATATTGTTCTGCGACCGAAGAGATTTAAAAAGAGATTAAACACAAGATTTAACAAAAAATTCTGACAACATAATGGAGCATCCAATTTTCGACCATAGGGCTTCTTCAGGTTATGATACTGAAGGTAGATAAATGAACATATGTAGATACATTTAGATAGAAAGATAGATAAATGAATAGAAAGATAGATAGATAGATATAGACAGACAGACAGATAGATACTTGTAGATAGATAGGTAGATAGATGAATATATGTAGATACATGTAGATAGATATTGTAGATACATACATACATACATGCATACATACATACATACATACATGTAGATAGAAAGAAAGATAGATACCTGGTATGTAAAATATTCATAGATCAATATAGCCAGATAGATTAACAAATGGATATTACAATAAAACAAAAATACATGTAGACAAAGCAATACCTATCTTTATTATGTAAATACATGTACCGGTATACAATATACAGTGCATATCCTAAAAGTATACAGTAAATATAACTATAGTAAATTCTCGTTATAATGTGGTTGAGAGTTTGTAAAGTACAACCTCTTTCTTTTTATCAAGGACTTGAAGTAATATGGTGGCTTTGCATTTTATTTTTTTAGGACTACTTGGACCTCAGAAGAGAGAACAATGGCTTCAACTACGAGCTGAGATTGAAGCTATGACTGATTCTTGGCTCACCATCGCTCTCAAATCACTCTCAATCATTCACTCCAGGTAAGAGTCTAAGATAGTCAGAGTGCGCCACAATCTAGAACAAAATATATATACCCTGCATTCAGCTAAAAATTTGTGCAAATTTGTTACCTCTCTCTCCCCAACTCTAAACAAGAAATTTGAAAGAACATTCAGTATGTCCTTTATAGTAAATATTATCTCAAGACATTATCTTCCATAAGCTGGAGGTTTTTCCTAGTTTGCGATGGACAATCAGCTGATTTAGTTCATTTGCTTGTAGGTACTAAGATTAAACACCCTTTAAAGGCCTTTATGCATTAATACTGGTACAAAATAAAACTGTTTATTGCATATATATGTAAAAGAGTCATATAAAGAGCAGAAAATTGCCAATAAATTGGTATTTTTGTCCTCTTCAGTAAGAGTTCTCTTTGTTTATGTCCACTTCAGATCTAACTGCATCAATGTGTTGGTTACAACTACACAACTTGTCCCTGCAGTCGCCAAAGTCTTGCTCTATGGTCTAGGAGGTGTGTTTAACATTGAGAATGTCTACAGCGCAACAAGAGTTGGGAAGGAGAGCTGCTTTGAGCGAATCGTAGCAAGGTTTGGCCGTAAGGTGACATATGTTGCCATTGGTGATGCAAAGGATGAGGAAACAGCTGCCAAACAGGTAGGAATAGGACTTTAGACCAATCAAAATTGATTGCTTGTTACTCCTGTTTTCTTTTTCAGCCCAACTCAATTTCATTTTTCAATAAATATTCTTGATTAAACATGTAATGAAGAAAAATTTGAGAAAATTTAGACAATAATGGTAACATCATTCCTATCATAATTTAATTTATTGAGCCTCTATAGTGCATGGACATTTACATTCTTATTAAGGAAATTTGTGTAACAATTGCCCCAACATGATTTGTATGTGCAAGTAAAATATTGAAACACATGGAATCCCCCCCCCCCCTCACTTTCAAAAATTTAGTGATATTTAATCGAACAGCAGAACAGACTACTGTAACCTCTCATTGACACTAAGTCATTGTTATCTAAAACCAGAATAATTCTGTTTCTAAGATACTTGAATTTAACAAACGGTAAGTGAATACCTGTAACAAGTTATCTACAAATAAATTATTGAGTAGTGCAGATGTAAATCACACTTTGTAACTTTTATGAATCATATCAAAGTATTTTGAGAGTACTTCAGATGACATATTCTCTGATGTTTGTTTGTTTTTTTGTTTCAGCTGGACTTTCCATTTTGGCGGGTAACAAGTCATTCAGACCTAGCAGCATTACATCATGCACTTGATCTTGGATACCTCTGAGAACCCCCCCCCCTAATGATGCTATCCACCCCTCCCCTACCCCCTTTACACTTGATTTTAATACCCCCCACTCCCCACACCACCTTTGCACTTCATTCTATCTTGCCTCCTCCCAAACCTCATCCTAATTTCACCCCTTGTACCCCTGACAACTCACCTCTTGGAATATGCCATTGGTGCTAAAAATATGTGAGAAAGACTGAGAAACAAAACAACTTGATGAACTTGCCATAGTGATGATGACATTCAGATGTAAATAAACAGATGCAAGGACTGGAGAAGAATGACATTAGCGGTCAGCTAACTTAGTTGCATCGGCAAAGTAGACCCATTGTTTGAAGAACAAGGAGAACATGATGAATACTGACCGAGATGAAACTACTGTTTCCATAGCAACCAGTGAACATCTATTCAAATATGTGAATATCGGTCTCTTTGTGGAAGAAAGAGCATGTGATGAAGGGTTTATGATGAAGGGTTATGATGAACCATCAGAACTCACTCAGGACTTCAAGTCATCTGTGTGTTTCTCTATAAGATGGAACTGTTGCTTTGTTTTGTGTGAGCCTGTCATTCTACTTTCCCTATAGTCTCTTGGAATTTCGTATGTAGATTTTTGCTGCTCCTGACGTTGATTATTCTCTTTTTCATAACTGCAAAATTATCAGGTGTATATTTAATTTATTGTATTTCCAGAAATGATGATATCTGTGATATTGTTTTTTTTTCACCAAGAAATTATTATCATGGATGTGTAATGATTTTAATAGTTTTTCAGAAAAATAGATAATATAGCGGAGGTACTCAAACGTCATTATTTCTTCCTAAAATAATTTTCAAAGAGTTTCAAAAGCAGAATTGTGAATGCAGTTGAATTGAAGCGTGATTATTGTAAAATTCAAAATAATTCACTTAAATGTATTATTGCAAGTATTTTTTTAATCTTTCCCGTAACATGAAGTTAGAATGTCATCTTCCATGAAGATAACAATTTGCTCTAGAACGTCCAGCAGTTATTGTAGGATATCAGGACAAAACAAATGAAATGTTTTGGAATTGTAAATAGGAAAGTAGTTGTTTTATGAAGACAAGTTACAGGTTACATACAATCAGAGAAGCATATCACAGAACTGAGATATTTTGAGTGTAATCATTTAGTACAAACTTTGTAACATTTTTTCCCTTATTGTGCTGATCATGAAAGTGGCCAATTTGAATGTTATTTATCATGAACTTGTTTTGACTGTAATTAGTCTGTGTGAATTCATTTTTTTGTAAAGTTGAGAACAAAATTATGTTGTGAATGATGTTGATGATGGTTAGATGAATATATTTTGTTTTCAAAGTTTAGTTTTAATATATTTGGCTTGTTGTTGTTATGTTTATCATGACATACCAAAGAGAAAGAGTATTATGAAAACATAAAAAGGCCTTGTTGATTTCTGTCCACCTATTAGTATTGTGTTTATAGAGTAGGTGATTAAATTGTTCTCATTAGAAAATAGATAAAGAGAATAAATGGTCCCCACTTCCAAACATAATCCTCAAGATGTCAATATTGCATCACTTTTGTAAAGTTGATATATACCAGGGTTGATACAATTCTACATGTATACAGGTTTGTTGAACATTCATTCATGGGTATTTTGAGTTTTTTGACTGCATGGAATATCATTTGGGAATTTTAATGTAGTATTTTAGATTTGAAAAACAGATCCAAATCATTTTTATATGAGGTAAGTAAAACCTTACAATTTTTAATCTATATCAAACGATAAGTGTGTCTTTTCAGTAAATGATTTTAACCGGCTCTTTGAATATTTTTTTTTAATTGTCTCTTTGGTCAGAAAGTAATGTGCATAGTGGTTTTTGATGAACCCTCAGGCAATCCATTGTATGTTGGGTGTTTGGCATTCATATTTCATATACATTACTTGTTTATTGTTGAAAATCAATGCCTACTCCTTGTGTATCATGCTCGAAATGGTCATGTATATTGTTGTTTGGGGACTAGGGTATTTGAAGAGAAATTCTATCATTTTCTTTCTTATTATTTTGTTGATTGTTTGCAAAGAGAAATGTACAAGAAGACAATACTTATATGTATAAAGTGTTTACATAGTTCATAAATTGCAGATGATTTCATGTTGTTTGTATGTAGGTATTATTACTATTATTATTATTATTATTATTATGTGAAGTTTAATATAAATTGAATATTTGTAAAGTAAGAAGAAATTTTGTGAAGACTTTGCCAAAATGTGTAGTGATTTGTATCAAATGTGATCTTAACCAAGCCGTGCTATGTTTCTTGATCTTGTCATGCTATTGCGGACAAATATTGTTGTTTTGTAGCAAGTTCTGTGTTGCTAATCTTTGTTTGAACAAATCTAAGTTGCCAAAGTATTTTTAATAACAATACCTGCAGGGTGCATAATTGATTTATTACTGTCTATAAGGGTAATACACAGTGTTAGTCAAGGGCATGGATGAATGTGACAGAAATCATTTTTCCAAGGTCTCCTCATATCAGTTTTGTTCTCCATATAATGTTGAAACTGTAATAGGGATTTATTGTTTGGAGTAATTTAGCTTGGACAAACTTAACACTATATCGAATATGAAGTGGTAAACCACATTAAAACAAAAAAATGATTATGTAAATGAAAAGCAACTGTATGTTAACAAAGGCCCTACATGTATTCACCGAGCTCTGTTTTATATGAATCAGATATGTGGAGTGATTACACATATCTGAAAAGGCCTCATCCTTTTCTCTTCTAAATTCACTTGCTTCAAGAATTCAAATTGTTTTTTATTCTCAGATTCATTTTAACATGAATCTAACTGTACATGTATGTTAAAAGCAAGCAAGCCAGGTATAACACATCATCTTTGTGGGAGACCTGTACACTAAAAATACACCAAGGCAAAGCATTACCGGTACATGTATATGTAAACATTTGTTATTTCTGAATAAAACAATATTAGGGATACTTACATTTTCTGCCATCTACTTTGACCAACATTGTGTATTGCCTTTACATATATTTTTTGAAGCATAGTTCCATGCAAAAAACGCATTGATTCTTTAAAAATTCTTCATTAAAGTATGAACTTTTTTTTCTTATAAAATGACTAAGTGTGCTTCAAGATCAATTTTGGCTTCCTATTAAAAGTTAGAGTATTGTTTTTTGCTGTATGTGAAATATTTTAATGAATATTAGGAGAAAGTTCTATTATAATCCAGACATCCCACGATTGAACATTCTTGGAAAATGATTTGATGTGTGATTTAGATTGTTCTCCTGGTGATTTGAAATGATGAATGGAGAAAAAAATTATGTGCATGAATCTGATCCAAATTCTTCAGCCAAAATTTTAGTCTCAATCTTAAAGTTGGTTTTGAAATGAAAAGGAATTTTCACCGTTTCACTTTTAGGTTAAATATGAATTTTTGCCAACTTCTATATGTGGTAAGATCTTGCCATTTTTAATGCTCAATGCAATCTCGCCATTTGAATTCATCATTTAGAATTGGATAAATTCAAGGTGTACGTATCGGCTCAGAAAGTGTGCTTATACCAACTCATTGAAGATCCTATCTTCAACATAATATAGAAATGCCAGAGAGAGAGAGACAAAAATCAGAAGATTGATGGTAACTTGCCACAGACTACACAAAGTCTGGAATATGGTTGTAATATATATGAAATATATATATGGTCATTTGGAATACCAGAAAGATTGGTATATAAATCTTTGTTAACAGTCTGTATAAAGATGGAAACATATTTGTTGTTATTTTTTTCTGTTTCTGTTTTCAGTTATAATGTGTATTGTATTTATGTGTGTTTTTTGGTGTTTTTGAAGATTTACTGTTAGCTTTTTGAGGAAAGACTTTTAAAGCAAGTCATTTTCTTTTCTTCATTTTCTTTCTTGAAAAGATTATTAAAAACTGATTGACATGAAGACAAAATGAAGTTTGAATTCTTGTTTAATTTGTTTCACATCTCATTGTTTGGCCGGGGTCACAGTGATAATAATGTTATAAACATAGAAGAACCATTACATGGCCCTCTACATGCACCAAGCTAGAAGCAACAAGTTTTTATTTGCCCTAAAATTCTGAACATGTCCTAAATTAAAAGTCAAGCGTAAAAAAGGAGCGTAATTAATATACAGACACAAAAGGGATAGAAGAAGATAAAAGGAAAAAAGAAGAGAGGAAGAGAAATACTTTGGAAAACTTTTGGAAAGGTAACAAAAGTCTCCAACCTTTTGTAATGTTCATGCTGTTTGAAACTTGTTGTTCTCTTTGCTGATATAGTTTTTTTTTTCTTTATCATTATTCATTGAGCATTCCTCCAAAGTCAAATGAAATAAAAATATTATCATTTCCAAAAGTTATTGTTCCACCATGATGTGGTCGTAAAGTACATGTACATTCATTTATAATAAAGAGACTCAGAAAATGAAATATTTATTTTCAATAATAATTTATAATCCAATTTCAATTGCTTTTTTATTTGCTTTAGCTATCACATTCATATACACGTATCTGAAAGTAATTTATTAAACAAAAACAGCAATGTGAATAATGTAGACAACAACAACAAAATTTTAAATATAATTTTCTAATGAAGAAAATCTCCCTGTCTCATAGTGAACATAATTCAAATCTTTTCATTCTGAATAATTGTGTTTTCGTTTCAATCCAAAGATTTATTGACAGATTGGAGACAGAATCACAAGATATCAACATAGATATCTTCACTTTCACAATACTCTGTACCTTTTGGATTTTAAAAATAAGACAATAACATGTTATGCTACTATTAAAGTGATCTTATGATCACTTTAATAAATTCTTTACAAGCTTTGTGGAATGGAATGATCCTAACTTTGACAAGTCCATATATGAAAACTTTGTGCTAAAGTTGTGCTAAATTCAATCAATAAACCCGTTGACTAATCAATTGTTTGATTCCCATAGGCTTAACACAGGATCCACCCAGTTCCAGGAGTCAACGGATTATTTACTTCTTTTTTTTTGTCCAAGCAAAATTACTCCAAACAAAAAACAGTTATTTTTGAAAAGATTTCTCAAAGAGAATGATGAAATTGGAAGTTATCATTCTTAAGTCCATTTGTAATAACAAAGAATGTTTCAATTCAAGGTGCTATATATTTATGAATTAAGGCAATAATTGCTATAAATATACATAATAATACACTTGTACATTATATACAGAATTTTCAATGCAATGTACAATATTCACAGAAATTGAGATAGACATTACATTTGGTAGGCACTTTATATACATACTTTACTCAAGTGTACCAATCACCAAAACATGTTTGGCTCCATGTGGCTATCAAAATACGAGCTTCAAATATATATGTATTGCAATTTAAATACATTCTCAGTTAAAGGCATTATTTAACAATGTTAAATCTGAGATGCATGGCCCTACGTGTTATCAGTGTCTGTGATATGGTGTAATATTGAAGCCCTAAAAAAATTGCGCTTCAAAATGATCATGAAGTGCCTCAAAAAAGTAAACATCTTTGAGTGACCAGTTTTACCATATTCATTTTCCCTTGATAGACTGTAGTGTTATAAAAACCGTTAGGAAAACAAATTTTTAAATTTCGATTTCCAATCATAAATATCTTGATAATCAGACAGGCGATCGGCTTGTAAAAGTCATGGGATTCCCATGACCTAAAGGTTTATAATTATGATTGCAGCATGAGCTAAATCCAGGATTTTGTTTCAGAATCCGAGACAAAGTTACCCAATCCCTTTAAGAGCAAAATGTCTTGTTGAGTAGACAATGTAAAGGCTCGTGTATGCACTTGGATAGAATAGGGCTTGCACGGAACCAAAATCGGACTCAAGTTCTGTGCAAGCCCTATACGAGGGGGGGGGGTATTATCCTTTATTTTTACGTTTACCTATAGAATGCTAGGTAATGCTTTTTGAGGTTCATTTTATACATTCTAGCTATACACAAATCAGTTTTCAGGCGATTGGTACACTTTAATGAATACATGTAAGACTGTCCCTCATTTTCCTTTGGTGGAACTATTTGACTTTGACCTTTCAACTCTCTCTTCACTGAGTGATCCATCAATAGTCTCATTACCAGCCCCTGTTTCTGATGCTGCTGCTGCTAGAGCTAATGCTCTCGTTTCTTCAGCTTGTCTCTCGGCTTCATGTAGAGCTTGAATTTTCTTTTGACGCTCTTCACGTTCACGCTCAGCCTCGAGACTAGCGAGCTGAAATATGAAAACACAAAAAGTATTGGTTGCCAATGATATTTGAATTTCAACTTTCTAAGAAATGAGAATCTATGTAATGATGGGTAGCTCACTAATGGAAGCACTTTTCACGAATTACATTATACATGTATTTCAACAATTACCTGTCTGTTCAAAATGTTAGTTCTTGTTTGTTTGTAACATCATTTTAAACAGAGCTCAATAATTGTTTGAGACCTTACAAGATCTAAAAATATAAAGATAAATTGAGAGGGGAGCATTTCAGCAATAACAAAATGAAGAATCTGGAATAATTGACAAAATTTCTCTGAGTGTCAGAGTATTTTAACATTATACTGGTTGATCAAAATTATTTCTCTTTTGTGAGAATATTGCCTACAAGGTAGCTTGGTGACAAAAGTCTTACACAGGCAGGGCTCCCGCATAAATTTGAGAATTAAATTCCATGACTTTTGGGGCTTTCACATATACACTCCGGGGCCTGTACGGCGAGTAAAAACAGACACTTTGGGAATTGGCTCCTGTACAGTTTCTATGGGCGCCAGGACATTTTTCACCAGCCGTACGGGCGCCGTGGTGCTGAGTTGGCTGCTCCCAATTCTCCCGGTGTTTTCATCTGACCGTTTGGCCGTGGAAATCCCGTAAAGGGCCCGTGCGGTACCGTACATGCAAGGTTGTAGCATCCAAGTGTCGTACGAAGACTGTTAGTTCAAGCGAGACGGCTGCCATAGCCACATACAGCTCACACCCATAATTAATTTCCATGACTTTCCATGACTAATTTCACAATACAGACAAATGTAGAGGGTGCCATGGTCTAATGGATAGTAACTGGACTATAGATCACAAGGTACTTGATTTGAATAACCCTACTATGGTACTAATGTCCTTTGGAAAGACATTAATCTATATTTGCTACTCTTCACCCAGGTGAAGTAAAAGGGTACCCAATAGGAGGAATATGCACATGATATTGAATACTGACCTTCTTCTCTTCTCTGACTATAAGTCTTTTGCTTTGAACGTCTCTCATGTGTTCATGAGCTGGAAAGAGTTTCCGCAAGAAGAAGATGTTGATCTGATGGGTCCAAAAATTAAACCTTCTTGTCTCTTCATCCATCTCTTCCTCCATCTCCTCAACTGAACAAAGAAACATAGCAATGAATGGTTGAAGAGAAATAATGCATAATATCACTGTAGCCATACGATTTGAATATACACACACAAAGAAGCTATTAAATGAACAGGATTTAAAAAAATAGTCTTCCTTAACCTTCTGATTATTTAATTCTGCATTAGAATCTGAAAAATGTTTTAAAAGTAATATTGACCTGTTGAATACTGAATTCTCGAATTCCTGTATGCTTAATACTGTTCCAGTAGGCAACATGTTAACGGTTGCTTCCTTTGCCTCTCTGCACATCGCTCATTCGCCACACATGCAAATTTGCACAAAACAACAGGCACCAATTGACAGAAGATTAGCTTTGTGCAACACAATGGCTTTAATTTGCAAAATTACCTATTCCGGCCCTGTACTTGATCAGCTCAACCTTTAACACCAGTATAGATTAATGTTACACTGGAAACAGTTAATTGATCTTGAAGCCTTTGATATATCTATCCCATGATAAATACAATGTGGCACAGGGAGATTATTTGTGCGGCATATCAAGAGTATAACTCCTACCTGGTGGTTCTTGTTGCTGTATCTCTTCAGCACCCAAGGATAACACAGATTGTAATAGATGGGTCTGACTATCACTGCTTAGATTCTCTCCTGCTGGTAATGACACTAAAGACACACCCTTTCCTGCTTCAGTACCTCCATCTGTCAATCAAATCAAATCAAATCTAATTAAATCAGGCTCAAAGTGAAATCATCAAATCTCATACAATGCCTTGTTACAGCTACATGTACATGTAAACCTGAAATCTACTTTATTGATATGGTATAATTAATGTAAACTGGTCAACTGAGATCAGGCTCAAAATGATACAAGCAATATATACAAGACATTTTATTTAACTTTGGGCAGACCCACATTAAATGGACATTTCTGGAAATTGTATCAATTAAAATTATGTGCAGCTATACTGATATTCATGTATGAATAAATTACAAATTTGATCTCATAGAAATAACTGCTGCAAAAATGTATAAATTCACACTTTGTAATAATTGTAACATTTGTAATAGGATGGAAAAATTTGTAGGATAATTTGTTTGAATCAAAGTTCATCCTGACAATGTAATTCTCACCAGATTTACAGGTTTTGTTATTGACACCCATTGTGCTGCCCTCTGGAGGCTGTTCAGTGTGCATGCTGTCAGTCACTGCAATAGACCCCTGTGCCTGGATAAATTCAAACAGAGAATATGAATAGGGAGTGCAGCATGAACACTATCATGTGCGGACTAGCAACCTAATCCAATTACCGGGTAATAATAATTACAATGTTACGCGCTAAGAAACGTAGTATTAATTGCTATATATACAAATGTGTCTATTATTATTATCATTATTATTATTGCTCCAATTCCTTGATTAAACCATTGCCTGTTTCAAATAAGAAGAATTTTTTTTTCTTTTTCAAAAGCAAATAAAGAAATCTCAAGAAATAGCAATTGAGAGGATGAAATGTAAGCAGTTTATCTACAACTTCATGCTCTATCACATTCCCAATGTTGTTTAAGGTCATGAATCATACATTTCTTTCGTGCCCTAAAACTAGTAGTGATATATATTTTAGTATATGAAAGACTGTCAATTCTTTTCAAAAACACAATCCGTTAGAAAATGTTTAAGAATCAGTATCCCCTAACATGTGAAAATGAGGCAAAAACTGTTTCCATACCTGTGTTACTTCATGTTACAGTAACTTCCTTTTTAAACAGTAGAATTAAGTTTTAATAATGTACAAGGTAATACCGGCCTAAAACCAAAGTATTTTACTATTAAGTATTAAAGAGGACCACGACTTAGTGGCTCATCAGTCCATCCATCCTTCCACCTAGCCTTACTATCAAGTTACATTCACCTAACTGAATAAATAAAGAGAATACCAATGACACCAGGCCCATTTACACATCCCAATCACCGTTTTAAAAAATCATCAATTTCATTTACTACCCCGGCATTTACACTACTGGAAACACCATCAAAGTTTGCTCATACCGATTTGTTGGTGAGTAGTGGGCATGTGCCACTCGTCTGTGCCCTGCATGCGTTAGCACGGAAGCCAAGAGAGTCACGTGAGCAAAAATCGGTATCTTACCAAAGTTTGCTTTTACACTTCAAAAATAGGTGAAACTTTTGCAAGCGTTTCATAAAACCACACTCCAAATGTGGATTTTTCAATTTTGATTTTTTTTCTTTCTTTTTTTTTGCATAGCAACTACAGTTGAAACACTGGAATGTGAGAAGAATCGATGATTTTTGGTTGCAGTGTAAATGCAGATACCATCAATGTTTGGTTGGGGACAGAACTAGATTCTCACCTCTACTTTAGCATCAGATGCTTTCCTTATGACCTCAGATGAAGACATTGCTCGTAGTGGTGGAGAACCATAGTTAGATGTACGGGGAGAGGCAGTTTCATCACCATCATCATTGTGCTGTATACAGATTAACAACATTGTCTGTTCCTTTAGTATGCGATCTCAAGTTGAATATTAGTGTCATTGTCACTTTACATACATTATTGTATTATTACCTGGTTGACCATTGACCAGTATTGTAAATACAGGTATGTAGGGCATACGTATTAAGCTATTGGATGTTACACTTAATGGTCTGCTGTAATGAAATAGATCACAGGAAATCAACATCAGAAGTTTCAGGGAAGGTTCAGGAACATATACACATAAATATGTGTGTGTGTGTGTGTGTATATATAATATAATAGCAGCAATTAATGATTTTATAGGGCTACTATGTGCCAGGATACATGGCTAGGTTTACTATAGAAGTAGATCCACATATAAAGCTATAAACCATGTATGATTAGTGGTAACTACTTACATGACTTGTTCTTGATGTCGATCCATGCGTAGTTGAGCTAAAGCTAGTATGTGTATGATTAGAGATAACAGTACTTGGTCTAGGAGTACTAGGGTCTTTAATCACTTCTTCTGTCACATAGTACATAGCACATCCAATCACTGCCTCAAAGAAGTCCAAGAACGTCATCTGAAATCAAATCAACAAACACTACATTTCAAAAGTGCTATTTTTTCATTCTTATCTCCCTTTTTAGAACTTCATGTGTCAATTTTGTTGTTTCTTCTCCAATAACCATCTGAAAGAAGGTTCATTCATTCATATGAAGATAGATGACCTGGGTAGGATATTGTATTCATTCTCTGTCACATCACACTCTACTATCAAGTTTTAATAAAAGGGGACTCTGGCTAATTAATCAACAACCCCTACAGACCCTTTAAATGTTGAACAATACAGTTTATAACACATTTACTATATTTACTATTATCTGTTCAGATAAGCTTCAGATTTCTTCAGAAAATATTTAATCTGTTAGACAGATCATGTACATGTCGTCAGTTATTAAGTTCTTTATACACATGTATGTATCATAACCACATAGCAATTATGTAGAGATGCAATAATGGTGAAAACATTCATTTTCTAAACCAAATTTGTATACAGTAGCAGTTTTCAGGAACATCCCTCTAAATGGCTATGATATTAACACTGATATGATGTATACAATTATGGGTCCTCATGTCATAGTTTATTTTGATACAGTTTCATGTTATTTACCTTCATACATGTTCAACTTATTTTCAATTACAAATATTTAAGCTTTTTTAGCCCCAAAACATTCCATTAAAATATCCATTTTGGTGGCATTATAAATGAAATGTATGATGATGATGATCATAGCTAACCTCAAGCTCCAGATTGCAGTCTTTAGAGTCATATACAGCAGGATCATCACAGGATAAAATCTCTAAGATACGCCTTGCTGATAGGTTCTCATTTACTAAGCCATAGTCATTCATTGTGTACAGGAACTCACGCATCTTTAGCACTGAATCATGAGGCTGGTACTGCAGGAAAGGAAAACATAAAAGAGAAAAAATGAACCTAATTTAGAGGAGACTTTATCACAACAAGTATTATTTGCCAACAGCAGAAAGAAGTGTACCTTGCCTTTGTTCTAAAGGGCAGTATAGTTGTGTGCTGCATTAGCCAATCTCCACAATACATGACATGAACTGTTTACAGATTGGCAGGCTACAACTGAAATGCTCAGTACATTCTAAAATAGTTTGACTACTATTCAAATGCGTCTTCCAAATCGATAAATTGATAAAATCTTGCATTAGCTGCATTATCTGATAAAACTTTCATACTATCTCATTGAAGACACCTTGTATTCAAGTTTTAAACGTGTCTTTCACATACCTTGGAAGGTTTGCTGATATCTTGGTAGACCGCATAACATCTATCCATATATCCTAGAGCATTGACAGCATGTGCTTCATCATACAAGAAATTACCCTGGACATCACACCCAAAGGGTACAATATTCTCTGTGATGGTCTTAGAAAGACACCAAGCTAGAACAGGACCAGATCCAGACCTGAGTAACAAGGCGGAAAATGCGGGATTTAGATTGGTCTTGAAAAGACACCAGGGGGGTGTTTCACAAAGATCCTAAGTTGAACTTATCTCTAAGTTGGACTTAACATTTATGGAATGCCGCTAGCATCTACGAAAATATTTTGTAAAAGTTATTTTAAAAGGCATAAAATGTTGATTCAAATCATTCAAATTTTCTATTATCAAGGAGATTTCATGTTCTTGGTGTGGAATTTATAAAAAAGTCTAAAATACTTGAATTTTCGCTTTTGAATATATTTTATTTTAAGGCTACAAATGGCTCTCCATAACAGAGTTAAGTTCGACTTAGGATCTTTGTGAAACACCCCAGACCAAAGTTGTGGTCTAGTGGATAAGCCTCCAGACTGTGAACTACCAGGCATAGGGTTTGAATCCACATCACTAACGTCCCTTGGCAAGACATTAATCTAAATATTGCATGACAAGTTGTTAATTGTTTTAAATTCTAATTAAGATGAGGCATGACATACATGTAGACATCACAAGTGAATTCTGTAAATAATAATAAATACATTATAACATAGATCATATAAGAAGCAGCACATTTTCATACTTGGAAGACCCTTTCAAATTGAATCAAGTTTAATTATGTACCAGTAAGGATAATACAGAAGAGATAGGAGAATATTTTTTCAGTTTGCCAAATATGATACGGAAATAATTCAGATGTGTTGACGTTTATATCAGCTACTACAAATGACTAGGATTGAAAAACTCACTGATATTGATCTTTGTAGAGATGATAAGACAGTGTAATGATGTGGTTGAGGAATTCTCTCATGAGAAGCTTGTCTAGTGGAGAGTGGATATCAGTCGCTGTCTTGTCTGCAGCTGAATATCAAACAAAGGGGAATAAATGGTAAAGATCAACATGTCACACTGTAATAAAAGATTTCATCAATAATTATTTCATATTAATATGTCATTAATAATAAGTCATTTCAGGGGAAATTAGATGCATACATGTACTACATGCAAAATAAAATGAGGAAATCAGATTCTTGGAAATAAAAAACATGGAAATCTACGATAAATCAACAAATACAAAACAAAATTTTAAGTATTAATAAAACAATGGTAGTTAAAATCATAATAACAAAATACCGTAGCATTAATTTTGAACGACTTGCAAAATTGTGTTTAACAATTGACTATGCAACAACAAAAAAAAAACTAATCATCCTTATTATTTGTCTGCTTTCCAGCAATTAACTTGGTATCTCTATTTACTTTAATTTACACACATCAACTTTTTTGTTATTAATTATTTTATTTATTTATTTTTTGTTTGTTTGGGGGGGGGGGATGCCTAAACATGAAAAACAGCTATTGGAAGACAAAATGTTGTGACTTACCCAGAATTCTATCCATCTCCGCTAGTGTTGCATCAAGATGGTGGAAGCGAGAATCTTTGAGGAATCTCCAGAACTGAAGTCTTGTCATGATGAATGTATTATCAGGTGATGCATCATGTCCAAGACCACTATAGTAGGAGTACACCTTCTTCAACGCACTCATGTGACGTAGAATCACAAACAGTACCTACACAAAACAAGATAATCTTGGTCTAAATTATTTCTGCCTTTTTGGAAAACATCCATTATACTGCCAAATGAGAAGCAACAGTGAAACATTGGACTCTATCCAGGGCTCAAATTAATTTTTTGTCCACGGGGGCTCTTCCAAAAAAAAAAAGAGCCCCCGTGAGCATTCTCACGGGGGCTATTTTAGTAGTGACGGGGGCTCTTTTTTAATACAAATTTCCATTGAATTGGTACCCATGATACTCTCTGCTATTTCATCATTATCAGGGGCGGATCTAGCTTTTTGCTAAGGGGGGGGTTTGACCCAATGACGCTGCGGAGCATCGTCCACGAGCGGCGAGGCAATTTTTTTGTTGCTATTTTGAACCCCCGTAAGTGATGTTTTCCTGGCATCTACTAACACAATGGAGATCATAAAGAGCAGTGCATGATAATGTCTTTTAAATCAAGTAACAGTTTTAAAGGGGGTTTGATCCAATGACGATGCGGATACTGTGTGGGTCTGGACACATGATGGCGTTTTCCATGCACATCACATTTTCACTTGGCAACCCAAGGGGGGGGGGGGTTAAACCCCCCTAGATCCGCCACTTATCATCATATATCTAAGTCGGCATTTCCCTCTTACAACTTTACAAGTTACACAGGGGTTACTGTCGACTTTCATCTCGAGATGGCATTCTCTCTGTTTCTTCCCGTTCTGCACATGCCCCCTTATTGGGCCTTATCATTTAAAGCAACTAGCTTATTACATTTTTTACTATATCCTTTGGTCTTCCTCTCCTTCTCAATATTGATTTACTGGTCGAAGTTCATTATTTGCTGGTCTTTTGGAATCACCAGATTTCAGAGGATTCACGCTTTTCACAACGAAAAACTTCTCCATGTTTCGGTCCTTGCTCGATCGCCTCTAGCTCCAGCAGATATGTGGCGGCAGCGTGCACACCGGCCGGTACTACCGCGGCGCGGTATAGCCGCTGCTGATGGTCGCACTGCACTGCGAGCTTCCGTTGTTTGTATCGGTAATACAGTCATAAAGAATCTGATGTGGAGATGGGAAATATAGCTCCCTTTTGCTGCGAATAAGCGCACATTTGTTAACAATATGGCGGCCTCTAGAAACCGAAAAATATGAGCGAGAAATCCGGCACGCTAATCTAACTTCCATAGTTCCATTTTATTGGTTTAAGGTTTGAAATACATATTACGTTGAAACTCAATATTGTGTGAAAGTTATGACAGAAAAGATAATCTTTATTCTATAATTCCACAAGGCGATTTTTAATTTTGCAATCGCCCCCGTGAGCACTCTGACGGAGGCGATTATGTAGCTCACGGGGGCGAATCACCCATCGCCCCCGTGTATTTTGAGCGCTGACTTTATCATTCTTTTCAACTGAAGGAAATATGCTCCAAGTTTTCTTCAAGACCTAAAAGAGACTATACATACAGTATTCCCCAATATGACAAACAACACTGCTTTCCTATGTGATTACCAAGACCTTAACTTTCTAGCATGTGTACTGTACTTCTGTTGCTCAAATTGGATTCAATCCATCTATAAGGTGAAAGGGAATGTACTCCAACAAATTTTCTTTTAAGTACATACAGTTTACACAAACAGTATTCCATTACATGACAATACTCCTTTCCTACATCTATACTAGTCAACAATTTACCAGCATTTGTTCTGTTTGTTGAAATGTTAATGTACAATAAAATGATAACTAATAATTTGAATTATGTTTCATGAATGAAGATTTGATTTTTGCATTGAATATAAAATACTGTATGTATGGTGCATAATACATTGACAATGATTCTAAGCACTTTGCAGATATACTACCTCATTCAACAAATTCAGTCTTGCCGGCACACATTGTGGTGAGCATTTCAGCCAGGCACCATTATACAGATGTTCACAAAACTGAACAAAACAACAATGACTTTCTTATCCTACCGGGTTTTCCTTAAACACCTGGATGGAGAGTGGCGAATGTGGTTTAATGTCTTGCTAAAAGACCTTAATGCCGGGCTGGGATTCAAACCCTTAACCCTTGGATTGAGAGACAAGTGAATGAACTACTACACTACAAAACCTCCATTGACTGAAAGTGTGTTTGTGATGAGAGAGTGTTTTTACCTGATGAAGTTCATCTTCTTTCTCCTCCGTGCTGAATGCATCAAGTAAATGTTGAAGGTCAAGGGTCAATGAAGGACCTAGAGTATTACGACTCTCATCAGTCCTTGCTGTCAAATCTCCTACTTGTTGATCTGAAGCTGAGGGGTCTAACAAGAATAGGTAACTAATTAAAAGGTGTCACATATTAATATCATTCCATCTTGGATATGCCTAAGAAATGTCTTGATTATCAAGTGCTTAGAAAGCTTCTCTCTACTGATGATCAGCACCTAAAATTATCAGGAATGGATGAAGCTTTTTTCTTTTTTTTCTTCTTCATAAATCACATGGTTATCTCACATTTTTAAACAAATATCTAAGTTGAATGTTAAATTGATAAATATTTGTGTCAAAAAAAAAACAAAAAAAAATTCAAGTCACAATGTCCTAAACCCAGTACAAATACATTTTCAAAATATAGGTTAAAATTAACATAAAGGGATATTGAATTCCTCACATACTAGAATAATTAAAAAACGAGTTATGAAAAGAAAAAAATATGATGATGCTTAAAACTTTTCAAACAAGAATTATTTTTGTGCTAGTACCTGGTCCTGCTGGATCTGGAGTCCTGGTCCTGATTCCGGACATGTCAGGAGTATTAGTTCCATCCATAGTGAACTGAGGGTACTCTGCCATCCTATCATCTACAAAGATCCCATCAAAGATACGCCCATTCTTGAAGGTGAAGACACCCTAGGGAAAGAAAAAAATTATTAATTCACAGGTCCTTAATTAATGCAAATCTGTAAAGTGCTCAGTTCAAATACATGTTTGGAAACTTTTCCCCTTCTACAACTATCTGCATCTGCATAGCATATCTGATAACTCCCTGTCATGACATAAAATGATGCATGCGCATGAGTTCATTATACGATCTATCCGCACTCGAGTTGAGGCTGTGTGCATCTATTGCACGAAGCCATTAGGCTGAGTGCGATAGATACACACAGCATCAACGAGGGCGGATAGATCGTATAATGAACGAATGAAAACATGCATCATTTGTTTTATACAATGAAACTCCTAGATCCTTGTTATTTGATGTAAAAAGAATTCATTCAAGATTGTTTCGTGACAGTACGGCTAGGCTGACAAATATATCTCAAGTTTAATAAGGCTTAATTTAGTGCGCACACATAGATATAGTAAGCGCACTTACCTCTATACCCATTTACGCATAATGCTGCGCAAGCATAGGCCCATGCACACGCAGTATTAAGCGCTCTAACCTCTACGCGCACTACTGCACACTGAAAAAGCGTGCAATAGGCTCAGTAAATGAATCACACATGACCGCGCATGACCAATCATTTGATTAGGATCTAGGAGTGAGTTGTATAAAAGCAAATATTTAAAGACTTGTAATTTCTTTCAATATCATGATATATAATAGAGGGTTATTGAGATGGTGTGTTTTTAAAACGTATAAATGAATGGCCAATGCATGCAACAAACGTTGTACGAGTATTCACTGACCTCCGTATTATAAGGTCAAGAAATGTGAAGAGTGTTTGTCATTATAAACAATACTAGAAAAGTCAACGCAAAGCGTAGCATCCCCTCGCAAACATTACCAAACATTACTAAAGTTATCGATCGGAAACCAGATTCACATATTTAATGAGCTATGACCTTTGACCTACATACTCGGAAATTGAACTTAGGCTGTGTTTTGAAACTTTTGATACTGCGTCTTATATTACTGAAGTTATCAATCGGAAACCAAATTTGTTACGAACGGAAGAACGGAAGCACGAAAGCACGGAAGCACGGAAGCACAGAAGCATGGACAGCAGCGTTTCTATATCCCCTCCGACTTCGTCGGCGAGGGGATAATAAATGCGACTGCATATTTATCATGCCTTCGCCTATATATATTCAATGATCAATGATCCTGTAACCTTTTGCATCTGACTTCATGAACCCAAACTCTCTTTATTTGATCTTTTTTTATGTTCAAATGTACTTGAGCCCAGTGTGGTCGGCATAGGTTAAGTTGCCCCAGTAATAAGATACCTTCTGGGATTTTTAACACTTTCATGACCCTGTGATCTTTTATCTTTGACCTCGTCAAAGCAGGACAAATAGATGGAGGATGGGTGGATGGACAACCTGAAAACATAATGCCTCTGGCGCCATCTTCACTGGCGAGGGCATACACAAAACCACTGTACTTTACCACACCCTATCTGAAATGAAGCTATGATAAAGAAGAGCTACATGTACTTACCCTACCACTCTTCTTATCATGCTTCCATTCACCTTCGTACTTTGCCCCATTAGCATAGAGGAACACACCATAACCATGACGTTTACCGTAAACAAAGTCCCCAATGTACTGATTGCGTAATGGATACTGTGAACCAGGAAGACGTTTTAGGTACCATGTATGCTCTCCATGCCCATGCTGTTAGGAATGTAGAAATGATGCACGGATATTAGATCATCTCATCTCCAAGCTTTCTATAGTTTTAAAATGGTAGCCTTTATGCCACAATTACCAGATTATTTTGTTTTAATACAACTAAAATCAACTACTTAACTAATGTTAAAATAAACATTGAGAAATGTTTACTTAATATGGACATATTCAAACTCAAGTATTCTTTTAAGGAGAAATAGTTCAACTTAGCATCATTTATTAATTTAGGCCACCTTTTTTCTGCAGTACTCTGCATCTTACATTTTTCATTTTTTTATCTTTTTTAGTTACAAACTGTAAATTGGTTGCATTCACTCAATTCAATTCAAAGCACATGTCACACAATACTTTAAGGAGATTATTTGTTTTATTCCAAAGTGGAAATTACTATACAATACCATATATATTTAGACTGATGAAGATCTACATAGAATCCTACCTGAACACCACTATCTCATTGTGACACTGATTGAGGTCTACAATCCTACCTGAACACCATTATCCCATTGTCCATTGTAAGATTGATTGAGGTCGACCCATCTCATCATGCCTTGGCCATGTCTGTTGTTATTTGCCCACTCTCCTTCATAGACATTGCCTGATCGGTAACGCCTCACACCATATCCGCTACGTTTGTTGTTCACCCAGTCACCCTCATAAAATGAAAGTCCATCTGTATCATAGCGAATGATGCCCTGGAAAAAAAAAATACATGTATACAGATGAGAAAGTCAAACAATCTATTACAAATGTGTTGATCTTTTACTCATTTCTAAACTTTTTTACTCACATGAGGATAGCAATTATGTCACACTAAAAGATAAAATGATGCACTCAATGTGACGTTGATAGCCATTATTGACAATTTATGTTCATTTTACCATGAAACAAAGAACTAAAACTCAGTATCTGACAGTTAAAAGTATATTTCTTACTTTTCTCAGAGGCACAGAATGGGTTGATACTTACTCTTGTTTTAAAAGGGAACAGTTAATATAGGAATATGAGACAAGCAAAATGCCTTCTTGCCTCTTACGGTGAAGTATTTGTTAGATAGTTTTAACTGCTTTGCCATTGCTTACAACTAGCCACTGCCCCAGTCTTTCTCAGGTAAATCATGGATGCCATTTTCAATAGTTTTTTCAGTCTCATCAGTGCCTTTGATCAGGCAACTAGATATTGATACTCTACAAATTCCTAGACTGGACTGGATTGGACTACATGTAGTCAATTGCACAAGAGATTTGTGAGTCAGTCCAAACCAGTTGATAAGGTGAAAAAGGTTGTGTAACAACAAACAATAGACACTGTACCATGTCTACATACTTACTGTGCCATGTCTATGACCTTGATGCCATTGTCCTGTGTAAGATGAAGGTGATGACATACAGCGGAATGTACCATGACCATGACGACGTCCCTTCTCTACATCTCCCTCATACATACTACCATCAGGCCATGTATACGTACCTTTACCGGTTATCTCATTCATATTGAAATCCCCCTGTATAAACAAACAACACAATTACATAGAATGTATAATATAGAATTCAGCTAAATACCCAGGTTAGACTTCTGACAAAACAAAAGCCCTATTATCTATCTATCACACAAATGACAGGCTATGTTCCTATATATGCAGATACACTTTTACCAAGTGTGAAAAGGTTGCAAAAACAATTACTTTCAAATCTAATTTCATATAATATCAGGGGTGACAAATAAGAAAAATATTTCACATCAAAATTAGGTAAGTGAATAGATAGGACCAAGGATTCTGTTCTGCAGACAAATTTAAACAAACTTTTGACTTACCTCATATTTGACTTTATCTGCCCATTCATATGTTCCCTTGCCATGCATCAACCCCTGTGAAAACTGACCCTGAGAAAACAAAACAATCATATGTACACAATAAGTAATAGATACTAGTCAGTTATACTGGAGTACACATATTCTAAAGTATCAGATTATTACCTTGAATGGGTGATATCGTCTGATTTAATGGTATCAAGATAATCCTGCTAAACATTCTATACATATACATGTACATTTACATATAGATAATACTGATACCATGACCCCATCTTTATACACAGAGTTGTGATTGATTCAATACAATCAAAACTTAATATCAATCTTAATACTCCACTAAAACGAGAGGAGTTTGTACACCATGTATGTTTGTGATCGACTTGAGGACTCATCATCATCCCGGATCTCTGCTTTCTAAGTCAAGGCAAAGATCTATTTCTTAAGCTGCATACTAGCTTGATGATCACATTCAATGTGCAACTTCAGGCTACATGCTTCTTGTCTTGTATAATGATCTACACCTACATTTTGTAAATGTGATCCCAAAACCAATTTGAACAATAAACAGCAATTAAACACAAAAATAAACAACAATTAAACATAACTTTGAACAACAATCGAACAGGACTATAAAATAAAACAAGATTTGACTTCCAACAATGAGAATAACAAAAGACCATACTTGAAGGGCAATCCAACCTTTCTAATAAGTTCATTTTAATGAAAGCATAAAAATCAGAGAAACAGAATGGCGAAAGTTTGAAATAAATCGGACCAATATTAAGAAATTTATGACTGTTTGAAATATGAGATCACTACAGCTGTGCAAATCTCAAACCGGCAATTTTGTCAGTGGATTGTGACGTAGTGACGGATTACTCTCCCGTATGTCGCGTACACAAATATCACTTATTTCTGTTTTTCTTCCAAGTGCCTTCACCCTCGGCGCACTACTCAAAATATATCATGGAGAGTACATTATTACAGGTCCTCTAAAAAGAACAGACCGTCCCGAGTCATACATTTATGAAAATTTGAAATTTTAGTCATTTTGAGTATTGGAGCAAATGGGAAAGTTGTTCGCCACTACATCACATAGACATTATCAATTCAGCCAATTTGAAGAGCCCATACCTATAGTAATTGCAAATTTCAAAAATTTGTAACTTTCTAATTTTTTTGTCCGATTTCATTCAAACTTTCATCAGTATGCTTCTCTGATTTTTCTGCTTTATTCTAACAAGTTTGCTATCAAGGTTGGATTTCCCTTTAAGAATTACAGTTAAGTTTTGAAGTTGTAGTTTATTGCAATTTATGCAAGAGGTTCCTGGAGGTTTTGGAAAAAGTGGCCTAGTATCAAAGTTCTCACCTTATAGCAATGTCCGCCACTGAAGTAAGCCACGCCCTCATTGTCATAGAGACCACGTACCTTCTCTCCTTCATAGCTATGAAGTAAATATAGAAAAGTAGTAGCAATATACAAGACATGGACTGGTGAACCAGGTTAGGAATGCTGAGAGAGAGAGAGGCTCAATGTTCTGATCAGCTTGACTGTTCATGTGACAGTCGATCTGTTTCAGAACGTTGAGCCCCACATTTTCTCTCTCTCCGCATTCATAACCGGTTCACCAGTCCTTTCAGGAATCTACACACAAATTAATAGTATACCCCTCTCTCTCGTAATTTTCTCTACTTCCCTCCTTACAACGCTTCTTCCATACAATGAAACCAATTATCTATTTTTTGTAACTAAACTAAAATTAGAGGTCTACATGTTTATTTCCACACTGTAAAAATCATCATCTCACCAATGATACTTTTTTTTGGGGGTTGATGTTTTGTTTTACCTGACTGCTAAGAAAGCATGTGTGTGCTTGTAAGTAAGCAACCAGGGGACCGACGGCTTTAAGTCCTCTCCGAGGGACTTGGTAATGAGTATTAATGCCTTAGGCCCTTACCAAAGGGCACTAGCGCATTGACTTGGTTTCGAACCCGGGACATCTGCTTACGAATACGAGACCACATGCTCTACCACTGAGCCATCGCGTCTCCTTTTAGTATCGATTTCAAGCTCTTCGTGTAACGTTTAGGAAGATCAGAGACATCTCCATAGTTGGCAATAAAATTATGACTGTCTTGTCGTTAGTTTCGAGAAACGGGCCTCTGACCAGAGACTTGACCAATGGCAAATTGAATACCACTCAGCTCACAGTCACATCATCAAAATTGATATGTGGGACCATTACACTTCACACTTTTTTACAGTTTACCTTTTAGGTCCTAAGCAAGGTAATTTGGGTTAGATATTGTCCTTTATCTAATTCACAGCTTAATATTTAAACAAAAATGTACTCAATGAATATTTTCTAACAACTAATACATTAAAAGAATTTTAAAATCATAAATAGGAAACATTTCCCTCACTGTTCTACGATTAATTCTGCCAGAGTTGGCTCGTCGTATTCTGGAGGCGGAGTTGGTACTTTAACAGGCTCTTGTTCCTCTGGTGAGGATGCATCTTGCTGCTTATCATCTGAATTTTCCTCTGTTGCTTCTTCCTTTTTATCTTCCGCCGGTGGAGTTGCTTCTTCTACAACCTTTTCCGACTTTTTCGAGCCTTTTTTGCTACCCTTTTTGGATGCCATGATCCAAATTTTTATTTTAAGAAATTAAGGATAATCGCTCACGAATTTTATGTTGTGATGTATAGCGCCATCTACTGCTGTATATTTGTCAAGTATTGACATAACAACAGTTGCTATACGAGAATAGTTTTTATCAAAACCCAACTTAATTTTTAGATTAATTGATTTAAGATAGTTCTGGATTAAAAAATAAAGCTATCTACTCAACTAGATATTTATTTTTTTTAAATAAGTAAAACATGGGTATTTCATAGAAATGTATGTTCTATTGACATCTATAAACAGTTTTTAAATGTATTGCACAGTTTCGTACTGTGCTACAAAGTCTGAAAAAATTCTAGTATACTGTGTGCTGCACAAAAAGAAAGCTGTAACTTCCGGGTTCTCCATAGCTACCGTACCGCTGTACGTACACAAATATAATTTTGGCTTGTCAACATAACATCACATGTGCCAGAGCGACTGCAACAAGCTCATCGAGTAACAGCTGCCATTGGCATTTTATTGTAAAGGCAACATAAGATAAGATAGATCTAATATATTCTGCACATTTATTTTCTCTTCATTTATCGGTGAAACTCAAAAAGTTAAGATGTCTCGAAGCGCAGGAACTCTACAAACTACTCACCAGGCAACATATATCCCTCCCAGATTAATGCCAGGGTAAGTGACAGTCAATCATCAACATGATCAATGCAATGCAAACAAAAATTGGCTATACTTAATTACTAGACCTAGAGCCTATTTGTGATTTTCAATGAAATTTATGTCTACTTTAACCAGGCGCGTAGCCAGGGGCGATGGGGCAGTTCCCCCCACCCCCCCAAAAAAAAATGCCGGCCGAAAAACAAAAAGAAAGAGAAGAGAAAAAAGGAAGAGGATGTAGGAAGAAAAAGGAGCAGACAAAGAACATTTTTGATTAATGGAATGTCAAAGCTTCCGCGTTTCGCGCGGGAGAAGGGAAACTGAATTCAGACAAGGATTAAGAGTCGAGAACGGTACAACAAATCGTCTTCTTTCTCTCATAATTTAATGAAACGTCAAAGCTTCTGCGCTTCGTACAGGAGGGAGAACTGAATTCAGACAAGGATTAAAAGTCGAGAACGGTACAACGAATGGTCTTCTTTCTCTCATAATTTAATGAAACGTCAAAGGAAACTCCCCCCTCCCTGCACCCAGCCCCATAGGAGCTCGCTTTGCGCGCTCTGAAAGGATTCGCACACTTTGCGTACTCACTAACGCCCCTAAAATCAAATCCTAGCTACGCGCTTGACTTTAACAATTTTTTATCTTAACATTGGATACATGCATAAAGCCATAAAAGATTTCGTTATAGACTACTTATACTTATAGTAGATTCTAGATCTTTATATTTACCTAACAAAATGTATTATAATTTAGTTATTAATATTCCTATTATTAATATTAGTATTAAGTATTAGATCTAGTAGAGGAGAGGCTAGAGCTTGTGGATTAAAATGGATCTAGAAACTTATCTAACAGATCTGCAGTAATCTATGTAGAATATTTTCATATAATCTATTGTAGAAATAGAATAAGCCGAACCCAAAGTCTGCATGAATATTGATGTTCCAATTTTTCAGATATAAAGGCCACTGCCCTACAATGAAGTTTGACTATGGGGAAACCTATGGAAATGCCACTGCTAAATGTTTGCAAGACTATCGATCCACAACCCTAAACAACAGCAAGACCAACTATTCTAATGGAGGCCAGTTCCCAACAGTCTACACACATAACCCAGACCAAGTGATTGGAGCCAGGGATAGGACTAGGGAGAGATGGAGAACAACACCACAATATTCCCTCAGCAATGTTAATCATGACAGGAAAGAAGATATAAACAAGTTTGATAAGGTATATACACGGATAGCAATAAAGACTTATCAAATTGTTTTCTCGTATTAAATGTACATGTATGCAAACCTTTGAAGATGTTGATCAATTAATGCGTACGCTTGTATGTTTTAATTATTTTCGTGGACGGATGCTTCAAAACAAACCCATGCTAAATGACAGCAAAACTGAATTGTTGCTTACTCGGTCTTGGCACTTCTAAACAAGTATCCAAACTTAATTGCGATGGGTTCTGTCATAAAACCATCACTCAGTGTTAGAAATCAGGAGTACTTTTTGAAGAACATTTGAATGAAAATTACAAATTATCAACACTCCCAAATAAGGCAACTGCAGCAGGTTGTGCAACCAGATGAACGTTCTATCTTAGTGGAAGTACAAATGTACATTGCATTTTATTTCTGATAAATTACAACCGATTGTCTTTTCTTGTCCAAACTGCACGAAATGCAGCTTCTGGGCTATCAACATGCAGTTTGTTGTAAGGCCTTTGATACAAGACCCCTTGTATTGTATTGTTAATCAGACTGTTCTCTCTGTATTTTAATAGCTTGCTCAGGAACAGAGGGAACACTACAAGGACAGAACAGGAACAGTCGGCCGTGTGAATGAGTTCTTAATTCCACGTACAGCTCAAGAGATGTATCACCAGGATAGCGCATTGTAAGTTAGCTTGACGGTTTGAAGTGATGAGGCAGGCGCACTTTGCACAGTTTGAATCTATTGCACATCTTGGCCGGGCCATTATATTTAACCCTCATTTCTCTTCATGTATTAATTACTTGGCTGATATAAGGATTCATTTGTACAGATTAGCAGTGTGTTTGATTGGCTCTCGTGTCATTTTCAGATTTAGTGAACCAGATAGTTCATATTTTATGAAACTCTTACACATATGAGTATGATCGTATGAGTATGATCCTATGAGTATGATCGTTTGAGTAAATCTAAGCACTGCTATCTGTAACATTTCGAATCCCTGGTCCTCATTGTTGACAATGTGTTTACAGATGTATTCATAACAATAACTGCTAGTATTTGGTCACATGAAAACTCTTTAACCTAAGAAGATCTATTCTTAACAAGTCAAGAGAATGAAATGAGCAGTGAATATGAATACAGTTGTAATTTTCTTGCATTAATTGTGTGGATTTCTTTGTTGTGATGGGCTAATAAGTAAACTAATTATCTCTTTTCATACTGAAATATTCTCTTTGTAAATACTTACATGTACCTCAGAAATCATATCTGCATAGTTTTGTGTTGTCATTGAACATCATTTGCCTGTACATTAACACTTCACTTTGATTTTTGATAAATTCCTATATATATATATATATATATATATACATGAACATGTGCATGTAGGATTGTAATTTGTGCCTATTCATATATGTTATTATGGACTTCCTGGTATGTATTTAATGTCTGTTTGTAATCCAAAGTGAACTTGTATAGTCATTTTTTGTATTTATGGAAGTTTTTTGAGCCGTCAGTGAACCATTTGAGACGATGAACTCATAAGATTAAAGTCATAGAAGTAGATTTGTCAATAATCTTGATGCATCAAGAGATAACTTTCAAGAAGTAAGGTAGTTTGACAAGTCTTATTTGTTTGCTGATCTTTTAAGATTGTAATCAGGGTACACAGTACTCTACAGGAAGGCAGTACTTTTTATTATATTCAGTATACCGGTAGATTACACATACATAGTGTAATGTACATGTACTACATGCAGTTGTATGGGCTTTCAGGAATCCTAAGCATTATTTTTTGAATTAACAGTTTTGATACCCATAAACCCTTTAAAGATCTAGGAAAACAATAACTACTCATCATATATAGTTACATGTACAGTATATAAATTTAGCTATACAATAAATTCTGTTTAAAGTCTGAATGCTGGGTTAATGTGATCATATACCCAGTTATATCTCATTACACCCGTGTTATACATTCACATTTCAATACTCTCATTAATCTGTGAATTCACAGCATTCTATTGTGGTAGAGATAATACAAGTGAATGTTGTAGATTCACTCATATTTGTATAGTAAGACACATGTAATCATATCATCAGGATTTGTTCAACTATAACCCATGTCCATGTACATTGAGGGCAATTCAACCCTTGTAATAAGTTCATTTGCATGAAAGCAGAAAAATAAGATAACAAGAATGGCAAAAGTTTGAAATAACTCAGATCAATAATAAGAAAGTTATGAAAGTTTGAAATATGAGACCACCAAGTCTATCCGAATTTCAAATTGGTAGTTTTGTCAGTGGATTGTGACAAAGTCGCGGTTGACTCTCCTGTTTGTCGTGTACAAAAATATAATCAATTATTTTTTGTTTTTTTCCTACATGTACATTGTAAGTGCCTTCACCCCTAGGGCACTACTCGAAATATATTATGGATAGCATATTATTATAGGTCCTCTAAAGAGAAAAGACCCTCCTGAGTCATAAATTTAAAAAAGATATTTTAAAAATCATTTTGTGTGTTGAAAAAAAGCACAGAGACATTACCGATTCAGCCAATTTGAAGAGCCCATATCTATAGTGATTACAACTTTCAAAAATTTATAACTTTCTCATTTTGTGTCAGATTTCATTCCAATTTTCTCCAGTCTACTTCTCTGCTTTTTCTTGCTTTTTCTTGCTTTTTCTTGCTTTCCTCTAAAGTACATGTACATTGTAGTTTGCTATCAAGATTGTTTTCCTTTTAACTACTTCGTTGCCATAGCTATATACTGTAAACACTATTTATATTACTGATGTATAGTACTGTATGTCCACATACCAAGCAATAGTTGTAGGATTTCCCGGGATCTCTAGTAATGTTATTTGCAGACACAATAGACAGTATTTATTTGAATCTATATCATTGTTAAACATTTGAATCATGATATACTGTCCAAGTTATATTGTTATATCATATATTCTGACAGTCTAAACTAGAACTTTTAAATTCATATATGAGTGAGACAAGGTAGGTTAATTTGAAAAAAATTGGTATGGTGCACTAGTAATTATATGAACATTTTGATCATATTAAATTTGCGATTATTGTACATATGTTATTTAAATGTTATTGTTTTTCGCTTTGAAATGTTTAAACAACTCATTAACAAGTTTTAAGGAAACTTTCATACATGTGTAATTAAGTTCAAATAAATGGACCACATTGGTAGATATTTATATTTAGTCTTTGATCTAATAAAGTTGCTAAAATAAATACTTAAAAAGTATATGGCTTAAGAAGTAAAGATGATCAAATGTTGTACATGAAAATAAAAGAATAGTCTTTAAATTATATAAATTGTCAATAATTCCTTTTAACGCAATCTTTGAAGTTTTGAACAGAAAGAGACATGACATTTTATACCGTTCAAACACTCACAGTAATATATGGATTTCTCGTGATTTTGTATAAACAAACATTAAAAATATAAAAATAAGCACGTCCCGAAAAGTGCCTTCCGCTCCTCAAACAAGAACATAGTGGAGATTTGTCCAAAATGTTCATGACAGTGGTTGACGGTACAGCGCAAATCTCGTAACAGAATTAGGATTTAATATTGTAGATCAATGTAGTTAATTCTGAGCGCAAGTAGTCATGTAGATTTCAAAATAGACTCTTGAAATTATAATACCATGATATTTTGTCGGATGCATCCATATTAAGCGATAAAAGTTTAACGCGATGATTTTAGAAGTGCTACATGTAAATCCAGGTATTTCTTTTTCAGTTCAGTCTTTATTCATTCTCCAGTTTTAAAATAAAATATGCAAATTTTAAAATATGTACAAAGCACTTAAACATACTATGTCCCTTTTGCAGCCAATATCACATTCTGTAGAACTTTGCAGGAATTATGAATATGTCATGTATGTCCTATCTGTGAAATTTAAACGTTAGCAGTGTCCTAATATTCAAATTATGCAAGGAAACCCGTTTACTTGCTAGACTTCACTGTCAGACACTATTGAGTGACTGACTGGCATCTTTTTCTTTGGTAATAACATACATAAAATGAGCTGTAAAGGTACATGAGCATTTGTCTACATCAATAACCCACTTCTTGTAATGGCCAAAATTAAACTGATTGAATCTTTGCGCAGCATAAAACGTACGACCATTCGGTACAATGGTCTAAAAATCAGACTATTACTTACTGATTGCAATCACTTGTGTCGATTCGACAACTAATAGTCGTTATTTTCCCACAAAGACATTTTCAAACCCTTTCGTTTTGAGGGAAGTTCTAAATAAGTATTGTCTGTCAAATGCCGTTGGAATTTAACCTTTTCATTTTTGACCTGCAAATGGGACATAGTACCTTTAAGAGATAAATATAATGTACTTCAGTAAATTCATACAAAATAAGAAGAATTATGGACCATCACTAAAAGTCTATAAAGGGTCGACAGGTTGTCTTTCATAAATTGCCCTTTCTTCCTTCTCATCAGTGCTTCGATGGATGTATAGTTGTATAGTTTCCTGTGTTCTGATTGGTTAAGATTATACATCTATTCGATGGACGTATAGTTATACATAATAATGGCATGTAGAGCCCGCCATAGACGCTTCCTTTTTAAGTCCTCTACAATTATTAAGCATGACAAGGGACTTAGTAATGAGGATTAATGCTTTAACAAAATGGCACTGGCGCGTGATCACATCGACTTGGTTTCGAACCCGGAACTCTACGCTAATTGAGCCATCACGCCTTCTCATAATAGCAAGTGAATCAAAATGACCCTGGGGCTCGATCTATGGAATACTGGCCATCCATATTGCCATTAAACATTTCAAACGTTGATTCGACGAACTTCATGATTCCAACTCTCTGATACGGTTGGAGATGTGTTTTGTATAATTATGGACGCCAACAATATACATCTGGAGATCTGAAAAACAAAATGTAAAAGACAAACCCAGTTCACTCTACCCAACTTTCACCGTGACATAGGATGTGCAGGTGTATAAAAATCATGTAAGTCTTTCCTCCCTCTCTCTCTCTCTCTCTCTCTCTCTCTGTTTCTTCTCTCTATCACCCCTCTCTGTCCGCCCCGTTCTTTCTCTGTTCTTGCATTTCTATCCCCCTTTTTCCATCTCCGGCTCTTATTCTGTTAGGCACATCGCCCCCTCCCCTTTTACTATGAATATGAAATAATATCAAATACGCGTGCGTGTGTTGCAAAAGGTAAAATATTTACCATTCGATTTCTGTATTTGCAGTTAATATACAATCGCTTTTTTCTGTTAGACTTCAAGCTCTTTCTTGTGTTGTTGTGTGTGTGTTTACATCTTCAATGCACTTATTAACCTCATTGTTAATATACGTTTAATATCACAATATTATTAATCTCCATGTTCATCACAATGCTGTACCTTCTACAGAATGAATGGTTAACTCTTAATATCTTTTTTATAGTGTTCTCAGTGTTGGGGGTGGTGGTGTCATAATTTAGTTGATATCGTTCATTTTGTTTTGTTTTATCATGCAAAATTAGTTAACACGTGCGTTATGATCCAAAATGACAGCAGGCGGAATGATATTGAGCCGTACTGTGAAGTTCCCTGTATAAACCTCTTTTTTGGAGGAGGGGGCAAAGTGTTCAATGTATTCAGAACACATCCTATCGTATCGGGTCGGGGGTGTCGCGGTCCATATCCTCGACTGTTTTCATATTTCCTCACGAAAAAGTAAATTTTCTGACAGGGATAAACCTGAGCTCTCAGATTTGATTTTAAAGTTTCCCAACTAGGCTAAATATTTTCATTTGTGGACAAAAATGAATGATGACGAAGGTGGCGATCATAAACCCATATACCAATTCACAGTCTAAAACGATGCCCATAATCCTATAATGATGGTGGCATCACTGGCATGACATTCCTCCCATGTCCCGTTAACCCTGCCCGGAATCAGAACCATTGACGTACGAGGCGGATGGCTGCAGCCCCCCCGGTATTTTTAAAGTTCCGATATTCGGGCAAACACCAGCTTATAGTCGGGCAGTGAGGTGCCCGAATAGTATTATATTCGATCAGGAAGTGTCCTAATACGTAGTTTCGGTCATTTGTACTTTCAAAAATGTGTGTCGGCCCCTCGCGAAAATGTGCCCATACACCTACATGTATGTCCAGAACATTCATAAAAGGTATTTAGATGTGGGGTCGAACCACAACATTTTTAACCACAACATGTTTTTTCTTGTGATCATTGACAGAATCGACGAGCATGTGGACATGCGTACGGAAGCATCAACGAACACGGCAAGGAACATTCCAGTTGAGCGAATGTCGATCCCTCCCATCAGGACATTCAGTAAATCATCAACAGTTCGTGATCGAGAGATGCGTGATGTCTTCTATGAACACCGCTAAAACATATGCTGCCACGTAGTTTGTTATACTCAATGATGTAAATAGGAAATAAGGATAGGACACTAATAACAGAGGACACTCAATATGAAAAGGGGAAAAGACGGAAACGATATCATATATTATTGGAAAGCCTTTGATTTCCATGAAGGATTTATTGGTATACAAACCATAATTATTTCAACCTTATCACGTATACAGACATACAGGGTTAAGGGGATAAAAGGATTATCTTCCCATACCAGGACACTAATTAAAGCTCTCCCCGTATTTTCTCAAGACATATTTTAGATAAACTGAGTCATGAAAAGTGAAATATTTCTTAATATGGGTCTTATGTTAATTTCTTACTCTACTGGCTGACTGATATATCAAAAACAAACGGCTAAATGCCCGAGCCAGTAGAGAGATAAGATGTACATCATGTATGAAAGCTGCAATGATTTTACCCTAGAAACATTACTTTATTTTTGCGTGATTGCATTTGAGATGAAAGGGCGTCATTTTATTTGTAAGAATCTAAGTCTTCATATATCCACACCACATTATTTGCAATGAATAAGTCTTTCATTACCATTTCAAAAGTCTAGAATTTTAAGATAAACTAAGGCGGTCTTGCATGATCTCTTTTTACTGGATATTTTCAAGCGATTTAGACCTGCCAGTGAAAAACAAGAGAAATTAGATAAATAATAAATAAGATAACTGATTCTATATTACAATATACGACAGTTTGTGCGTGTGGGGGTGTGTGTTTGTGTTTCTTTGCTTACAAAATACCCTTTGATATATTTATTTCAGATATTGAATTTATAGATATTTTACCATCCTAACAGAATTGAGTTTTGCAATCTAGATGAAATATAGATGTCAATGATTAATTTGGCTTCATAACAAAGACAAATGGGGAATTATGCTGATTGTATTGTCATGGAATAACTTGATATTGAATACGATGCAATAATGATATATATAACTGATCTTGAACTTGTTTGGATTCTTTTATAGTTTGATCTTATATTTAAATTCCATGTTTTTGGTTTGTTTGATGCGATATAATAATCTGAATTTATTCTTATTTCTACTGGCAATGTTTTTATACTTCAAATTATTCCAGTAAATCTAGGATACATACTCAAATGATAGAATGTACCATTGCTTAATAGACAACATTTCTACCCGATGTTTCTTTGCAATAATCCTAAAGTGTGGTTATTTCGTTTAATGTGCAATACATTTACATTGTACCAACTTTAAATTGTATGTAGTACATTATGCCAATTCGATCTTAATTTATTATTCCGTCCAATGCTATCAAATCAATAAGGAAATTATGCAGATATTCAATTTTTCATTTTGTAGTTCTTCAGAAGTAATGATGCATCATATTGTTTATGTAGGATGAGCTTGTAAATAAAATCTTGTACGATTGTAACATGGCAAGAAATATGTCTACATGAACGGTCATAATAGTCTTCTAGCATTGAGCATGGTTGCGATGATTGTGTACGAAGATGATCATAATCATAATGGTGATGGTGATAAATGTAAAGACTAATTATGACGGCGAATGTGATGATGATGATGATGATGATGAGGACGACGACGATGATGATGATGATAGTGATTAGGATGATTATGATTACGATCATGATAAATCTCTCTCGCTCTATCTGTCTTTCTGTCTGCCTATCTCTCTTTCTCGATTGAAAATGGTGCCCACCCTGAGAGGAAAACTACACATTTTGATGGTTTATGTTCTGCCTCATATGCCCATTAGACCACACCTTTTCCCCATTATCAAAATGTAAGGTTCTTGTGGAAAAATCATCGGACTGTCTGCTTTGCTCTTTTAAAAAAGTTGCAGTTCTGAAATATGCTAAAAATTACTGTTCATATCAATTGCAGACCCATTCAAGTATAAAATATGCCCTTTTTACCCTCATCGACAATATCTCTACTATCCTTTAGTTTTGGATGACGGCAATCTTGCCTTCATTAGAATAAGCTCATGAAAACAATCTTCTCATTTGTTGTTAAAGTTTATGTCATGTTCGCGTGTGATAGTAACGTTTTCAACCATGTTCACTCTTTCACCCAAATCTGGCACAAGTGGGTTTTGACATACCACTATCAAAATAATTTAGCTCGAGTAAAGCGTGCATGGATTAATGTCATCAATGAATCATTTTGAAAGCATATTAATGCTACTTTATGAAAAGAAAGGAATTATATTTATACAGCTTATGGTCTTTATCACAAATCCGTTTTTTCAACAACAAAAAAATCACTTCCACATTAAACAATATCTATTATGAATATAAATAGCTATGAAAAACTGGTTTCATCATAAAAGGTTATGAAAAGTTAAGTTACACATGGTGGGGCTGTGGCTCAAAAATAAATCCTTATTACGATAATGGACTACGAAATGAACCCCTCCACCATCTAACAAATTTTGTACAGGAATTTGTAAATATTCATAGCGCGTTTAGTGATTTTTCCATCACACAAAAACGATAGTCTTTCTTCAAAGGAAAGTTTAGGAAACTCCCACTTATTACAACAGAAAACGTATCATAAAAATGCACTGAATGACATGCCAACATTTCTAAGAAATCCGAGTGGTGGAAAGTGTTGACAAATGGCCAAAATCAGTGACAATTATTTATTTTCCATTTTCCATAAGCATCAACAGACCCAATCATACGCATAGATCGGCCAGTTGGACACACTCAGTGCCATTGATCATGATTAGGTATAGATGGCTCTGGACACACTCTGTTTAGGACGCCCTCTGATGAAAGCAAATGAATTACATTTCATAGTTATTGCGATATCACAAAAGGTGGAAAAAAACTAATTATGTTTTATTATCATAGAAATAAGAGAGAGACTAGGTGAGGGAGGTAGAAAAAGATGGGGATAAAGAGAGAGAGAGAGAGAGAGAGAGAGAGAGAGAGAGAGGGGTGATTGAGCATAGGGAAAGGGAGAAATAAAGAGCGCAACTAGAGATCTAGAGAAAGAGAGGATAGGAGAGAAAGAACGAGAGGCAGAGACGTGGAGAAAGAGGAAAACAAAAAGAGTGAGAGGTGAGATATGGAGATTGGCAGAAAAGAGAAAGAGAGGGTAAAGAGAGAGAGAGGGAGAGAGAAAAGAGATGTAAATGGGGAGAGACACGTGAGAGAGAAGAGAAAGAAAGGGGGTTGGGGAAGAGTGGTGCATGGTGCAGAGAAGAGGGGGGAATAGGTAGATAAATCTAATCTGCGCTTTGTGCTACTCTAGACTCGGGGGTCATATAGCCCTATTCTTTACTTTTTAGAGTGAGGAATAATCTATAAAAGAGTCCATTTTAGACCATCGAATTTCAACTCTTTCCGATCTGCTATTAACTCAGAACGATGAAAAAAGATGTTCGCTGTATTTGATTACCTAATACGTCACAGTTTAGTATCGGCCGCCCTGCGCGAAATCCATAAAGACTAGTTGCCATTCATGTGCACTCTGAATATTGCACCACCCTCTCCAACAGAATAGAAAGCTTACAACGTCTCGTCTCCCATTCGGGTCATTCAAACCCCCTATTACTCACTTTCATTAGGAGAGGTAAAGTAAAGTTCATGACGCCTGTGAGACCGGTATGGTGACTGTATAAGAGTCATTGCTTTATCTTGATTGTGGTATAATTCTTATATTACATGCACCGGAACGTTTCTCCATTAACGCCCTTCTACACTGCATAGTGATATTACGTAAACGTGGCATAAGATTATAAAGTGATAGTCTAGAACAATTTACATGATTTAATAATCAACTTCAACTCCAAAATTGGTTGAGAGTAATATCACCGAGTGGAATAGAAACTGAATCAGGTTATCCTGCCTTATCAACGACAATGATTTCGTACAGGAGCACGATGTCACTACCGCTATTCATCACGACATCGATGATTACGATCGCTGTCATACAGGGATGCATTCCAACGAATACAGACTCAACATTGAAACCCAACTCCTACGATGATGATGGTAAATCATTTGTTTTTATTTCATCAAAGTTGCTGATACTTTTCATTAAATAACTATCATATTAAAGTAGAGTAGAAACCGAAAGAATCGTCAATATTATTTTGCTTAATCTCATAATGAAGTTGTCGATTTTGATGATAGGAAATATTAACTATCCATACAGGCGCTGGAAATGAGGACAGATTCCTCATCTTAAATTTAAAATGAGGGACGAACAGTATTTTTCCCGCTATTTCGTCAGTAAAATAATTACTTATGTGCTAACACTCGAATTTCAACATTGCTATATTAGAATATTCTGCTAAATAATAGATTCAGCATTCAATATGGCAAATGCATCCCTCATGACTTGAATGTGAAAGGATTTTGAATGAAACTGCAGCAGGATTATATTTACAAATTAAATATGTAAGTTCTTCCTTACGAGGTACAAATGAATGAAGTATTTGTTTTGAAATTTCGGGAAATGGGCTGCAAGTCGTTTAGAAGATAATGACTAGTGTGTGATATCTAAGATTTGAGTTGATCGAGCCTTTTAGCCAGCTAAAAATGCCGGAAAGCCCCAAATTTCCCGACAAAGTCGATATTTCAATTTAGAATCTCAATTAGGAAAAGGATACAAATTTGAAAGTCCAAATATTATTCTCTTTCAATTCCTAATACAAATGAAGTCGTAAGTCAATGTTTAACAAGTAGTGATGACGATATAGTAATGATGAGTAAATAGTGATGACTGTGAGCTACATAATGGCGACGATGAGTTAGAAAGGGATGATGATGTGTTAGATTTTGACGATGATGAGCTACATCGTGGTGGTGATAAGTGAGATAGTGGTGACGATGGGCTCCAAAGTGGTGACTATGAGTTAGAAAGGGATGACGATGCGTTAGATTGTGACGATGATGAGCTACATCGTAGTGGCGATAAGTAAGATAGTGGTGACGATGAGTTAGAAAGGGATGACGATGAGATAGAAAGTGGTGACGATGAGTTTGAAAGGGATGACGATGCGTTAGATTGTGACGATGATGAGCTACATCGTAGTGGCGATAAGTAAAATAGTGGTGACGATGAGATAGAAAGTGGTGACGATGAGTTAGAAAGGGATGACGATGCGTTAGATTGTGACGATGATGAGCTACATCGTGGTGGCGATAAGTAAGATAGTGGTGACTGTGAGCTACATCAGGCGCGGATCCAGGGGGCCGAGCGGGCCTTGCCCCGCAAAAGAGAGAAAGAGAGAGAGAGAGAGAGATAAGGAAAAGAGGAGAAAGGGAAAGAGGAGAGAAAGGAAAAGAAAGAAGAGGAAGAAGAAAAGAAAAAGGGGGAGGGAGAAGGAGATCGGAGGGAGGGGGGCCGAAAGGGCCTTGCCCCCACCCCACCCCATCAACAAAATAAGAGGGAAGGAAGGAAAGGGAAAGAAAAAAGAAAAATAGGAGATAAAGGGAAGGAAAAAAAGAGGAAGAAGAAAAGAAAAGGGTGAATAGAAGGGGATATCAGTTGCGATTAATCCCGCCAACAAAACTCGATACCGGTGATTTACAAATATTGCTGAAATTACGTAATTTTCCGAGATTTTTCCTTACTTTTTAGTAAATTATACTTTTTTATGCGTTTGTTGGAAAATGACAAATTCCTAAATTTACAGTCAGGCAAGAAATATGCTTATTGAGGCCTACATGTCAGGGCCCGCGGAACAGCGGGGCTCGGGGGCCTTGAGCCCCCCACTTTTTTGGGAAAAAGTATATTAAAGAGAAATAGAAAGAAAGAGAGAAAAAATGAAAAAATAGTGACCTGTCAGTGTCACAAAATAATGAGGTATCAAAATATGCTCATCTGACTGTGATTAAATTCCTAAAACCCCTGAACTTCCGGTGGCTCTACCCCCTGGACCCCACCTAGGGCCCTTGGGCGGACCCCTGGATGCTAATCTGACGGTAATTTAATGCCTAAAACCCCTGAGTTCCGCGGGCTCCGCCCCCTGAACCCCACGCCAATTAGTTACCTGCCAGTGTCACAAATATGGTATAAAAATATGCTCATCTGACCCTAATTAAATTCCTAAAACCCCTGAACTTCCGGTGGCTCTGCCCCCTGGACCCCACCTAGGGCCCTTGGGCGGACCCCTGGATGCTAATCTGACGGTAATTCAATGCCTAAAACCCCTGAACTTCTGGGGGCTCCGCCCCCTAGACCTCACGCCAATTAGTGTCCTGCCAGTGTCACAAATAAGGTATCAAAATATGCTCATCTGACCGTAATTTAACGCCTAAAACCCCTAAACTTTGGGGGCTCTGCCCCTTAACCCAACCAATGGCCCTAAGGCGGGCCCCTAGATGCTCATCTGACCGTAATTTATTGCCTAAGAACCCCTGAGCTTCCGGGAGCTACGCCCCCTGTACCCCACGTCAATTAGTGACCTGCCAGTGTCACAAATAAGGTATCAAAATATGTTCATCTGACCGTAATTAAATGCCTAAAACCCCTGAGTTTCCGGGGGCTATGCCCCCCTCTACCCAACCAGAAGCCCTAAGGCGGGCCCCTAGATGCTCATCTGACCGAAATTTATTGCCTAAATACCCCTGAGCTTCCGGGGGGTACGCCCCCTGTACCCCACGCCAATTAGTGACCTGCCAGTGTCACAAATAAGGTATCAAAATATGTTCATCTAACCGTAATTAAATGCCTAAAACCCCTGAGTTTCCGGGGGCTATGCCCCCCTCGACCCCACCAGAAGCCCTAAGGTGGGCCCCTGGATGCTCATCTGACCGTAATTTATTGCCTAAAAACCCCTGAGCTTTCGGGGGCTACGCCCCCTGTACCCCACGCCAATTAGTGACCTGCCAGTGTCACAAATAAGGTATCAAAATATGTTCATCTGACCGTAATTAAATGCCTAAAACCCCTGAGTTTCCGGGGGCTACGCCCCCCTCGACCCCACCAGGAGTCCTGGGGCGGGCCCCTAGATGCTCATCTGACCGTAATTTATTGCCTAAAAACCCCTGAGCTTCCGGGGGCTACGCCCCCTGTACCCCACGCCAATTAGTGACCTGCCAGTGTCACAAATAAGGTATAAAAATATGTTCATCTGACCGTAATTAAATGCCTAAAACCCGTGAGCTTCTGGGGGCTCCGCCCCCTGGACCCCAGGGCCCACGCAAATTAGTGTCCTGCCAATGTCACAAATAAGGCATCAAAATAATTATGCTCATCTGACCGTAATTAAATTGCCTAAAACCCCTGAGCTTCCGGGGGCTCTGCCCCCTGGACCCCAGCTAGGGCCCTAATGTGGGCACTTAGATGCTCATTTGATGGTACCTGAATGCCTAAAACCCCTGAGCTTCTAGGGGCTCCGCCCCCTGGACCCCAGGGCCCACGCAAATTAATGTCCTGCCAATGTCACAAATAAGGTATCAAAATATGCACATCTGACCGTAATTAAATGCCTAAAACCCCTGAGCATCCGGGGGCTCCACCCCCTCGACCCCACCAGAGGGTCTATGACGGGCCCCTGGATGCTTATCTGACCGTTATAAAATGCCTCAAATCCCTAAGTTTCAGGGAGGGCCCACGCAAATTAGTGTCCTGCCTGTGTCACAAATAAGGTATCAAAATATGCTCATCTTACCGTAATTAAACGCCTAAAACCCCTTAACCCAACCAATGGCCCTAAGGCGGGCCCCCAAATGCTCATCTGACCGTAATTTATTGCCTAAAAACCCCTGCGCTTCCGGGGGCTTCGCCCCTGCACCCCACACCAATTAGTGACCTGCCAGTTTCACAAATAAGGTATAAAAATATGCTCATCTGACCGTAATTAAATTGCCTAAAACCCCTAATCTTCCGGGGGCTCTGCCCCCTGGACCCCACCTAGGGCCCTAAGGTGGGAACCTAGATGCTCATTTGATGGTTATTTAATGCCTAAACCCCTGAGCTTCTGGGGGCTCCGCCCCCTGGACCCCAGGGCCCACGTAAATTAGTGTCCTGCCAATGTCACAAATAAGGCATCAAAATATGCTCATCTGACCGTAATTAAATGCCTAAAACCCCTGAGCATCCGGGGGCTTCGCCCCCTCGACCCCACCAGAGGGTCTATGACGGGCCCCTGAATGCTTATCTGACCGTTATAAAATGCCTCAAATCCCTGAGTTTCAGGGGGCTCAGCCCCCTGGACCCCACGCCAATTAGTGACCTGCCAGTGTCATGAATAAGGTGTCAAAATATGCTCATCTGACCGTAATTAAATGTCCATACCCCCTGAGCTTCCAGGGGCTCCGCCCCTAGACCCCACGCCAATTTATGCTACACCCTACTTGATCGTAAATACTTTAGCCTCCCCCACCCACTTTGCAAAAATGATCAGCGCGGCCTGCATGTAAGAGTGGGGTGATGCGGATTTTTTTTTTCTGCCCCCCAAACATTTTTGCTCATTACGCCACTGCTGGTCACCATTACGTACCAATATTTGGCTCGCATAATTTCAAATTTGGGCCCAATCCTGGATCCGCGCCTAGTGGTGACGATGAGTTAGAAAGGGATGACAAGAGTTAGATAGTGGTGACGATGGGATATATAGTTGTGACGATGAGTTAGATAGGGGTGACAAGAGTTAGATAGTGGTGACGATGGGATATATAGTTGTGACGATGAGTTAGATAGGGATGACAAGAGTTAGATAGTGGTGACGATGGGATATATAGTTGTGACGATGAGTTAGATAGGGGTGACAAGAGTTAGATAGTGGTGACGATGGGATATATAGTTGTGACGATGAGTTAGATAGGGATGACAAGAGTTAGATAGTGGTGACGATGGGATATATAGTTGTGACGATGAGTTAGATAGGGATGACAAGAGTTAGATAGTGGTGACGATGGGATATATAGTTGTGACGATGAGTCAGATAGGGATGACAAGAGTTAGATAGTGGTGATGATGGGATATATAGTTGTGACGATGAGTTAGATAGGGATGACAAGAGTTAGATAGTGGTGACGATAGGATATATAGTTGTGACGATGAGTTAGATAGGGGTGACAAGAGTTAGATAGTGGTGACGATGGGATATATAGTTATGACGATGAGTTAGATAGGGATGACAAGAGTTAGATAGTGGTGACGATAGGATATATAGTTGTGACGATGAGTTAGATAGGGGTGACAAGAGTTAGATAGTGGTGACGATGGATATATAGTTGTGACGATGAGTTAGATAGGGGTGACAAGAGTTAGATAGTGGTGACGATGGGATATATAGTTGTGACGATGAGTTAGATAGGGATGACAAGAGTTAGATAGTGGTGACGATGGGATATATAGTTGTGACGATGAGTTAGATAGGGGTGACAAGAGTTAGATAGTGGTGACGATGGGATATATAGTTGTGACGATGAGTTAGATAGGGATGACAAGAGTTAGATAGTGGTGACGATGGGATATATAGTTGTGACGATGAGTTAGATAGGGATGACAAGAGTTAGATAGTGGTGATGATGGGATATATAGTTGTGACGATGAGTTAGATAGGGATGACAAGAGTTAGATAGTGGTGACGATGGGATATATAGTTGTGACGATGAGTCAGATAGGGATGACAAGAGTTAGATAGTGGTGATGATGGGATATATAGTTGTGACGATGAGTTAGATAGGGATGACAAGAGTTAGATAGTGGTGACGATAGGATATATAGTTGTGACGATGAGTTAGATAGGGGTGACAAGAGTTAGATAGTGGTGACGATGGGATATATAGTTGTGACGATGAGTTAGATAGGGATGACAAGAGTTAGATAGTGGTGACGATAGGATATATAGTTGTGACGATGAGTTAGATAGGGGTGACAAGAGTTAGATAGTGGTGACGATGGGATATATAGTTGTGACAATGAGTTAGATAGGGATGACAAGAGTTAGATAGTGGTGACGATGGGATATATAGTTGTGACGATGAGTTAGATAGGGGTGACAAGAGTTAGATAGTGGTGACGATGGGATATATAGTTGTGACGATGAGTTAGATAGGGATGACAAGAGTTAGATAGTGGTGACGATGGGATATATAGTTGTGACGATGAGTTAGATAGGGATGACAAGAGTTAGATAGTGGTGACGATGGGATATATAGTTGTGACGATGAGTTAGATAGGGATGACAAGAGTTAGATAGTGGTGACGATAGGATATATAGTTGTGACGATGAGTTAGATAGGGATGACAAGAGTTAGATAGTGGTGACGATGGGATATATAGTTGTGACGATGAGTTAGATAGGGGTGACAAGAGTTAGATAGTGGTGACGATAGGATATATAGTTGTGACGATGAGTTAGATAGGGATGACAAGAGTTAGATAGTGGTGACGATAGGATATATAGTTGTGACGATGAGTTAGATAGGGGTGACAAGAGTTAGATAGTGGTGACGATGGGATATATAGTTGTGACGATGAGTTAGATAGGGTGACAAGAGTTAGATAGTGGTGACGATGGGATATATAGTTGTGACGATGAGTAAGATAGGGGTGACAAGAGTTAGATAGTGGTGACGATGGGATATATAGTTGTGACGATGAGTTAGATAGGGATGACAAGAGTTAGATAGTGGTGACGATGGGATATATAGTTGTGACGATGAGTTAGATAGGGATGAAAAGAGTTAGATAGTGGTGACGATGGGATATATAGTTGTGATGATGAGTTAGATAGGAATGACAAGAGTTAGATAGTGGTGACGATGAGATATATAGTTGTGACGATGAGTTAGATAGGGATGACAAGAGTTAGATAGTGGTGACGATGAGATATATAGTTGTGACGATGAGTTAGATAGGGATGACAAGAGTTAGATAGTGGTGACGATGGGATATATAGTTGTGACGATGAGTTAGATAGGGATGACAAGAGTTAGATAGTGGTGACGATGGGATATATAGTTGTGACGATGAGTCAGATAGGGATGACAAGAGTTAGATAGTGGTGATGATGGGATATATAGTTGTGACGATGAGTTAGATAGGGATGACAAGAGTTAGATAGTGGTGACGATAGGATATATAGTTGTGACGATGAGTTAGATAGGGGTGACAAGAGTTAGATAGTGGTGACGATGGGATATATAGTTGTGACGATGAGTTAGATAGGGATGACAAGAGTTAGATAGTGGTGACGATAGGATATATAGTTGTGACGATGAGTTAGAAAGGGGTGACAAGAGTTAGATAGTGGTGACGATGGGATATATAGTTGTGACGATGAGTTAGATAGGGATGACAAGAGTTAGATAGTGGTGACGATGGGATATATAGTTGTGACGATGAGTTAGATAGGGGTGACAAGAGTTAGATAGTGGTGACGAGTGGATATATAGTTGTGACGATGAGTTAGATAGGGGTGACAAGAGTTAGATAGTGGTGACGATGGGATATATAGTTGTGACGATGAGTTAGATAGGGGTGACAAGAGTTAGATAGTGGTGACGATGGGATATATAGTTGTGACGATGAGTTAGATAGGGATGAAAAGAGTTAGATAGTGGTGACGATGGGATATATAGTTGTGACGATGAGTTAGATAGGGATGACAAGAGTTAGATAGTGGTGACGATGGGATATATAGTTGTGACGATGAGTTAGATAGGGATGACAAGAGTTAGATAGTGGTGACGATGGGATATATAGTTGTGATGATGAGTTAGATAGGAATGACAAGAGTTAGATAGTGGTGACGATGAGATATATAGTTGTGACGATGAGTTAGATAGAGATGACAAGAGTTAGATAGTGGTGACGATGGGATATATAGTTGTGACGATGAGTTAGATAGGGATGACAAGAGTTAGATAGTGGTGACGATGGGATATATAGTTGTGACGATGAGTTAGATAGGGATGACAAGAGTTAGATAGTGGTGACGATGGGATATATAGTTGTGACGATGAGTTAGATAGGGTGACAAGAGTTAGATAGTGGTGACGATGGGATATATAGTTGTGACGATGAGTTAGATAGGGGTGACAAGAGTTAGATAGTGGTGACGATGGGATTTATAGTTGTGACGATGAGTTAGATATGGATGACAAGAGTTAGATAGTGGTGACGATGAGATATATAGTTGTGACGATTTGGTAATTACTGGTAATGATGAAGGAGATACGTAGGATGATGGTGACGACGATAGAAAGAAACGATTTCATATGATGTTTAATAATCACCATAATTTGTAGTTTTAATGCAAGATAATGCTTTAAATAATTTGTACCTAATAATTTCTCAAATCAATGTATATTTCAATTTTTCCATTTCTGCAAAAAGGAGCGTTTTTTGAGGTATGGAAAGGGTCTGTGGACTTCATTAATTACTGGTGCGGCATACCTGAATCGTCATACCACTCAGACAAACCAGACGATAAACGACGGCGACGACGAGAAACTGTAGACGATATCGACATCAACAAGTACAGTCTCGATCATTCTCTCGTTCTCTTCCGTGGCAAGTGCTTTGAATTTGGTCCGGGTAATGACTTGCTGTATGTACGGGGAGGTGTTGGGAGGATGGCCGAGGACTGTCCGGTTACATGGACCCGTATTGGACAGAGTAAGTGCACTATGAAGGAGGTGGAAGACATGGCTGCTATACATCAGGCTCAACATGGATATCATCTCTTATGGAATAACTGTCATCATTTTACAGAATGGCTTCTTCATAAGTTAGTTGCTAATCAATGTTCAGTTGCCACAGCAAATTTAAATGGAAAAGAAAAGAAAGAGGGGGAAAAAATGGGAAGTCTGAAAGGAGAGGAAGAAAAAGTAGACATTGAAGGAGTAATGAGAGACAAAGATGAAAACAAGAATAAGTAAATAAATATAAAAAGTGAGGGGAGGTAACATTTTTTGAGATACTTGTATTCGGTTGGCATCTTAAATGATTAGATAATTGATAGCAGTAGATTCAACAGCAATTTAGACGCTCGTTATTGTTATGCCTATTATCTAACAAATATAATGAACAAAAAATTCATAACCAATATTACAACGAATAATTGTATTCATAATTGTTGTGTAGCAGAGAAAGAAATAAGATCAGATATAATACAGCAGTAAAATGTAGAATCATCTTTTTTTCGAGAGGGTTAAACATTTACTGCTTTTGGATTTTTCCATACGCTATGTTCTTTTTCTTTTCGCGCGAAGTTGCTAGATTTGTTATAAATTGTATCATATGTGTATAGCGGGCGGAGGGGGCTTACTGGCTTTATCCTTCCTACACAGTTTTAGACCTCCAGAATGGGATGAGAAATAATTAACTCTAAATTTGCTCAACAACTTACGTCAAAAGAATGTGAAAACCACCACGGAACGACATTCAGAAAGTAGGAAATAGGTCCTTTCATGGACCTACTACGAGGTCCATGGTCCTTCTCTCGGAATGTTTTCATAAAAGCATGTTTTCAGACCAAACAAGTGAAGGTATGTAGAATACCAATACATTTCCCACGCTAGCGACAGCCTTTTATCGTCTTAAAGGGAAATCCAAACTTGGTAGCAAACTTGTCTGGATTAAAGCAGAAAAATCAAAGAAGCATACTGATGAATTAATGAAATCGGATTATTTTTTTAAAAATAGAAGTTACGAATGTTTGAAAGTTGCAATCACTATAGGTATGGGCCCTTTAAATTGGCTGACTTGATAATGTCTATGTGATGTAGTAGCGGACAACTTTCCCATTTGCTCTAATACACAAAAGGACTAAAACTTTCATAAATGTATGACTCGGGATGGTCTGTTCTTTTTAGAGGATCTGTAATAATGTACTATCCATGATATATTTTGAGTAGTGCCCCGAGGGTGAAGGCACTTGGGAGAAAAACAGAAAGCAGTGACATTTTTCTACACGACAAACGGGAGAGTAATCCGTCACTACGTCACAATCCACTGACAGAATTGCCGACTTCAGATTCGCATAGCTTTTCTGCTTTCATTCAAATGAACTTATTAGAAGGGTTGGATTGCCTTTTAAGAATTACCTCTGCCTAACGATGTTTACATTACCACGTACTCTCTATGAATACAAATGCATCATAATCACAACTGTTCTTTAGTTTGCAGTTATGAAAGAATGCAAATATATGAGAAAAATAAAGAATTCTTTAGGTCTAAAATTCACACAATTTTGTTTACACAATCCAAAAGTGAACCTGGTTATTTGAAAAGCTCTCTTGAAAGCTGGTCGGGAGAGCGTTGATGACGACCCACGCATGCAGTGGTCGCCCACCCACTTCAGTAACAGATGACAATGTGAGCGCTGTGGATAAATTTGTCATGAGGACAGGCGCGTATCTGTGCAACACATTGCTGCTAAAATGAGCACGTCTTCAGGTTCTGTTGAAACTATCCTACTTGAACGACTCAACTTGTTCAAGGCTTCTGCGAGATTGGTTTCCTGTGTGATGACCCCTGAGCAGCAACACATCCGTAACACCGGAGATCATAATGCTCTACACAGGGGTGGATCCAATCGGTGGCAAGGGAGGAGGCCAAAGAGGGGGCCCAATCAGTGGCGGGGGTAGTGAGCACTATTTTGTTCTTCTTCTGTTTTCGTCATCAACGCTCTCCCTACCAGCTTTGAAGAGAGCTACCAGGTACTTACAATTGAACGACTGCTCTTAAACCGAAAAGGGGGTGCTGCTGAATTTGAATCTTGTCACCTGTATTGGGAAGATGGAATATTTCACCGCATACGTGCTTCTTTATAATCGGGCTATGAACTTATTGAACGCCCCTTGTGTATATGTTTCCCAATAACCCCAGGAAAACTAAATGCATACCTACATACCTGCATAACCACAGAACAGAAAATTGTTCACAAATTTGTGCGTATGTGCCCCCTATAAGAAGACAATATTTTTTTCGAAGGGGAGGGGGGGGGGGCTTTTAGACATTTCATGATACCCCCCATTTCTGATGCCTATCTAAACCCCTCAAAAAGTTTGGAAACTCAAGTTTGATCGATCATAATTATCTCCCTTGTCAGGGCATAATCATCGCTATGTCTAGTATCATTAGAAAGTGTGTTTATTCGTTTTTAAAATGATAACCAATTTGTTGTGATTTTCAATGTTATGTAGATCATAATAAGTGGCAAGGTCAATAAAGAAAAGTTGCAAAATGCACTGCTCTTGTTCGGCTGTGTATTCTTCTTTCTTTGAAAAGTAAAGCGCTGCTGTGTTTCCAGTTGAGCAGAGGTGGAAGGAGAGCTAAGCAATACATGGAGGAAGAGGAAAGAAATTGAGATGGTGAGAGTGTACAATTCATTCAAAGGCCAGAGTCGATCTGTCCTTTAATAGAAGCAGAGTAGTTTCACACGGGGTAAAGTTCCCTCGATAAAATTCAAACCTTTTGAATTACTCCGATCCAGAAGGCATTTAAGTTCATTGCAATGTCGTTCACCCATTGTCATAGAACTTCTCTAACCGGTCTACCCCTCCCCTTTTTTTTCAACATTACTTATGTAAGAAAGAAAAAAAGAAAAAAGAAAGGAATGGTTCACGGCATAAAACATGCAAGCTTCTTTTCATGTTAAAGGTACTATGTCCCATTTGCAGGCCAAAAAAATGAAAAGGTTAAATTCCAACGGCATTTGAAAGACAATACTAATTTAGAACTTCCCTAAAAAAAAAGGGGGCTTGAAAATGTCTTTAAGTGGGAAAATAACGACTATTAGTTGTCGAATCGACTTAGGAGCTATAGAGCCAGTAAGTAATAGTCTGATTTTTCAGACCATTGTACCGAATGGTCGTACGTTTTATGCTGCGCAAAGATTCAATCAGTTTAATTTTGGCCATTACAAGAAGTGGGTTATTGATGTAGACAAAATGCTCATGTACCCTTTACAGCTCATTTTATTACCAAAGATAAAAAAAAAGGCCAGTCATCACTCAATAGTGTCTGACAGTGAAGTCTAGAAGGTAAACGGGTTTCCTTGCATAATTTGAATATTAGGACATTGCTAACGTTTAAATTTCACAGATAGGACATACATGACATATTCATAATTCCTGGAAAGTTCTACAGAATTTGATGTTGGCTGCAAAAGGGACATAGTATCTTTAAGTGTTTGCAAACTTCGTGACGTGAATAGATTTATTTTAAAGGTGTTTTCTCTTAATACTAGGTACTAGAAAGACATTAGAAAGTTTCGCTAAGAAATCAAGTAAAGAAATGGGATTTAATTAGTTGCAATAAAAAGGCTTAATTCGTTCCATTGGGTCTTCGCGTCAGGTCGGGTTGTCGGGTCACACCAACTTTTGTGAAAACATGCCCCCATACAGTGACGTATAATGAGCGAACAATTTTGCGGGGGCTGAGCCAGTATTTTCTGAATCCAGAGCGAAAACAGAAACCATTGATATTGTTAAATTGGCTAAGAATCATTTGGAGATTGCTAAAAAAAAAATTACAAAGTGGAGAGGGGTCCCACATTCCCTCTAGCGATGTTTCTGGTATGGTATCTGGAATGATTCCCCCTACTAATTATAGAGTCCAACACCTTTGCAAGATTTAATGACAAAACGGAGCTGAAAGATGACATGTCACGCATTAACATCACCATTAACTTCCTTCAAAGAGTATTAGATGAAGTTAAATAAAGATATTTGTGGAAAAAGGTACATTCTCAGACCATTAATCTTCTTTTTGTATCCCTCTCTTTTTTGTTGGGGGAGTGAGTCACCAAACTCTTTCTCCCTTTCTTACAAATATAAACTTCAAGTGTATACATACACGTCACTATTATATCTTCCACAATAAAATATAGATAAGTGAAACAAACAAATGTAACTATTTTGTACCAAATGTATAATACAGTTTATTATATACAAATGCAAATTGTCAGTTTGATAAGGGAATCAAGCTATTTGACAGGTTTTTACACATTTCTACATAGATATTGTGCTTTCACAATGAATACAACAAAGGACTGCTCAGTACATATGGGCTGTGGAGAGCCGGAAAGACTCACTAAAGTAATAACGTGTGAATGCTCGACTGGCTCTCAGAAGACAATATGATCTGTTGCCGTCTACACAGTTTTGTTAAAAATGCACTTGTGTTCAGGAGCTTTGGAATAGTTTTTGGTTGTGTGTCTGTAAAGTAGCACTGTTAGGAGTTTTTTTTTCTTCCATCACAGCGATAAAGAGTATATTCATATAGTAGCTGCGCTTCATAAATTGATCTAATTATTATCATTATTATTATTATTATTACTATAATTCAATTCAATTCTTTTATTCATCCAAACTCACAAGAAAACATGGAAATTTGTTTTGGTCACCTATTTTTCCATTACGTAATACATAATTATATCAGAAACTATATCGTTGTGCTTATAATCATAAAAGAACCATCGAAATAAAAAGTAGACAAAATAGAAATATTCTGATATTCTAGTATTACACATTGTAAATGATGAAAAGGATAGAACATCAGTGTAAAGGAAGGAAGGAAGGAAAACCACGCCAAACCGATAATTGGGCCCACATGCTCTTCACTCCATTTGGTCGTACAGACGAACGGAGTATGGAACACATGAGCCCAAATATCGGCCTGTCCGACATTTCAATGAGCGCATTCTCCTTCCTGACCGTAATAATTCATATGAGTAATTGAGATTGTGATTCTTATTTGCAATGATCTGTTTAGCTTTTTGGAAGATTCGTGCCTTGCATTCTTCTGCCAGGTTTCGTCTTTTTCCTGTTATTTTACTCGCCCTCTTGACTACACTCTCCATTTTCCTAAAGTCATCCTTCCTACATGCCCCAAACCAAACAACACAGTTGAAAAGAAAAATACTCTCGACAATGGATTTGTAGAAAAGACTTAAGATGTGTTTATCAACATGTAGAGAGCTCAGTTTCCTAAGATAGAACATTCTCGTTATAATTATTATTATTATTTGCAAACTGGTATGAAAGCAACAAATGTTACCATTATGTATTTGTTTCATTTAGCTGTCCAAGTTTTAAAGGAACAGTGAACTACAAACCTTCATGACTAGGTCAAGTGACATCTTACTTTTAAATATGATGAATAGTCAGAAGGGTGAGAGGTTTCTCCTTCTATGCACCACCCCCTCACCAATGAATATAGAAGAAGTAAAAGAAAGTTCATACATTAAGCATTTAAATATGAATTTTTTTGGGGAAAAGTCCAAACAGTCTTCCTGAACTAGTACGCCGATTGGCAAAACAGTCATGCCCGTAATAAGACTTGTCCTGTGAAAGTGAAAGTTACTACTGAAAAGATAATTTGCTATGTACATGGCAGACATATTCTATTTCTCTGTCAAATTCAAGTGAGAAGCAATATTTATCACATCCATTCACGACAGAACTGTGATCTTAATGTTTGCGCAAGGTTCATTTCATGAAATGCCTCCAAACATGAATTGGATTGGCCTGGTTCTAATGAAAACACTGTAAAGTGCAAATGTAAGTTTAACCCAAAGCAGGTCCCATCAAAGTTCATGGAGGGGGCATCAAGTGGAATTTGACTGAGCAAAAATGACCAAACCAAACTATCTAAATTAACTATGAGTCCATCAGAGCTATCACATCATAAATGAAATCATTGATGCTAGCTATAAAGCTATAAATCAAAATCACAGGTGAAAGAGGCTCCATTCAAACAAGCCCACGAATAATAATACTAGGCTTTATACATTCTGGGCACAGTGCTTTGTCAACTTCAACAAAGGGCTACATCAATGGTTTTGCAAACTGCATTGGATGTTGGCAAGGGAAATATGGTAATCTATTTGTTGTCTGTTTGATTTCATTTCTACATTTTCAACATGATAAAAAGTAATATACGAACTAGGTACATAATTATATATTATTAACACAAGTCAAAATACATCTAAAATCATATCATAATTATATCATAATATAAATCAATTAAATAATCATACATTAAAAAAAAACATAGTTAAAAATTATTTCAAAATTGAAAAATGCACGAGACCGCCATATTAAGCTTGAGCTTGGGAACTTGATGGCAGCCTCCGGAAAGGAACCTATATGGGCGACCAAACATATAATACCTGTATATATATAATCAGAAAGAAATTAATTATAACAGCAACATAATGAAGGAAATCAACGATATAAAAAGGCTTAAAATTAAATGCGTCAAGTTTAAATGTGTATATTATGTAAGTGTATGTCTTTTGTAAAACGTGTTAATCATGTTCTCATTTATGTAGGTGCAAGTGTGTATGAGAGTGCTTGCATTTAGAGTGCTGATTAAATTATGATTTGTATGCTGATAATAATTTACGCTTCATGCTAGCCTTGAAAGAATAGATCGTTTTGCGAGACTATTCCATAGGTCAGGGCCATGGCGTCGGATAGATTTATGGGCAATTAGCAATTTGGGGGTTTTCAAATGAAAGTTCTGAGAGTTTTGTGTCAGATAAGAATGGATTGTGTTGTTTATAACAAACGGGTTGTGGAATGCCAGAGGAAGCTTTTTTTTTCTCAAAAAAAAAGAATGGGATTTAGTTTTGTCTTTGCAACTTGCCAAAACAATATCACAATAATTAATATATGGATGTACCATTGTATTATACAATACGAACATAATCTGCCAAGCAAAAAATTGTTATTTTATAGAAAATTCCTACACCATTAGATATAGATGTTGTAATATAATGTAAATGGTCATTCTATGTTAGACAATCATCAATAATCACTCTGAGAAATCTAGAGTTGCAATTGTCACATCTGCAGCTTATAACCATGTGGACACTTTTGGTAACTCCAAATATGAAACTAATGACAACCTACATTAAAACAAAAACATTATTTCAACTCAAAATCTTGCACTTTGTAACATTTTTATTATTATTTTTTTTTTTAACAAACCTGTTGTTGCAAAAGCAATATTACAGAGTTTAATATACATGTACATGACAAGCCTCATATACTATACTACAGATTTTCAACATCAAACGCAAGTACAGATTGTAGAATATGAGACAAACCCCAACTCTAATGACAGATTGTACGCATGGTGTAGCTGAATGTAGCATTGGTTGGGCAGGGATATCCTCGGTTTTATTCAATAAGCCTGAAAATAGACCCAGACAGGTTGGAGCTCCAAACATTCTGAGCAATATAAAGCCTGAAACAGAGAGGAAACCGAACCTGAAATCAGGCAATAGCCTTATAACTGATATTCCTGCATAAATAACCCTCTTTACATAGTAAGCATCAGTATTTGCAAGATTGTGAAATCTCTGTATTCACAATACGATGCGCCACCTTTCGGGTGCACAGACAGGCCAGAATCTGCTATGCCTCATGGGAAATAGTCAACATCACAAAGCAGGAGTGGGAAGACCCTGGGGCATTGTGTGCCTAGCTACTATACATTTAATGTGTGCAATACATGTCGCATATTTTCTTGCCATATTTGGACAATTTTTGTTTAATACTCCCTCTGCTTTTGGCACGTTTTTTAAATTTTTTTATTTTTTTATCTGTGAAGTATGAGAAAGCTAATTCAACACTTCAAAACTTAATTTTTTTAAAGAAAACCCTTAGATGAAAGACATACAGTGGGTGAAATGGCCATATGACAATGGTGCTGCAGTAGCGCAGATTTGAAATCGACTCTGGAAGTTGGAAGTTGGAATTTGGCTTTTCTATGGCATCCGATAGGTGGCACACTGTATTGCGAATACTGATAATTTAAAAATCTACCAATCACCTTAGAAATAATTTGTGTACAGTAACAATGTTTAAAATCAGCCTTTAAAAACACTACCAAGCGTTCTTAGAGCAAATGGTAAAGGAGTGTGAAAAAATGAACGATAACAATCTGTCCAGGCCATATTCTGTGGGAGCGCATATGAGAGCGTCACTAAACTCAAATTGCTTTTATGTTGAGTGCAATGAAGCAGAATCTCTTGATAATAGCACTATTTGAAGCTCATATTAGTAAAGCAACATAGAGTCCTTAACATACAGAACAAGATGTCTTTTGGTGATCGTAACACCTTAATGGGATATTTTTCAACTTTAGAATTTAAAGGTCATACTAACATGCAACTTTGTCCAGAAGTATCTATCAAACCAAGGATCATACACAAAAGCTATATTGCTAATGTCAATTTATTTTATTACTTAACAATTTTGCTGATGTAATGGATACACAGAAGTTATGACACACTATGCCACTCTCCCTTTACTTCATGTATGCACATGGTAGGCTTAATCAATTCATGGTCAAACTGTTTGAAGAAAAAAAAAAATTATTTGAATACAAGAAATGTCACACAAAGGTTATTTTGTACCACTGTTTATAAAGAAAAGTGTTAAATAATTCTAAATTGATACCACCCAAGAAGTACCATTTCATGTATGTTTTGAGGACATGTACAAAAGGATAGTTGCTAACATTAATTCAAAGCACAATACAAATTGCACATCATATCTGCCATTCATCATGGTCTTATTCATTCAAAAATGGATGCAAAGGGTGTCTTGGAAAGGAGGGAAGATAATTAAGGCTTTTTGCAGAGTTACATTTGTGATTCAAGTACTAGATAAATTTCTGGGGTCTTAATTGTCAAAAAAAGAAAGGGTTTTTTAAATTTAAAGATTATTTTAAGCATTACATTACATCTGATGGATTGTCCCAAAACTTACTAAAAACAAGACAAATGCGACTGCGTCTTCAATATTCAATATGCCTAAATTCAGTTAAGATCCTGGCTTGAATAATTCTTGGAATATCACGATGAGAGCAAAAAGCCTATACTAATATATGTTGATTGACCTTTATGATCTTTGACCTGACAATCCAAAAATCTGATTACTACAGTGATGCATACTAATTACAGGTTTTAAGTTCACAACTAAAATAGCTTAGAATAGTCATTGATTTGGTCATAAACAAGGTTAACAAATCTTTAATTTCATGTAAATTGACTTGCTAACCTATGACATCTGACCTTCTTTACCCAATATCTAATCAATTTTTCTCACTATGGTGATGTACACAAATATCATGTTCATGGCTCAAATCGTACTTGAGACATTGCGATAAAACAGCACAAAAGTGACATTTCGTGGATACTGACCTCTTCACCAACTTACCCCAAAATCTAATCAGATTGTCTTTCAAAGGTGATACACACTATCACCAAGTTTGAAGTTCATACCTCAAGTGGTTATTGAGATACCGTGATAACAAGAAAGTGGGAAAGCGGGTTGATTCTGCCCCCTCTACTGCCCCTTTAGTAAGGGTTAAACCTTGTTTTCATGTACAGACTGAATCGTATAGTAGTAAAGTATGCAAAAGTATCACAAAGAACAGTAATGTATCACTATTTAGATCCATAGAGATTGTTTAATGTGCTTAGTGTTTTCCTATTTTTCTTGACATACTTAGTCTGAAAGATGTCCAAGAGAAAGACTAGCTACAAGTATCTGATTACTCTTACACCATTTGAAAATCAAAATTGCTATTTTGAAATTGATTGAACCATTTCTAATAATGCCTCCTATGGCATACAAATAATACACATTACAAAACCTTAACATGCGCAATGTAAAGTCCTAACTGCAGCATCAACAATAACAATTCTGAATGAAACAAATGACAAGAGTGTGTCCTGCCAAGAAATGATGAATTCCATTTACAAATCAGTCTGTTGCTGGGGCTAACTTCTCACTATAACAAGAGTGAGGGCGCTTGTTTCTTTCCTGGCCATGCCTCCTTAGCATACTTCTTCTTCTTCGGTCCTACTGGTCCAATGTTAGCAACAGGTACAGGTGTAGGTGCAATGTTTATGGTTGGCATGGGAGGTGCTTGTTCTACATCTGGAGCCAGATTGAGAGGTTTAAAGAGTCCTAGGGTACTACTTGATCCAAATGGAGTCATAGATGATGGTGATAAAGGTGTCTCTGAGTTTGGATCGTTACTTGACAAAGGTAAGTTATCATAAAGATTGGGACCATAATTAAATCCTTGCATTGTTTTCACTGACGGATCACCAACAAGACCCGATGAATCCTCCATCTTCTTCTTCTGTAGGAGTTAAAAAAAGGAATTGAATTTTGTTAGATATTTATAGAAAAGCTGTGGAAAAACCAACTACCAACAAAGAAAATAACAAGAACAATAATATTTCCAAGCCCCCCAAAGCATTATTCAATTTTCAACTACATGTATCTGACTGTCTGCAATGAAGATTAAAATTGCTTTAATACTAAAAATTATCATAACCCAGATTTTGTATGATTTTACATACATGTAATGCATTTTACAGGACTGAAACTCAATTAAAAATCAAATAACACAGATTTAGCATCCATGTAGGTACTGGAATGACCGATCTGTATTGTACTTGCCTCGGCAAAATCATGTATTGCTACTTGTTATCTGTATCTGGACAGTCAACATTTTTTTCTTCTACATTACAGGTTAAACATGACTACACAAATCAGAGGAGTGGAGCTGGTTGAGCAAAACAGTTTGAGCAATCAAACTTCTCTCATTACTAATGTATGGTTAAAGGGGAAGTCAATCCTGATATAAAGTTGGTTTTAGTAGAAGCAGAAAAATAAGAGGAATAGGTCAGTGAAAGTTTGAAAAAGTTCTGATTAAAAATAAGAAAGTTATGGATTTTTGAAGTTGTGATCAATCAAACACAAATTGGCAACACTGTGACGTATCTTGCCAGCTCCTCTCTGTACACAATATTTTTCAAAAACTTTCATTTTCTATGTTATTGATGATGGGAGAATTTGTAGCGTACAGGGGATTTATAAAAACACATTTGCCATAATCATATTTAGGGTGCAATAGAAGGGGAGCTCGTAAGATACGTCACAGAGTTGCCAATTTGTGTTTGATTAATCGCAACTTAAAAAATTCATAACTTTCCTATTTTTAATCAGAATTTGCTCAATCTTTCACTGACCTGTTCATCTCATTTTTGCTTCTATTAAAACCAACTTAATATCAGGGTGGACTTCCCCTGTAAGACAGAAATGTAATAATTTGGATAACTATTTATATTTCTCATAAGAACTCTGACTTCGATTTAAAGTGTCCCCTTCTGGAAATTGTCCTTGTATTTTTTAATCAATGTATCTTGGAATGAAACTGTGGTGCACATATCAAAATAATTTTTGCTTTATATGAGAATCTAAAAAACAGAAATATCCATTGTCATAGTCTGCACCATGCACTTACATGTGAAGGTAAATTGAAACAAATTAAGAAATCTACCAACACAAAACTATGTAAGTGCGTTCATGGAATTTATGTCATTATTGATAAGTGCACCACCGTTTCATTCCAAGATACATTGATTAAAAAATACAAGGAAAATTTTCCAGAAGGGGACACTATAACATGATAACTATGAAGTTTGGGAATTGTTCTTTTTGATAGTAGAGAATGAGCTTTCTCCGTGTTGAAAAGTCTCTACAAATTTGGGGTCATTTCTACTTATGGGGTCAACTGTTTGAGCGCCCATTTGGTACCGTGTTTACACACACTGAGAAGTTACCTTCATCGGGATCACTGATACAGATACAAGATTCCTAAATCTGCCAATCGATGGGTCTACATCCTCTGTAAAAAAGAAAAGACATTAAAAATTAAATAGTATAGTCCTGTGAACGTAAATGCATCTTAGGGTGTGTTCAAGCGCTTTTGAAAGCGAATCGTACCATACCGACCCGTGGTGCTCCAATGCGTATCGTGCCAGATGGTTTGTTTTGCAAGAGTTCAGGCCTACCAATTTAGTACAACTACAACGTTTGCAATTTGGCATGCTCGATCACTTCTGGTATGCTATGCTACAGACCGTTTTGCGTTCAGGCGCTCGTCAAGGTACTGTACGATTTGCCTTGGCACACTCTGGTCCACCTTACTTTTTAAGACATCTCGTACGTATGGGCTTTTTTAATTGGCTGAATTGGCTATGTCACTAATGTTACTAATGCGGGACAACTATCCCATTTGTTTGGACACAGAAAATTACTAAACTGTAAATTGTTCAAAATGTAAGGCTCAGGAGGGTTATTTCTCTTGAGATAATCTATAACACTATGCTATCCATAATATACCTCGGGTAATGCCCCAAGGAGTGTGGGCACTTGGGAGGAAAAAAACCCCCAGAAATTAAAGATATTTTTGTACACAACAAACGGGAGAGTTGTCCAGGACTATGTCACAAATCCTCTGACCAAATAGCAAATTTGAGAATCGCATAGAAAAATAGTGATCTCATATTTCAATCATTCATAACTCTCTTACTATTTGTCTGATTTATGTCAAACCTTTGCCATTCTGTTTCTCTTATTTTTTCTGCTCTTATACGATGAACTTATTACAAAGGTTGGATCGCCCTTTAAAGGTATTAGGAAACTTTGCCTCTGATTCTAAACAAAATCCTGGATTTAGCTCATGCTGCAATTATTAGTATAAACCTTTAGGTCAGAAATGACTTTAACAAGCCAATCGCATGTTTGAATTATCAAGATATTTATGATTAAAATTTGAAATTTCAGAAACTGTTTTCCCAACGGTTTTGAACAGTTTTTTATAACACTACAGTCTATTGGGGAAAATGAGTATGGCAAAACTGGTCACTCAAAGATTTTTACTTTTTTGAGGCACTTCATGATCATTTTGAAGCGCATTATTTAGGGCTTCAATATTACATCATATAACAGACACTGATAACACGTAGGCCCAGGGCCATGCATCTCAGATTTGTAAAACTGGAAACATTGTTAAACAATGCCTTTAAGGAGTTTATACAGGAGCCATACGGTTCCCATAGGTAACAGTGGATTAATACATTACCTGGATTTATAACTTCATCTTCTTCTCCAAAAGAGACATGTGAATGTCTTCTTTTCCTCTTGGTCCTTTGTGATTCTTGAGCTTCATCAAAGCCTATGGCTCCTATCCTCTTGTTATGCACTGTATTGAATTCAGTCAGGTTCTGAGGAAAAAATAAATAATTCATGACAGCAAATATTTACATCAAAGGTACATTTACCTACCAGTATCTACAATCCATCCCTTCAAATCAGCTCAGAAATGTTATGGGTAGCAAGAACACAAATATATATTCATTATTTCTTATTATTAATAATTAACCCAACTCTAGTAGAGTATTAATGACTGAAAATCTCCAAGCCTTATTTTAACATGCTAATTAATAACAATTTTGTTTTAAACCTATCAAAAGAAGATGGTTTTCAATTTCAACTTTTCAACAAGTACCTTTAACATAAGAATGAAAAGAGGAAATTAAACAAACAACAGAAAAAAGATCGATGTATTCTGAGCTTAAGCCTTTTTCCCCTTTATTTTTAGACTTCGGTTCTCTATGACTGCACCTTACATGATAGTAGCAAAGGACTACTTTTATATAACATACTTCATAATATAAACCATCTTCTATGTCACATTATTAGCACTAAGAAAATTACCTAATGGTAAATTAAAGTGTACAAATTGCCAAAAAGTATTTTGTTCTTTATGTTACTAGTTCCATGTGGTAATATTCAAAATACATTGTACGAGCTTCAAATATTACTTCTGGAGAGATTTTGCAAGTTTAAATACACTCTCAATTAACATAAAGGCAACATGTGCGTCCCACTGCACATCGACATGTGTAGAGGTGAGTGCACTTTCCTCTGTGTGTGTGCTAAAATAAGCCTATTAAATTTGGGGTTTATTTACACGATCTTGAAATGAATCTTTTTTACATCAAATATTAAAGGATGTAGAAATTTCTTTGTATAAAACAAATGATGCATGTTTCATTCGTTCATTACAGGATGTATCTGTTCATGTTAAGGCTGTTCATGCACCTATCGTAATCAGCCTGACAGCTATGTACGATATATGCATACAGCCCCAATTTGGGTGCCAATAGAGCATTTAATGAACTCATTCGCATGCATCATTTATATAATATTGCCTCTGACATAGTGCAATGTTCCCATGTCAATGGGAGACTCCAGATTGTTACTGCAAGTGATTCAAAAAAATGTTTACAGCTTTATGGCTACTTCTGGAACAAAGAGCATTGAATTTAACCAAGAGGTGGCACTGCCAGAATGTATGCAGCTTAAGGGGCTCTTTCAATGGATTCTAAACCAGATCGCATGCTTGCATCCATTCTCTTCAAAACTGTATGGCCAAGTGTCGTAATATTATGCTGGTCCATAAGCTATGCACCCAACAATTACGCATAATGCGATGCTTACAGTGCGTACAATGCCCAAAACTTGTGAGGTGACTTAGCAATGAAAATATCATAAAGGTTTGCAAATACAATTTTTGATAATTTTGTATATTTTTTCTCATATTATTATTTGTTTGAAATCAAGGTGAGATTCACAATAGTCACCTGTAAGATCAAGATTTGCATTCCTTTGTTTACATGTGCGTGGCTTAGGCAACCTGTTATTTTGTTGAAAATGAATTTTACACGGGCAGTGAAAATGACTTGAATTTATGCATTATTGGCAGTTGGCTGTCGTAATTTTTTCCTCAAGTCAACTTCAGAAAATGAGAAACAAGATAAGCAAAGAAATTGTCCTAAAACCCTCATTTAAAGGGCTTTCATCTTTAGAAAATAAAGTGTGTACATGTAGCTTATGGTCCACCATTATACCTCTATTTTGACTTGTTGCTACTTACATCAAGTTCATTCTCTTCCTCTGGTAGTCCTAATAAACCACTAGACATGTCATCTTCATTTTTATCCAGGACATCAGTATCAGATGGCTTGACTGCTACAGATACTGTCTGTGGTTTCTCTCTTAAGATGTAGGACCGAGATGAAGCACCAAACCTGATCACACTGTCTACAGGAATCTGCTGAGGCTTCTGGATTTCTAGACAGATTGAACCTAGGAATGTTCCATGAGCTGAAGAAGAATAACATCAATACTAATTTTGATAACAGTGACAGCAACATTTTCCAACAATGGCAGAACAATTGCACAAATATGAATGCTAACATCACAGGGCTCAACACTGGGAACACACAGGCACCTAAAATCAAAGTCTGGACCTCCCAAATTTTGAAAATTTCACATAGGGCTCATGCATACAGACTGTAACAAGTTTGATCCAAACCCCTTTCCAAAAATGTTAGTGTGGAGCCCTTTTACAATAATAATTACATTGTAAGAGCAGCATTTTGACTCTCTTTGGAAAATGCAAGCATTCTAGGGCAAAATTTATGTGGGCTCCATCCGTCCTTCATCAAAAAGTTTCAAACACAGGAAAGCTAATACTTTTATTTTAAAATAAAAATATGCTTTAGCTTGAATGTCAAGCCTCATATTTAACATTCAAAGCATTGATTTCTTCTCAAGGTACTTTACTCTACTTGCAATGAGAGACAATATAAAATGCCTTGATCATGAGGCTACTGACCAGTAGAAAACAGAGCACATCCTCGCAAAGGTATATTTCAAGAAATCATTAAAATAATATCAGCAGATGAGCTCTGTTTAGCAAACTTCTTCAGACCAATGCCTGGTCTTGGCACAATGTTGACATGTCATTGATCATAATAGACAATTGAATATTACAGCCAAGATTCTAAATGTACATAATACCTTAGTCACACAAACAAGACTGACATGAGACCCACAACAGACCAAACAAACAAATGGGATTACCCCTATGGCCAAGAAATCATGCGGCATGTCTGAGGTATAAAAGCACACACGCTGATCTGAAGAAGCTTACAGAAAACTTACAGCCCATCTAAGAGGTAAATTGACATTGTTTTTGTTCTTGTTTATTGTTTTGTTTTGTTTCAGTTGCAACAATCAGATGAACCTCTTCATTGAATTACTTACTGCTTCCTAGATCAACAATAAATGATCGATTAAGATTCTTGTGCCAGAGAAGTGCAGCATGAACACGGGAACATGACGAATGATCAAGGATAAAGTTACACACGATGGAGTTACGTCCAAAGTAATAACAGTTCTTCTCATCAACCATCATTTTCTGAAGGAAAAAAGAGAGAGAATGTTGATAAGAAGTGAAAGGATGCAAATACAACTGATTCCTTACATTACATATCATTTCTACTTGTTTAAGATTTGTACTTCAGATATCCCAAATTATACACATATGTATCTCTAAAAGTCACGCTTGTTCAGATTAAGACTAATGACAGCTGGTCAATAATTTAGACATCATCAATGATATCAAAAGCTAACATTTATCATCTTGCCATCTTTCATGACATAACATTTACTAACCTCTATCATCTTGCCCCCTTTCAAGACATAACATTTACTAGCCCCTATTATATCCCTCATGTATAGTATTTTGCATTACGATTGTACAGAGCACGAAAAAGGGATAGATTCACGATAAATTTGAGAGCGGAAATAAATTTACTATTTGGCGTGGTATAGTACATTCCGGAATCCACTTTTTCCCCAGCGATCACCGATATATATCTGCGATCTATATTTAAATTTCTTCAATTTTTGGATTGCCTGTTCCGAGAACGAGCCATTGTATATTTGTTTTATATCCCTTCCACCTGTATCATTCCTTGGACACTTCTGTAATAACATGTACCGTACTGACATTCACATCACATTCAAAAAAGAAATAAACAACAATTGCATGGCTCAAATGAAACATTGAAGGATGTAAATATGTTTAGCTGGCGCTATACAGGTACTGCAGTAGTGTAGTGCAGTTACTGTGGCTCAGCGTAAATTGCACGGCGTGAACGCCGTGACACCGCAGGAGTTGCCCACTGGAGGCATTGGAAATCCCGTACGCTCACTAAATTTTGCCATTTTTAGGGGGGGGGGCCGGGAAACTAAGGAGAAGGAAATTTAATCTGGTAAGTCATCCACCTTTTCTTCTCTTTTTATTCAATTCAGGCCTATGCTGCTGAATGCTCACAGTACATGTTTCTTTGTAATAGTGAGATGCTCATGAGGGATATAAAACAGATATACAATGTCTTTCTTGGCTCTAGCAAACTATGAGCATTCAGAAGCATAAAATGTAACTTTCCCTCGAGGCGAATTTATATCAAATTTACTATTTATGCCTCTTCATTAGCTCATAGTTTTTGCTAGACCCTTGAAATGTATTGCATATTTGTATACTAACCTCTATCATCTTGCCATCTTTCATGACATCAAGATGCAGTCCAGCAGGAGCTTTACCAGCCCTAGAAATCAAACAATCACAATTATGCTTCAGATCTATATGTAATAGTTAAGAAGGCTTCTTATTAACACTTATCTGACCCTATTTCTTAACCAATAGCAGTTCAGTATTTTCTTATTTACTAAATTTATCAGTTTTACCTCAAATTGGCAACATTTAATCTTATTTTCCATTCCTTCCTAGTTGTTATCAAATGAACCAGAGTGAAAGAAAATGGGAATTTGTACATTCATGATTTTACATATTACACCACATACATGTAGCAAATTTAGAGACTTTAATGATTGGTCACAATAATATAGCTCTTTTGACAACGTCAATGGCACAACATACTGCATTGGAAACAGATTCAAAACCTTCTGTGATTTTTTCTATTTCTGCTCATGTATAATAAGTAATTCCTAGCATTCTGGTTCTACAGATAAAGCAAAAATGTCACTAAAAGGAGACACTGTGCTGCTATTGGTTAAAAGAATGATCACAAAAATTATCACTCTTGCTGTGGCTAAGTGCATGTAGCCAATACAGCGTTGATAGCAATGTAAATATCAAACTTGTTCAATATTGTGACAGTCAATTCATGCCAAATCACCTCATGGGTTAACCCTACCTTCTTCATATTGCATGGCAAAGGGTCCATAATTATCTTAAACACTAACTTAGGCTTGCAGGATGTTTAGCCTTTGAAAACAAAGTGTATACGTAATATGTACATGTAGATCCTCCGCCCCCGTAATCGATATCCCCCTCCTACACCAGATTACAGTAGAGGCGCACAGAAAATATGGTAGAGACTCTTTCCCATTTGGGAGACCAGGGTTGGAAAAACAGCAATATACACAAAAATGATGAGAATCAAGGTGAGGTCATGAGGATGTTTTGCATTAACTGTAAAATAACCTATATTGAAAGTAAGAAACCAGTAATTTTGAATTTAAAAAAAAAATTAAAAAAAACTTGAGCCAGAGGTTTAAACTTCTCCCTTTGTGGCTTAACTTTAGAATACTTTAGAATTTTCTTCAAATAATGGCCATGATTTAAAAGTCGTTATGTTTCTTACCTGGATCGTGTCAATATCAATTTTCTTATCTTTTGGGGAGTATTTTTCCTAAAAATGAAGACTTATAATATACACTTTCTCACGGGATTCACGGCAAACTGCTGCACAATACACGTACCGACGGTGGGTTGCGCGCACCCCATCGCCGGTACGGTATGCAATTGTATTGTGCAGCAGTTTGCCGTGAATCCGCAAAGTGTATATTATAAGTCTTCATTTTTAGGAAAATACCCAAAAGATAAGAAAATTGACACGATCCAGGTAAGAAACATAACGACTTTTAAATCATGGCCATTATTTGAAGAAAACATGAATATTTACTTGATTTTAGGTCCGTTTTAGTAGGGTATCTCCACGCCAGAGTTACGGGTCAAAGACAAAGTATAGATATGATTGCGCATTAGCGCCAAATATTATTATCAATGTCAAATATTCATGCTGGTTAGTGCCATTTGATATTTTTCATTAAATCTAAAGGCAAAAGACACACACACACACACATTTTCATATATATGGGCCTACAGTAAGGAAAGATAATGATTGCCTCATGCATACAGCTCAGTGATACACGTATAGACTAGGCCTACACTGCAATAAAAAAGGACCAATTTGCTGGGACCTGGTCGCCCGGGCCCGTCAACCAAAAAGCAAAATCATGTTCACTTTTGAATTACTGTTTAGTGCAATTATATAAGCATTTATTGAATTAGATAATAACACATCACACATCATATTAAACGGGAATTCTTCAAACAGCAAAATGAAAATAGACACGCTCAATACCGACCCACATTATTCTTACCATGAAGGCACATCAAAGTTCGCCATGTTGACGAGCTGGAGCTGGACGCGGCTAGGCTGGGTTTAGGTTTGCTGCCATCTACGGTGCCCATGTCATTCTCGATTGACTAATAATAGTAACTAGCAGGACCCGTGGAAAATCCACGGGATTCTAGGGAGGGTGGGGGTTGAAAATAGATATGTGCTAACGATTATTATTATCAATATTATTATATATTTTTTTTTATTTTTATTTTTTTAAAAATAATATTTTTTAAAGATAATTTCTTTTTATCATTTTATAATTTTTCTTCTTCTTTTCATTAATATTGTACTCGTTAGAATATCAACCTTTTGTTTGCTGTCCCATGTATCATTTTGAATTTTTTTTTATAAATATGTATCATGTAATAAAACTTGAAAATTGGAAGAAAACAGTGAAATCAATAAGTTGTAATTAAAATTGATGCATATATTTTAGACTAATACTTTCTTTTTACTTTCGTTAATTACGATTATTGTCGTCACTTAAATTCGTTCCTACTTTTTCACTATCCCTTTCCGGATCCTCACTCTCGTTATCTATACGAATATTGTTGTCATGCATGCACTGAAAATAATATACAAATATACATAAAATGACACTCGAGGATCTAGCTAAAACTATTCGCATCGAAGGAACATCAAATCGTATTATATTCTCCCGAGGGCCATCGCGGCCCGAGGGACTATTGATGTTCCTGAGTGCGAATAGTTTAAGCTTGTTCCGAGAGAGTCATTGTATATTTGTTTTATATCCCTTCCACCCAGGCGCGGATCCAGGATTCCTTAGGGGGGGGCCCAAATTTGAAGTTATGCGAGCCAAATATTGGTACGTAATGAGCAAAAACGTTTTTTTTTTTTGGGGGAGGCCGGGGCAGACAAAACATCCGCATCACCCCACTCTTACATGCAAGCCCCGCTCAACGTTTTCATAGTGATTCGGGGTCAAGGCGGAGCCCCAGAAGCTCAGGGTTTTAGGCATTAAATTACGGTCAGATAAGCATCCAGGGTCCGCCTTAGGGCCATTGAGTGGGTCCAGGGGGCAGAGCCACCGGAAGTTCAGGGTTTTTAGGCATTTAATTACGGTCAGATGAGTATAATTTGATACCTTATTTGTGGCACTGGCAGGTCACTCATTGGCGTGGGGTCCAGGGGGCGGAGCCCCAGAAGCTCAGGGTTTTAGGCATTTAATCACGGTCAGATGAGCATATTTTGATACCTCATTATTTTGTGACACTGGCAGGTCACTATTTTTTTTCTTTCTTTCTTTCTTTCTATTTCTCTTTAATATACTTTTTCCACAAAAGTGGGGAGGGGTGGAGCTCGAGCCCTCCGAGCCCTGCCATTCCGCGGACCCTGACATGTAGGCCTCTAAATAAGTATATTTTTGCCCGACTGTAAATTTGGGAATTTGTCATTTTCCAACAAACGCAATCAAAAGTATAATGTACTAAAAATCTCGGAAAATTATGTCATTTCAGCAACATTTGTAAATCACCGGTATCGAATTAGAAATAAACCACGTTTAAATTTCATTTGGGGCAGGCCCCAAGCACCCAAGCCCCGTCAGTATGCAAGCGCCCCGATCTACACCTTGTTGGCGGGAAAAATCGCAACTGATCTCCCCTACCTTTCTTCTTTCTCTTTTTTTTTCTTTCCCTTCCCTTCTTTCTCTCTCTTTTAGGTGTGCTGGGGGAAGGGAGGCAAGGGCCGATTCACACGTTTTTGGCGGGATTAATCGCAACTGATCTCCCTTCTTTTCACCCTTTTCTTTTCTTCTTACTCTTTTTTGTTCCATTTTAGCTCTCTTTGTTGGCGGGGCGGGGGCCGGGGGAGAGGCAAGGTTTTTGGCCCTCGATTCACAACTTGTTGGCGAGAAAATTGCAACTGATATCCCCTTCTTTTCCTTTCTTCCTCTTTTTTCTTTCTCTTTATCTCCTCTTTTCCTTTTTCTTTCCCTTTCCTTCCTTCTCTCTTATTTTGTTGATGAGGGGTGGGGGAGGCAACAGCCCGGGAGGCAAGGCCCTTTCGCCCCCCATCTCCTTCTTATTTACACCTTTTCTTTTCTTCTTCCTCTTCTTTCTTTCCCTTTCTCTCCCTTTTCCCTTCTTTTCCTTCTTTCTCTCTCTTTTTTTTCTTTGCTTGGAGGGGGACAAAGGCCCCTGCCCCTGGATCCGCGCCTGCTTCCACCTGTAGGCCTATCATTCCTTGCACACTTCTGTAATAGCATGTACGTACCGTACTCACATTCACATCACATTCAAAAAAGAAATAAAAGAAAACAACAATTGCACGGCTCAAACATGAAACATTGAATGATCTAAATACACGCTATATACAGGTACTACATGCAGTATAGCTAGAGTGCTGCAGTTACTGCATAGGTTAAATTGCATTGTGTGAGCGCCGTGACTGGCCTGACACCGCAGGAGTTGCCCGTGCGGAGGCATGTGATATTACCTAAGCTCGCTGAATTTTTCTTCTCTTCAGTTATATGGTCTCGACAATTACAATCTATTTGCGTTATTATTGTTGTGATTTCAATGTAGTTTTCATGAAAAGACCAATAAAGCAGAAGCTTGGACTATGATTATGTTGGCATGGTCCACAGAATTTGTACAAATATATTCAAAGTAAAGATTTTACGCGAAAAATCGGACTGTTTGTGCCAATATATTGTAACCGTCGCACGAATTATCTCGACTGTGTGTGTACGTGTGTGAGCGTAGAACCACGTATTACGTTGACGTCAGTTTGGCTGCTGCGTATATATAGCAAGATGCCTCACACGGGATAGGCCCAACCCATCGCATCATGCATGTGCTACGTTACATGACGTGAGTGGCGTGTCTCTTGATAAAGTATCTCTTTGATCAGACTGCATATAGCAAGATGCCTAACACGGGATAGGCCCGACCCTTTGCGACGTGCATATTTGCTACAACACATCATGGACTGGACTGTCTCTTGATAGTGTGATCTCTTTGATTAGACGTGCAGAGGGCGGGTGCACGCCTCGCCGACTCGCTCTCGCGGGTTCGTCGCCTCCTTGCACGGACGACGCCGGCCGTGCTCTCGTCCGCCCGTCCTCCCGGGACCCCGAAACCATCTTTTAACGACATGGACGGCGACCACGGGGTCGACGTGGCACGCGGCATGCCCGATCCCATCCATTTGGAATTGTGTCGCCGTTCCCGCGCCACGGCAGAGGCGGGCAGGGTCGAGGAAAGACGGGTTTGATGTCAAGAAATTCACATTGGCAGACCGTTACGCACCCCCCGCGGCGATTTTGCGTATTAATATATAGATACTGCATATAAATTATGTAGGGCTTTTCATCAGCTAAAATCAGAAAAAATCAGGGGCCTGTCTTAAAAAAAGATTTGCGATTGCATTTTATTAGACAGGGCCTTGATATAAATCATTGGCCCTAAAGTAAGTAAAAGTGTTTTCCAAGCTCTTTTTCGTTTTCTAGCTACGATAGAATATCCTCAACATGTAATTAATCAAAGGTAATTTGAAATTTTTTTTTTTTTTAAACGAAATATGGCATTGTCGTTGTTTGTACATTGCGTGTTATATTTTTTGATATTTACATGGTTTGTAATGTATGTTGTATAATTGTATTATTTATGATTGAAAATTGACATGTAATATGAAAATGAGATTTCCACTTCTGCTACGTATCCTTTGTCTCTCTATTACACAACGTTTTATGACATTATACATATGGGGGGTAAGAGCACTTTTTTGTCCAGTTTTTGAGAAAAAAATTCGCAACGACTCAGCCTGCCGCTGAATAAGCGGGGGGTGGGGGGGAGAGTACATATTGTTTTTGGGGGTCCCGGAAATTGTTTTTGTTTTTTTTGTTTTTTGTTTTTTTACACTTGAAAAAAAAATTGAGGGGGGGGGTTCCTCCGAAACACACACATAAACAAAATTGAGGGGGGGGGGTTACCCCCAAAACCACCCCCTTGCGTACGCGCCTGTCTGACATTACATTTTGATAGAAACCAACTTCAACACTAATTTGTGACATGTAACGGGAAATGAGTTGGACAATATGGAGGAAAAAAATCTTGCAATCGTTTTCAGTTTCATATAAAAATGGGTTCTTCTAATAATCAACCCCTAACAATATTTACGGGCTACATATACATTTATGTGTGATAATGCGTAATAAGTAGTGGGTGACAAGATCCACAAAAAAAATTGTTGTGAACACTATGCTTTACCCTCATCTAGATGCTGAACAGGCGTTGATGAGATGGTGTGATTTTTATCATAATTGAAAAGTGAGTAATTCGTTTTTCATTTTTGTACAACGATTTATGTTCTATAGTATTTTGCTCCAAATTTACTAGCCCGAATCCTGGGCCCGAATCATTCCATGAAGCGCACTATAAACCGTATTATGCCACTATTGTAATTATAGTAGGTGAAGGGATCAAGGCTCAAGCTATATATACGCTCACAAAACGACAAGCAAAAGCCAAATGTGTGTGCGCAAGCATTACTTTATTTATAACAGTATATCTTTTCAAAATGAACGAATTTTTGTTCACTTTTCCTCAAAATTTCATCAAACTGATTCCTTGATTTTTTGAACATAAAGGAATGTCAGTCACTCTAGACAAATAATTGAAACAAATGAAAACAAGATATGCAAATGTACTATACAATTTAATATGTACCACTGAATACAAATAAATACGACTGTGTACAAATCTATTACTATTACAGCTTAATAAGGATAAATTTATCTTCATTTAACAGCTTAATAAGGATAAATTTATCTTCATTTAACAGCTAAATGAGGATAAATTTATCTTCGTTAACAGTTCAACGAGGATAAATTTATCTTCGTTTAACAGCCAAACGAGGATAAATTTATCTTCGTTTAACGGCCAAACGAGGATAAATTTATCTTCGTTTAACGGCCAAACGAGGATAAATTTGTCTTCGTTTAACGGCCAAACGAGGATAAATTTATCTTCGTTTAACGGCCAAACGAGGATAAATTTATCTTCGTTTAACGGCCAAACGAGGATAAATTTATCTTCGTTTAACGGCCAAACGAGGATAAATTTATCTTCGTTTAACGGCCAAACGAGGATAAATTTGTCTTCGTTTAACAGCCAAACGAGGATAAATTTGTCTTCGTTTAACGGCCAAACGAGGATAAATTTATCTTCGTTTAACGGCCAAACGAGGATAAATTTATCTTCGTTTAACGGCCAAACGAGGATAAATTTATCTTCGTTTAACGGCCAAACGAGGATAAATTTATCTTCGTTTAACGGCCAAACGAGGATAAATTTATCTTGGTGTTTGTTCAAATTCCATGAACTTGTACCCAAGGGTAATCAAGTATCACAAATCAAATGACACAAAGTCAAGGTCAAAGGTCATTTTAGGTCAGTAGATTATGTTTTTCAAAACTTAAGACGAGAATTAATAAATCAATTTATGTTATTCATATTTCATGAAAGTTATCAATCTTGGTACAAATAATAGTAAATAATTCTTCTGATGATTCTTAGTCGATATTCACTTCAAAATGCTGATTATATTAAGAGGATTTCATTTTTGAGGGCTGCTAATGGGCTACTGTGCCTATATGTCCCAACCTCACTTTGTCATATAAACGAAGATAAATTTATCCTCGTTTGGCTGTTAAATGAAGATAAATTTATCCTCATTGAACTGTTAACGAAGATAAATTTATCCTTATTAAGCTGTAATAGTAATAGATTTGTACACAGTCGTATTTATTTGTATTCAGTGGTACATATTAAATTGTATAGTACATTTGCATATCTTGTTTTCATTTGTTTCAATTATTTGTCTAGAGTGACCGACATTCCTTTATGTTCAAATGATAATTGAGTGAAGAGACTTGAGGGCGTGTGTAGAATAGAGATAGATAAGTCAGATATGTGGGTGGTAGTGTGCGGAGATGTGAAAGAAAAATCAAGGAATCAGTTTGATGAAATTTTGAGGAAAAGTGAACAAAAATTCGATCATTTTGAAAAGATATACTGTTTTATACTGTTTGCATACAATGGCGTAGCTACGAAAGAGGTGAGAGCAATTGAGAGGGGAGAGATAAAGCAGGAATATGATCGTGAGGTAATGTTATGAGATACTAGTAGATTGCTCGAAAACCCTCTTCGAAGATTATAATATTATGTGAATCAGTAACGTGGGGTTAACATGATTGATGATTATTGAAAATTACTTTGGGGCCGGGGGGGGGGGGTGTACTCGCCTAATACGGTATACGGGGATGTGCCGCTCTAATGGGTCATTGTTTTGCAAAAAATCCCTAAACATGGGGTATGATTTTGGGCTGCAAAATCCCTAAAGGTGCCCCCACTTTTCAGATCTTGGCCTTAAACACCCGTGTGAGATATATCAATAGAATTAAAGGTGACAAGACAAGTAAACCCAGCAATTTGGAAGTGAAACGCCTTGGAAAATATCCACTGCTTTCAATAGAATTGTCACACACGCTCGTCACATCCCAGTTCCATATTAGTATATTCAAGAGTAAGTGAGCACTTTCGAGATGTGCTGCACCTGAGTGCTGCTCACTCTGCTTTTTAGAAGTGAGCACTTTCGAGATGTGCTGCTCCTGGGTGCTGCTCAGTCTGCCTTTTAGTGGATTTTCCCCACACCTTCTTCTCCAATTCATGTGCTACATTATTGTTACAAACTGATGGGTTTTAAATCAAAAAAGCTAAAGAGGCTGGAGTACAATGGGAAATACAAGAAAGCGTGCAACGTTTAAAAGAAATTAGAGGAAAAACAAACAGCTGAAACTGGGAAAGGTGTTACTATATAAATAAATTAAGGCATTAAGGTATGTGAAAGTGTAAATCATTCATGCAAATGGAATACGGCAAAACCTTAAACATGGGTTGTGTTTTGAATGGAAGTCCCATTATTATGGGTACCATTTTCTGCAAAAATGACCCTTAAAAATGAGTATGGGTTTAGACCCTTCAGCCGCACACCCCCGTCCAAACCAAATCTGAGTACCCCTCTCAACTGCCCAAGGGCCTGATCCGATCTGCGTCATTGATGAAGCGTGGCATCAGAGAAGAAAAAAGAAATTGAGATAGGAGTGAAAGATAGAAGGCATATGGGTAAAGAGACAGAGGGAGTATGTATGTGTGTCCGTTTCAATTTAAGATGCAAAATTTTCCCATTCTAAAGGGGCAAGGGGAATATCCATTTCCAGCCTAGTCATTCTGCCCCCTCAAAGTTTGACCAACTATATACAGGTATTTTTTAAACCGGGGTGCAGCTCGAGTATTTTAGTTATATTAAAATATATTCTGGAATAACGTCAAGTCGTCAACTTCATGGAAACAAAAGTATCAATAACCGCAAGATGCCCAAAATTATATTATTTTGAGTATTTTGATGAAGAAATAGCATTTCAGAGATAGTAAAGTGAGTTTTCCTCGCTCGCGGGATAGTTTCAGGCAGTGAGGTCCATGTATACCCCCATAATATGACGATATTCGGGCAGCATGGTGCCGAATTTAAACTTATTTATTGCATTTTTATATAGGCCCTATGATATTAAAGATTTATACCACAACAAGTTATAACGTATGTTACAGTGTGTAATTTACACACTCAAATTGAAACATGTGTTTCAACTATATTACGCATATATTCCTGTAATACATTATGAAACTGTCTTTAGTGGTTTTGGTCGCTTCATTCTTAGCCTAAAAGCCCATAGAGCCGCCACCTCCCCCAATCATTAGGCCTATTTTGGCAAACTGCGCAAGGATGTAGACGCATTGGCATTCATAAAGTTGAATTAGGGAAAAGGAAAGGTGAAATAATTGAAACATGTATATCGAAATTGATTGAGAAGAGATGTCACTCAGTTACATCTGCCATTGTACCCTGCATGGCATTTTACCCCTAGCTGGCATTTATACCTCTTACCTCTGGCTTTTGGTTCTTGCATTTTTATCTCTGACATTTAAATTGCCTCTGACATTTTTACCTCTAACAGTTTTACCTCAGATATTTTGGACATTTTACATACGCCGATCCAGAGGGCTGCAGTGGGAGGGATCAGTGGCGTAATGAGCAAAAACGTTGGGGGGGGGGGCAGACAAACAATCTGCATCACCCCACTCTTACAAGCAGGCCCCGCTGAACGTTTTTCAAAGTGGGTGAGGGGGGGGGGCTAAAGTATTTACGATCAGGTAGAGCGTAGCGTAAATTGGCGTGGGGTCTAGGGGCAAAGCCCCGGTGGGGGTCAAGGGGCGGAGCCCCCGGAAGCTCAGAGGGTATGGGCATTTAATTACGGTCCGATGAGCATATTTTGATACCTTATTTGTGACACTGGCATGACACTAATTGGCGTGGGGTTCAGAGGCGGAGCCTCTAAAAGCTCAGGGGTTTTGGTATTAAAGTAACGTCAGATGAGCATCTAGGGGCCCACCTTAGAGCCCTAGGTGGGGTCCACGCGGCAGAGCGGACCGGAACCTTAGGGGTTTAAGGCATTTTATTACGGTCAGATGAGCATATTTTGATACTTATTTGTGACACTGGCAGGACAATAATTGGCGTGGGGTCCAGGGGGCGGAGCCCCCAGAAGCTCAGGGGTTCTAGGCATTACAGTACCATCAGATGAGCATCTAGGGCCCTATCTTAGGGCCCTAGGTGGGGTTCACGCGGCAGAGCCCCCGGAACCTTAGGGGTTTAAGGCATTTTATTTCTGTCAGATGAGCATATTTTGATACCTTATTTGTGACACTTGCAGGTCACTAATTGGCGTGGGGTCCAGGGGCGGAGCCTCTAGAAGCTCAGGGGTTTTGGCATTACCCCCGAGCCCCGCCGTTCCGCGGGCCTTAACATGTAGGCCTCTAAACAAGCATATTTCTTGCCTGACTGTAAATTTAGGAATTTGTCATTAACCAACAAACGCATACAAAAGTATAATTTACTAAAAAGTGAGGAAAAATCTCTGAAAATTATGTCATTTCAGCAACATTTTGTAAATCACCGGTATCGAATTAGCCCCCCCCCCCTCATTTCGCCAGTGCCCCCCCCCCTCCGATCTACACCTTGTTAGCGGGAAAAATAGCAACCAATATCTACATACCTTTCTTCTTTCTCTTTTTTTTCTTTCCTTGTCTCTCTCTTTTAGGTTTGCTGGGGAGGCAAGGGCCTTTCGGCTCCCCCAGATCCACACGTTGTTGGCGAGATTAATCGCAACTGATCTCCCTTCTTTTACCCTTTTCTTTTCTTTTTCCTCTTTCCCGTTCCCTTCTTCGCTATTTTTTTGGCGGGGCGGGGGCAAGGGCCTTTGGCCCCCGATCCACAACTTATTGCCGGAAAATTTGCAACCGATATCCCCCTTCTTTTCTTTTCTTCTTCCTCTTTTTTTCCTTCCCTTTATCTCTCTCTCATTTGTTTTTTGGCGGGGGGCAAGGCCGCTCGCCCCCTGGATCCGCGCCTGGAGGTAGGGTGGTGGTAGAGATAGGAACCGTAGGATGGTATTAGAAGTAAGGTGTGGTGGTGGAGGTGGAGTTGGGGTGGTGGTGGTGGTAGGATGGTGGTAGAGGTAGAGGTAGGGTGGTGGCGGAGGTAGGGTGATAGTACAGGTAGGATGGTGGTAGAGGTAGGGTGGTGGTAGAGGTAGGGTGGTGGTAGAGGTAGGATGGGAGTAGAGGAAGGATTGTAGAAGGTATAGGTTGGTGGTAGAGGTAGGTCGATAGAAAATGTAGGTTGGTAGTAGAGGTAGGGTGGTAGTAAAGATAGGATCGAGTTAGAGGTAAAAAGGGTAGTAGATCCAGGTGGTAGTAGAGGTAGAGTGGTGGTAGAGGGAGGTTGGTGTTAGGGGTAGGTGTTAGTAGAGTTAGGGTGGTGCTAGGGATAGGATGGTAGTAGAGGTAGGGTGGTATCAGAAGTAGGATGGTAGTTGGAGGTAGGATGGTAGTTGGAGGTAGGATGGTGGTAGAGGGAGGAGAGGTTGTAGAGGTGGGCTAAAAGTAGAGGAAGGAAAGGTAGTGGAGGTAGGGTGATAGTGGAGGTAGGGTGATAGTGGAGGTAGTAGAGGTAGAAGAGGTAGTAGAGGTAGTGAAGGTAGTAGAGGTAGGGTGATAGTGGAGGTAGGTTGGTAGTGGAGGTAGGGTAAAAGTGGAGGTAGGAGAGGTATTGGAAGTAGGGTGGTAGTAGGGTGGTAGGGTGGTAGCGGAGGTAGGAGAGGTAGTGGAGGCAGGGTAAATGGAGGTAGGGTGGTAGTGGAGGTAGGGCGATAGTGGAGGTAGGAGAGGTAGTGGAGGTAGGGTGGTAGGGGAGGTAGGGTGGTGGAGGTAGGGTGGTAGGAGTGGTAGGGTGGTAGGAGTGGTAGTGGAGGTAGGGTGGTAGTGGAGGTAGGGTTGTAGTGTAGGTAGGGTGGTAGTGGGGCTAGGGTGGTGTTAGAGGTAGGATGGAAGGCGATGTCGGTTGGTAGTAGAGGTAGGGTGGCAGTAGAGGTAGGGTGGTGGTAGAGAGAGGAGAGGTGATTGAGGGAAGAGAGGTGGTAGAGGGAAAAGAGGTGGTAGAGGGAGGAGAGGTGGTAGAGGTAGGATGGTGGTGGAGGTAGGATGGTAGTGGAGGTAGGATAGTAGTGAAGGTAGGATAGTAGTGAAGGTAGGATGGTAGTGCAGGTAGGCTGGTGTTAGGGGTACACACTAAGCAAAAAGGGTCCAATTGGGGTGCAGATTTGCCTCCACCTAGGCCTAATTGGCAGAGGGTGCTGCTATTGTAGCAGAATAGTAGGATGGTGGTATAGATATGATGGTAATAGAGGAAGAATGTTAGTAGAGGTAGGATGGTGGTGAAGGTAGGGTGGTGTTAGGGGTAGGATGGTAGTAGATGTAGGTAGTGGCAGGGTGGTGGTAGAGGGAGGAGAGGTGATTGAGGGAGAGGTGGTAGACGTAGGAGAGGTAGGATGGTAGTGGAGGTAGGGTGGTGTTAGGGGTAGGATGGTAGCCGATGGTAGTAGATGTAGGGTGGTGGTAGTGGTAGGATGTTGGTAGAGGTAGGATGTTGGTAGAGGTAGGATGGTAGTAGATCCAGGATGGTGGTACTGGTAATATCGTAGTAGAAATAGTAGAGGTGGTAGTGGTAATACCGTAGTAGAAGTAGCAGAGGCAATAGGGTACTAGAGGCAATAGGGGACTAGAGGCAATAGGGTTCTAGACGGAACTAGAGATGGTGGTAGAGGGAGGAGAGGTGGTTGGGGTGTAGTGGAGGTGAGGTGGTGGGAGAGGTAGGATGTTAGGAGAGGTAGGATCGGAGTAGAGGTAGGATGTTGGTTGTAGATCCAGGATGGCAGTAGAGGTAGGGTGGTAGTAGAGGTAGGGTGGTGGTAGAAGTAGGATGTTAGGAGAGGTAGGATGGTGGTAGAGATAGGGTGGTGGTGGAGGTAGGGTGGTGGTGGAAGTAGGATGTTGGTAGATGTAGGATGTTGGTAGAGGTAGGGTGGTAGTAGATCCAGGATGGTGGTAGTGGTAATATCGTAGTAGAAGTAGGATAGGTAATATGGTGGTACTGGTAATATCGTAGTAAAAGTAGAAGAGGCAATAGGGAACTAGAGGCAAAAGGGTATTGGAGGCAATAGGGTACTAGAGGCAAGAGGGTACTAGATGATACTAGTGATGGCAGTAGAGGTAGGAGAGGTGTTTTGGATGTGGTGGAGGTGAGGTGGTAGTAGAGGTAGAGGTGAGGTGGTAGTACAGGTAGAGGTAAGTTGGTGGTGGAGGTAGGGTGGTAGTAGAGGTAGGGTGGTAGTAGAGGTAGAATGGTAGTAGAGGTAGGATGGTAGAAGATGTAATGCAGTGGAGTGCAGTGGGGTAGGGTGGCAGTGGGGTAGGGTGGCAGTGGGGTAGTGTAGCAGTGGGGAAGGTGGTGGAGGAGGTAGGAATGCAGTGGAGGTAGGATGGCAGTGGGGTAGGAATGCAGTGGATGTAGGGTGGCAGTGGGGTAGGGTGGCAGTGGGGTAGGGTGGTGGAGGTAGGAATGCAGTGAAAGTAGGGTTGCAGTGGGGTAGGAATGCAGTGGAGGTAGGGTGGTGGTGGAGGTAGGGTGGTGGTGGAAGTAGGGTGGTGGTGGAGGTAGGAATGCAGTGGAGGTAGGGTGGCAGTGGGGTAGGGTGGCAGTGGCGTAGGGAGGCAGTGAGGGTAGGGTGGCGGTAGGCGAGGTAGGGTGGCGGTAGGCGAGGTAGGGTGGCGGAAGGCGAGGTAGGGTGGCGGAAGGCGAGGTAGGGTGGCGGTAGGCGAGGTAGGGTGGCGTAAGGCGAGGTAGGGTGGAGGTAGGGTGGTGGTGGAGGTAGGATTGTAGTGGATGTTTGATGGTAGTGGAGGTAGGTTGGTAGTAGAGGTAGGATGAAGGTAGGATCGAATTAAAGGTAAAAATAGTAATAGATCCAGGGTGGTAGTAGAGGTAGAGTGATGGTAGAGGGAGGGTGGTGTTAGAGGTAGGATGGTAGTAGAAGTAGGGCGGTAGTAGAGGTAAGATGGTAGTAGAGGTAGAGGGAGGGTGGTGTTAGAGGTAGGATGGTAGTAGAAGTAGGGCGGTAGTAGAGGTAAGATGGTAGTAGATGTAGGTTGGTGGTAGAGGGAGGAAATGTTGTAAAGGTGGGGTGGTGGTGGAGGTAGGATTGTAGTGGATGTTTGATGGTAGTGGAGGTAGGTTGGTAGAAGAGGTTGGGTGGTAGTAGAAGCAGGACGGTTGTAGGTAGAACGATAGTTGAATTAGAAGTATGACTGTAGTGGGAAATGGGTAGGCCTACGAGATGTAGGAAGGTAGCAGATGAAGGACCAACACATACACAAACACACACATGCACTCATTATAAATATCTAAAAATCTAAAGTATGTTAGAGAAGCTCATTTCATTGGAAATAAAAACATTGACAGTAGTAAGCATTTCAGAATTTCAATTTATCTTTCAGCAGTAGATTTTGTATTACATCACATTTTATATATTTTTGTAATTATATTTATATTCTTTGGTCTCATAAAATAAGCAATTCAATCATAGAGTTATACAAATTGCACTATTGCAGTCTGTCATGTGAAAATATCAAAATATTCTACATATTATGCATATATTTCATTCTTTTGAGTTTCAATCACATTGACATTGTTCACAAACAAATAGTCTCAGTAAATAGTATAGAATACATCAATATGCTTCAATAAATCACAGTTATGAGTATTGTATTGAGATGCAAACGATGAAATTACCCAGGGGCGCAATCCTAAGGGTAGCAACTAATTTCAGAATTGGCTGTGTATAGATCATAATAATGCAATGTTTGCCCCATCGATGGATTGACGCCCCAACCCACATTGACGTGATTGGAGATGAAGACATTCAATAAATTATTCCTCTTGCCATCATACCAGTCATGTGGTTCCACCATGGCACAGAACGTGCATTACCATGGTTACAGGTGGCAAGTAGAGTATACCTTGATACATAACTACACTATCAAGGAATAGTACAGCTATTGGAAGAATGTTAGAAAAAATGAACATCAGTATGCCCTATAAATAAACATCATCCTAATACCAATTGGAAATAATCCTCAAGAAATTAGAAGGGGTATATGATGGGGGAAGGTAATGATATTCCTCATGGGATTCTTTGCCCCTCCCATATGAGTCGAAGGTGGTATGTTTGGGATGAGGTTCTTTATTGTCCCTCCCCTATAGTATAATAATGGGAGGAGCCCATCAATGAAGGAGCACTGCTTATATATGCCACTAGCTAGGCTCCCCCTGTCACTGTAGACATATGTGGGTGTGCAGGGGAGGGACCCATTTGAAGATGATGTTCTGCGTTTTCACTCCCCTTCTAGATTACAACGGATAATGGGAGGAGCCCATCAATGAAGGAACACTGCTTATATATGCCACTAGCTAGGCTCCTCCCTGTCACTGTAAACATATGTGGGTGTGCAGGGGAGGGGCCCATTTGAAGATGATGTTCTGCGCGGTTTCCCCTCCCCTTTTAGATTACAACGGATAATAGGAGGAGCAATTGATTGAAGCTTCTCCCTATCTATTGTGTTAAAGGATGGTTATACAGGGGAGGGGTAACATTTTTACACGTTTTGCCTTTCTTATCATCCATTGGCTCAGGGTGTGGGTATTCCATTTGTTTTGCTCAACTAGGAGGGCCCCATCCTCACCCCCTTCAATTTGTTTTAGATTTTGTTTTGTAATGACCAAACGCCCCAGCCCTCTATATATGGGCAAAGGCACTCTTGAGTTCCAAAAGAGAATCCCAGTATACCTTACTTGCCACCTGTAGTACAACAAAAACTATAACATAAAAAAGGTGCAGGTATTTCAATGCTAAACCATCCACTGTATAAAAATGATATTTCTATCCTAAAACCACCAACAACAAAAAACATTTGGGGGAAAAGGCGCAGGAGAACAGGCTACATACGTTGCCTGGCTGCACCAAGCTGGTATGTCCTACAAAATTCATGTATCTTCATTGTTATGTAACAAGCATCAGTTTAAATGTCAAGTAAAGAGAGAGGGGGATGCATTGACGTGGTACAAACATATAAGACAATTGGAGGAAACACTATGAAGTCCTCCTATTCCCCACTCCAACATATTCTCCTAACATCTTTTAATCAAATCTTGAACATAAAAATATTTTGTAATTAATAGTGGAACATTGATTACCAATACAAGAAACAATGTTGTATGGTAGGGAAGTGTCTACCAATACAGCTATACACGCTCCTATAAATATACAGTGGATGGCACTATACCAGCCATTCATTCTTTTAACCGTGTAACCACGTTTCCCATATATCGTATATCTGTAGTGATTAGAGACATCGCAGATGTATAGGCTCTATAGTATCATACCATCTGATGACCACCATTTTACGGGGCCATTTGAACATCTAAACAGTGTAAAGATTTGTTTTCAGATGAACAAAACAAGTCAAATTTATTCTCAAAAATTGCTATTTACATAAACAGGCACTTTGCCTGATACACATAAAGGGACATATCCCTGTATCAACAGCAAGATGAAACACATGATAATGCTTAGTGGGAACTTTAAATTGTATGAATGGTTAAAAGAATGAATGCAATTTGCGGTATAGCTACACTTGTGACAGTTCCTAACTCACCAGTGTTATACACGTATGGTATACACCCAAGCAAGCTAACAAGCGAGCTTAGGTCAGGCTTCAAGAGGACTATACAGCCTCCATCCTCATCGAAATGAGGGCTCCTGGATATGTTAACAGTAGAATATGGGAGATCTACAATCAAATTATATTAGAGTATGAGCTTTACTAACAAATATATAATTATATGCGATATAAGAATGTCAAACATACTATGGCAAATTAGAAGTGTCGTTAACACAATATCGGTATTGCAATCATCCCTTTAAAGATATAAATGCATGAATATATAAACAGCAAAATTGCGTTGCCATTTCACAATCAATCAAGAGTATTACCAATGCTATATCCCTCTTTCACAACAAAGGAATCATCTTTAAAAAAAAAAAATCAAATCTACATTATGATAACAAGTAAAGCATGGTAACTAGTATGATAACCAGTGCAGAACAGAATGTATGATAACTAGAATATGATAACAAAGTATATAGTGCTCTTGCTCGGTTCATAATATCAATTATCAAAATATTCATATTAATACAATAAGCAAGTACAACAATTTCTGTACAAGAGCAAAATAAAGAGAAAATTTTCACAGAGATACTTGAATATATGATATACCAATTGATAATAAAAAAAAATGTTGTTTTATACTCCTATATTTATGAATTGTAATAGGATATGAAAATTTCCCACTTGCAAGCTAGGTACAAATACACTTATCATGCCAGGAATATATTGAGTTGTAGTTTTTTCTAGTTCTCTCACAATACTAGGAATTAAAGCATGGCATAATGATGCACAATTTTATTTTATTTATGTTATGCTATTATTACTCAACTAATTTTTTCATGAATACGTAGCCTAATTTCGGCGTAGTCGGTACGCCACATTACGCAACTCTAAGCAGATCCGGTGTGAAAGAGGCTTTAGAGGAGACAGCTAGAAGTATTTCTTTTGTTATATCCCAAAAATTGTCAGACAATCACACTACACAATAGACCTACATGTATTTCCCCTATTGTACAATCTGTTGAATCGGAATGTTGTACTTATTTTCCATGAGACAAACACGGATTCACCCTTCAATCATGGACCTATTACGGATGGACATTCGTCGTTTTGTTAACGAATTCATTGTGATTGTCTCCGTCAATGTCATCTCAATAACATTCCGTACATGTTTCTTCACTTTGATCTCATGAGGTCCGCCGCCAATAAGCCGGGACAGAATCAAGATAGTGATTTTACACATGTTAATATACATGCGCAGAAGATAATAAATCGCTTAAATCATGGGAAATCGATGTGCAGTTCTGATTTACAATCAGAAATTGTTGTTCCGTGTACTGTGTTTTATTTTGAAAAACATGTTGATATTACCAGATAGAGGTTATATTTGGATTGTTTGTGATTTAAAATCCCGTTTCCCCCAATTTCCTCATAATATTCCAGAGTTACAACGCACAGGGCTTCTAATTGTTTTATCTGGTCATTGGTGCGTGCGAAAGTGTGCGAATCAGTAATAATAAATTTCATATCACCAAAATCGTCTGCTTTTCAACTTTGCTGCTCCCCATTGGTAATGTTTTTATTTAAGACACACTCTTACAGAGCACACCATCCAAAAAAAACCCAAGAGAGGGAAACTGCTCCTTTGTCAATGACCGAAAATGCTTACGCAGTCGTTATTGTTAAAACAGCTGAATGTTCTCATGAAGATGCACATAATCAGAAGGCGGCGGATCTCGTTGGATCAAAGAAAGAATCACGTCGAATGTCCATCCGTAATAGGTCCATGCTTCAATCATCCAAACATCACATCACTTATGCCTGGATTACATTTGGCCTACGATTAGTCTACGGAGCCCGTATCCTGCCCGTATCCCCTTTTCCGTGCGGCCTCCGTGCGGCCTCCGTGCGGAGGAAGGAGGTGGCCGTGAGATTTTCGTACGGATCCACGGGCTCCGCAGCCTTTACGATTTTGTTTCGCGGGAAGTTATACAAATTTGAAAAATCGTAAGCCCATAGCCCGTAGACATGTCGTAGGTGGCACTGCACAATTCCCGCACGGACATCGCGCGAAGGCTCACGCTGATCGTGCAGCAAACGCACGATTTTTTGCGGTGAACATGGAGGCAAAAAACGCTCAAAAACAGCACGGCGGCTGCACGGTCACCACGCCTTCTCCGCGCAACCTCTGCACGGAAGCTGAACGGGCTCCATAGGATTTCAGTGCGGAGACTGCACGGCTACTGCACTGAAATTGCACGATTTCCGTACAATCTCCGAGCTGCCTATGCACGGATTTGCCACGGCCTGCCCCCGGGGGCCAATACAAGAAATGGCACGATGCTCGTAGATAATGTAAACACAAACATCGTAGCCCGTAGCCTCCTACGATGCCCCCAAAATCGCTCGAAAAATCGTAGACCAATTTATCGTACGGTGCCCGGGGCAAATGTAATCCAGGCATTAATTGTTAACTCTACCAATAGACCAGTTCGTAATTACACATGGTACGAGTTCAAATGAACCCAAGTATTCACAGACATTTGGAAGATGGTGCATTTTAGAATAATCGCTGCTAATGTGATTGAGGTGCCTTTTTTCTTTTCTTTTTTGGTATTCATTGATTTTATTTCTCAAAACTCTAATTCTTTTTCGTACATAACACAGAAACAAAGCATTTTTCATAGTCCTAGTTTATACAAACTGCAACATAATTATAACAAAGCTTTTTTATCATTTGATAAACGAACATAAATTCAACACAATTTATTGTTTATAATTTTACAATGTATAGGACTAAAATATATATCATAATTACATAATACGAAAGAATTACCGAACTAAACAGTAATTTCATACCCAAATCTAGAACAAGCATTGCGTCTTTTTTGTCCTTCAGAATAAGACTGAATACTTTTAAAAAATGAGGTTTCATATTTCTCAACATATTATTAACAGAATTGAAATTATGAGTTTTTCTTTTATCAAAATTCAATCTACCCCAAAACCCTCTCCCGTTCTTTCCTTTCCTCCTCTCTAACTCCTTGGACTTATCCCGCCTCCCCTCCCCCAGTGGCGGATCCAGGGGAGGGCCGGGCCCCTCCCTAGGAAAAAACTTTTGAAAAAGAAGAAGATGGGCCCCTCCTTGGCGCCCAAGGGGTGGCGTGGAAAAATTTTTCGGGTGACAACATTTTTTTTTTGCTCACTACCCCCACTGAGCGAAAAATCGACCGGCACGATTTTCAAATTTTCGCACGAAGTGGGCCCCTTTAGGCCCCTCCTTGCCGCCGGCTGGATCCGCCCCTGCCCTCCCCATCCCCTCTCCCGCCTCCCCTCCCCCTTTACGACTAGCTATCGATTCCCCCTTTTGAAAAGAATGCTTTCACTTGTGTAAGTACCATACATGTCACGGAATGCGCTTTTGATTACGTAACTTTCATGACCTCTATATGTTGCACATTGTAGGCTATCATCTAAATGTCTTATAGACATTATGTAAGCATTGGTGGTAACGGACTACAATGACATAATATATAACGGTTCTCGAAGGGAGCTTTTGGGCTCAAGCTCAAGTATTTGAGGCGTCAAAGTGACCGAGGGTGCTAAAAGGGTGATTTACGCCATTCCAACAGAAATGACGGAGGAAGAAATTTTGGCTGAATTAAGAACGCAACAGGTTACAGCGGTTACAAGAATGACAAAAAGGGTGAAGAATGGAGAGGATAAAGAGCAAATAGAAACAAACGAACCAAAGCAGATCACTCTAACAAGCGTCATCCTGACTTTTAATATGTCCACTATCAAATGTGCTATCAAATAAATTCGGTGAAACCATACATTCCAAAAGTAGTCAGGTGCTACAAGTGCCAAAGATTTGGGCATGGGGCAGCACAGTGCCGATCTAAAATGAGATGTGTTAGATGTGGAAAACCACAATTTTGAGGAGTGCGCCAAAAAAGATACTCCTTAATGTGTAAACTGTGGAGGAGAGCATTCTGCCGTTTACAATGGATGCACACAAGCAAAAAAAGCAAAAATAAGCACAACACCTCAAAAACCACACAAAAACTCTCATATGCATAAGCATCACAAATATGGTCAAATAAATAAAATCAGCCCCAAACTAACATCATCACACAAACCTGCAAAATGAGGAAAGGAACAAGAAAACACACAAATTAAACTTAATGACGCGGTACTTGGCTCATGTCTGTATTGCCCTTTGCGACAGACCCCAAAATCTTGAAATCTACGGTCGGCTTTTAATTAATTTTTTTTTACCGTTTTTTAGAACAAAAAAAGTTAAATTAATAAAATAAATATGTATTAAAGCATTCAAAACTGAGAAATATCAGGACAAAGAGGGAGGGAAAAAGATATCCGACCGACCGACCCATGTTTTGGCACCTAAAGGGCAATACAACATCCTTTTTTAAGGCCTAATCACAAGCACCCCACAAACTCAAAGTGTCTTACCACCTCGAACTGTTCGGACAACAACAACAACAACAAAATTCCACAACAACCAATTCAAGAAAAGACAATGAAAACAAAGAAAATCCTTCTGCAGCCCTGAACTTTATAGCTACAGCAAAGGACTGTATATGTCAATTGAACAGAGGGCAAAACTCTCAAAGTAATTAATAATTTAGTTCTGGTCGCAGCGAAAAGATCGCTGCGGCAAAGAAGTAGTGCTGCCAATGTTAATGACAATATTTAAAACATTGATGTTATTGTTTTCCATACTACAATGGAATGCACAGGGACTACTAGGACATGGAAAAGAACTTATAAAGTACTTGAATACACCAAAGGATTGTTATGATTTGATAATATGTATACAAGAAACATGGTTTTAGGAACATAGAATTCTTCAAATTCCTGAATACATGTGTCTCCCAAGAAATAGGTGAAATCAGGCCTAAATCAATGCCAGAACCCCTGGAAGCTCAGGGTTTTAGGCATTTAATTACAGTCAGATGAGCATATTTTGATACCTTATTTGTGACACTGGCAGGACACTAATTGGCGTGGGGTCCAGGGAGGAGCCCCAGAAGCTCAAGGGTTTTAGGCATTGAATAACGGTCAGATGAGTATCCAGGGGCCCGCCTTAGGGCCATTTGTTAGGTCTAGGGGGCAGAGCCACCGGAAGTTCAGGGGTTTTAGGCATTAAATTACCGTCAGATGAGCATCTAGGGGCCCGTTTTAGGGCCCTAGGTGGGGTCCAGAGGGCAGAGCCCCTGGAAGCTTAGGGGTTTTAGGCATTTAATTACGGTCAGATGAGCATATTTTGATACCTTATTTGTGACACTGGCAGGACACTAATTGGCGTGGGGTCCAATTGCGGAGCCCCCAGAAGCTCAGGGGTTTTAGGCATTAAATTACCGTTAGATGAGCATCCAGGGGCCGCCTTAGGGCTCTAGGTGGAATCCAGGGGACAGAGCTCCCGGAAGCTCAGGGGTTTTAGGCATTTAATCACGGTCAGATGAGCATATTTTGATACCTCTTTCTTTCTCTCTTTCTTTCTATTTCTCTTTAGCATACTTTTTCCAAAAAAAGTTGGGGCGGAGCTCGAGGCCCCGGAGCCCCGTCGTTCTATGGGCCCTGCAATGTAGGCCTCTAAATAAGCATATTTCTTGCCTGACTGTAAATTTAAGAATTTGTAATTTTCCAACAAACGCATAAAAAAGTATAATTTACTAAAAAGTGAGGAAAAATCTCGGAAAATTATGTCATTTCAGCAACATTTGTAAATCACCGGTATCGAATTAAAAACGTTTGAATTTTATTGTGACACTGGCAGGACACTAATTGGCTTCCCCCTCGATCTACACCTTCGGGCGGGAAAAATCGCAACGGATCTTCTTTCCTTACCTTTCCCTCCCCTTCCCTTTCCTTCCCTTTTCCTTCCCTTCCTTCTCTCTCTTTTAGGTTTGCTAGGGGGAAGGCAAGGGCCTTTCGCCCCCCCCCCGATCCACATGTTGTTGGCGTGATTAATCGCAACTGATCTTCCCTTCTTTTAACCCTTTTCTTTTCTTCTTCCTCTTTTTTTGTTCCCTTTTAGCTCTCCTCTTTTCCTTTCCCTTCTCTCTTTTTTTTTGGCAGGGGCGGGGGAGGCAAGGGCCTTTGTCGCCCCCGATCCACAACTTGTTGGCGGGAAATTGCAACTGATATCCCCTTCTTTTCTTTTCTTCTTCCTCTTTTTTCCTTCCCTTTATCTCCTCTTTTCCTTTTTTCTTTCCCTTTCCTTCCTTCTCTCTTATGTTTGTATGGGGGGGGGGCGGGGACAACAGCCTGGGAGGCAAGGCCCTTTTACCCCCCCCGGATCTCCTTCTTTTCCCCTATTTTCTTTTCCTTTTCCTCTTCTTTCTTTCCCTTTCCCTTCTTTTCCTTCTCTCTCTCTCTCTCTCTCTCTTTTTTCTTCTTCTTTTTCTTTGCGGGAGGGGGGGGGCAGGCCCGCTCGCCGCGATCTTCTCTATATAAGCTCTTCTCTAGGCCGGACATACGGGTATCCAGAATTATCGCTAAACTGGATATACGGTTATCAGGCGCGGATCCAGGGGTGGGGGCCAGGGGCCTCGGCCCCAGCAAAAAAAAAAAAAAGAGAGAGAGAGAGAGAGAGAGAGGAGGAAAAGAAGGGAAAGAGAAAGAGGAGAGAAAGGGAAAGAAAGAAGAGGAAGAAGAAAATAAAATGGGGTAAAAGAAGAAGATCGGGGGGCCGAAAGGGCCTTGCCTCCCAGGCTGTCCCCCACCCCCATCAAAAAAATGAGAGAGAAGGAAGGAAAGGGAAAGAAAAAAGGAAAAGAGGAGATAAAGGAAAGAAAAAAAGAGGAAGAAAGGAAAAGAAGGGGGATATCAGTTGCGATTAATCCCACCAACAACGTGTGGATCGGCCGAAAGGCCCTTGCCTCCCTCCCCAGCAAACCTAAAAGAGAGAGAAGGAAGGGAAGGGGAAGAAAAAAAGAAAAAGAAGAAAGGTAAGGGAGATCAGTTATCAGATTTTTCCCGCCAACAAGGTGTAGATCGGGGGCTGCCCCCAAATAAAATTCAAATGTGGTTTATTTCTAATTCGCTACCGGTGATTTACAAATGTTGCTGAAATGACATAATTTTCCGAGATTTGTCCTCACTTTTTAGTAAATTATACTTTTTATGCGTTTGTTGGTAAATGACAAATTCCTAAATTTACAGTCAGGCAAGAAATATGCATGTCAGGGTCCGCAGAACGGTGGGGCTCGGGGCCTCGAGCCCCCCCACTTTTTGTGAAAAAGTATATTAAAGAGAAATAAAAAGAAAGAGAGAAAGAAAGAAAGAATAGTGACTTGCCAGTGTCAGAAAATAATGAGGTATCAAAATATGCTCATCTGACCGTGATTGAATGCCTAAATTTCCTGAGGTTCTGGGGGCTCCGCCCCTGGACCCCACGCCAATTAGTGACCTGCCAGTGTCACAAATAAGGTATCAAAATATGCTCATCTGACAGTAATTAAATGCCTTAAACCCCTGAACTTCCAGTGGCTCTGCCCTCTGGACCCTACCTAGGGCACTAAGGCGGACCCCTGGATGCTTATCTGACGGTAATTTAATGCCTAGAACCCCTGAGCTTCTGGGGGCTCCGCCCCGTGGACCACACGCCAATTAGTGACCTGCCAGTGCACAAATAAAGTATCAAAATATGCTCATCTGACCGTAATTAAATGCCTAAACCCTGAACTTTCGGGGCTCTGCCCCTGACCCCACCTAGGGCCCTAAGACGTGCCCTTAGATGCTCATCTCACGGTAATTTAATGCCTAAAACCCCTGAGCTTACGGGAGCTCCGTCCCCTGGACCCCACGCCAATTAGTGACCTGCCAGTGTCATGAATAAGGTATCGAAATATGCTCATCTGACCGTAATTAATGCCCATACCCCCTGGGCTTCCGGGGATCCGCCCCTTGACCCCCGCCGGTGCTTTGCCCCTAGACCCCACGCCAATTTACGCTACGCTCTACCTGATCGTAAGTACTTTAGCCTCCCCCCACCCACTTTGAAAAACGTTCAGCGGGGCTTGCATGTACACTGTAAGAGTGGGGTGATGCGGATTTTTTTTTGTCTGCCCCCCCAAAAAAAAACGTTTCTGCTCATTACGCCACTGCTGGTCACCGTTACGAACCAATGTTTGGCTCGCATAATTTCAAATTTGGCCCCCCCCCCTAAGAAATCCTGGATCCGCGCCTGACGGTTATCTACTAGTGTTACTGTTAGTGGTCACTAAGGCCCATTAGTGACTATAAAAAACATATGCTCTTCCTGGCTATTTGGGAATGTGTCAATTTGCAACAGAAATGGGGAAACGCGCATTTTGTTGAAAATATCCCGAACATTTATAAATCACTTGTATGGATTTGAAAATAAGTCATGGTTTTAACGCCAGTGGGAGGGATAATATACCCCATATCATATATGCAAGTGTTACTATATATAGGTCTATATAGGTAAATTAACTTTGGTGACGTGAAGGAAGAAGATCGACTAACAAGCGGGACCGAGGTGACTCGACCAACACGACTCATGTATGTCAAAATTCCGTCCCTGTCAATGTAGTGCCTTGGGGGGAGTAGTCCAATATTTTGAAATGTAAACATAGTATTTCATCCAGGAAAAGTTTTGTAATATTTTATTGGAAATGCAGATTTTAGCTCAGATAAAGATAATATGGAAGTTTACTCATAAAAATGCAGTGAGTGGTCGAGTCATCGAAGCATCGATTGACCGAGTCCGAATTTCAAGTTGAGTTTTGACTTGACGATGCATCAGCATCGATCCTAGCAACGTCGTAAACAATACACCGCCGGCCGGGCATATTAACTACATACAGTACATGAATACAGCTAGCTAGCTGGAGCTGGGCGCTTGAAGGCAACATAGCTAGAGGAATATACCTACTTCGTACTGAAATGGCGGATTGTGTGCAAGTTCTTGACCCTAATTACAGAAGGATTGCAGGGTCTGTTAGATCGGGACGATTATATAAAGGTTAGTTTTACTCATACTAAATATGTATTATTATTATCTCATTAAAGAATGGTTCGGGCGCGGGCTCTAATTCTAAAGTTTACGTGGCTCTCCAGCTATGCCATGCATGCCGCGCGCTCGGCCCTCTCCTCCCCGGTACTTTATATGCATGGTGCGGGAGCCGATAAAGATGTCCGATGGGTAGGATGTGTTTACTACAAGATTACTGGAAATAACCTGGTAGATCTATAGTTGTATCCCTTCATAGCTTTATTTGTAGGATTGGATCCTACTATGCTTTGTGTGCACAGATTGGTCCGGGAATTATTATTACAGACATTCAAAATCAAAGATGATTTAGAGTTTTACTTTTACTAGACTGAGTGAGTAGGTCTAGAATCTATAATACTATTACTAGTAAGCCACTTGGTTCTTGGTACTTGGTAGTTGTTCCTTCAAAAGATTCCTAGTGGAATTTAAACTGGAGGTCGTGGTGGCAGAGGGTGGACTTAAGGAGATTTCAGTGCACTCCACCATATTGCATCAAGATCTTGTTGCAGGATGTCCACATCGTTTACTGATCTCACTGGACGGTACAGCATGCAGTCGTCTGCAAATAGCTTGGTGGTGCTTTTGACTTTGTCGTGAATGTCATTTATGAAGAGCAGAAACAAGTGGGGACCAAGTACAGTACCTTGCGGAGTTCCACTTAGGACTGGCTTCCAGACGTTGTAGTCGTTTTGTAAGGAAATTTGTCACCCATCTTAAGTTATCTGAATGGATTCCATAATAATCTAGCTTGTAGAGTATCTTCTGGTGGGGGATGACATCAAAGGCTTTAGAGAAGTCAAGTGTTATCAAATCTGTGGTGATGTTTACATCCAGGTTCTTTGCCAGGTCGTTAATTGTCAAAATAAGTTGAGATTCACATGATCTGTGTCTCCTAAATGCGTGCTGATTATCGGCAAGGATATTGTGTTTACTAAGGTGGCTCATGAGGTTACTATCAATAATATGTTCCAGTAGTTTACAAATTACAGCAAGTACTCGTAAGTGAAATAGGGCGGTAGTTTGCTGGGTCAGTGATAGAGCCCTTCTTAAAAAGTGGAGTGATATTGGCCTTTCTCCAGTCCAGTGGGAGATCACCAGAGTCGAGTGACTGTTGAAAGATGAACTACAAGATGGGAGCCAGTTCTTCTGCTGCAATTTTGAGAGCTTGGTTCTGGATCTGGTCTGGTCCGATGGCTTTGGATACGGTACATTGATGTTAAGTAGTAGCTTCTTTACACCTTCAACGTCAAACCGGATGGGAGGCATATCAGGAAACGGGCTGGGTGGGAGGTCAGGGAGCGATGACGATGACTTAGATTTAGAACAATAGAAGTTAGAGTAGACTAACTAGGTCTAAATTAAGAATAAGAGTAAGACTAATTAAGAGTAAGAGTCGGACTATAATTATTTTGTATTTGTTGTAAGTCTAAGAGTAAGACTCCAAGTCTAGTAGTCTAAGCATGGTAAGAGTAAGGATGTAAGTACACATTTGTGCACTGGCGTCTGTAATTATAGGGCGTGTCCATTTTGTGAAATTTGTGACATGAATTTCACTTTTCTGTGTGTGTATGTGTTTTCTGTCTTAATTTTTGGTGTCTGCTATTTTTAATCTCGTGCATATTCATTCCCCTGTGAACAGCTGTCAATTAAGATAAAAAAATATTGATTTATTAATATACCTCTGAGTCTGGTCTAGATTCAGCAAATCATCTTGTTTAAAAAAACTTGTAATTTGTCAGTAATTTTTATCATAAAAATATTTAAAAAGTGGATTTAAAATTACAATTTTTACCTCAAGTTGTTGCTACAGTGACAGCAAGACACAACTGACATGACAATTGTACGTATGGAAAAGAGAGAAACATCTGTCAGTACAATATCATTTGTTTCACTTTTTCCAGGTCAAGGAGTAATAGCAGCAACGTCTTCCATTCCAAGTAAATACCAAACTATTGTCACCAACAATGCTGATCAAAGAGGATTTGGTGCTACTTCTAAAAGATTCAACCATGACATAACACTTGTAAGTTATTCTTTAAGTTTGATCTATTGTACACCCATTTTCCTGTTGCACCTTAGCCCTTCATGTTATGGATGGCCCCATTTGTTAGTAATAGAAGGTGTGTGGACAACTATCCTCTGTCTGAGTCTGCTATGCCCCATCAGTAACTGTCTTTTACATGTAGATCTCAATTCTCAAACATGATAGAGATGAAGTGTTTGTTCACCTCATGTAGCATAAGATCTATTTTAAATGGACTTGTAAATGATTTGAAATACTATTGACACACATCCTCTAAAGTCTAAACATAGGTGATTGCATATGTGTTTCAAATTTATTAAGTTTTGATTGTATACAATCATACTGTATACAATATTAAGTAATTTGTTAATTACCATTTAATATACCGGTAGACTTTTTCGGGGGGTATTTTTGTATGTGAGGAACAGTTCTTATTTTGTTGTTTACTGTAGATTTTTTTGTATTCTTACAAGACAATAATTGCATTTATTTACAGTTTTATTTCTCAACTTTATTAGTTTATTTATGATTTGATTTTGTATAATGCCAGTGCTATGAGTCTAATTATCATTATTTTCCCTTTATTGTTCGATCAAAATAACATACCAGTATTAAATAGTGAGGATATCAATGTACAATATTTCTTGCATGAAAAATTGCATTGAAACTCAACAGGAAAATAATAAATGCAACTTGATGTTCATGCGGCCTAAATGTACAGGGTGTATCCTGATCACATGCTTATGACTTGTATTAAACTTTTCAAAAAAACAACTGTCTATAAGCAAGAGGCATCAAGTCTTGTCATGTAATGTTTCACACTTGATTTGATTTTGTATTATTGTATGTTATTTGCTTGTAGAATGAAGCAATAGAAGGTTAATTAATGTAATATTGAATGTTATTGTTTGTTTTTTAGAATGAGAATCCTGGCCCTGGGTCATATGTTGAACAAAACAAACCTATCCTTGTTAAACCATCTTTCTCAAAGAAAGGAATGGGTGTTGGATTTGTATCCAAGGTAAGTCTCTCTATCCTACCCAACACATATCTACTGTAAAATTTAAAACAATAAATTGTGGTTTCATGAATAGTGTTACCTGTGGAACAGCTCAAATTAGTTGAAAGCTAAATTATTCTACCATTTCTATTGTGAAAATTTTGTATCTATAGAGGACAAATTGCCAATTTTTTGTAAAATTGATTTCTGAAATTTCTTCAAATCCTTGTTAACCTCTCCCCCCCCTAATAGTATTCCAATATTAATAATGAATATGTTTTACACTTTATGTTGTTTACATATGGTGAATGAATATTTAACTACTTATTAAGCAAGAATAGCCTATATTACTTTATTGATCTAGATCTATATGGGCTTTCTTCATGCAGACAGGAATCAGTGGTATTCTTTTTTTTTTGTGGGGGAGGGGGTATAATTGTTAAACCTATCGTGCCTGGTATTCTAAAACTGTTCTCTTAATATTGTATGTGTCTCATTACAAATCTGAATTACATAAATTATTATGTAAACCCTTTTCATTAGTGATCGCTCAGACATATGTAAATTATCTTTGTTAGCAGCCATATCAGGGAAAAAAATACACAGGGCTCATAGCGAAGTCTGCCAAAAAGAGCCCGCGAAAGTCATAAAAGAGCCCTCAAAAATTTGCATAGAGTTCAATGCAAAACAAATTAAAGAGTGTTCTTTTCATGCAAGCAAGCTTGAAAAGTAGCCCCCCAAATTTTTTAAATATTTTTTTCCCTGAGCCATATATGAGCTGACATTAGCTAAATGATGTGTTGTAAATACATGCAGGTTTGTAATGACAATTGGAATATCCCTTGCTGAAATAAGAGATTAAATATTTTTAAGAGTAAGATCCCTTGAAAGGAAATTAAAAAACAAAGTGAAGAGATTGTAAATGTATCAATTTATTTGATGTAGGAGAGGAGAGCTAAACAACACAAGACTACACCTGGTCCTGGTCCAGCTTATGCCTTACCAAGTATGCTGACAACTAAGAAAGACTTCAACAATGCAACAGCAACGAGTAGCTTCCACACACCTATTGCTCTACCTAGAGATAAGGAATCAAACTTACCTGCTCCAAATCATTATAAGGTAAGAATTTTATTACCATGTTCGTGTTTATCTGAATTAAGTTGTTTTTATAATTTATGTAATGTCTTTAACCATAATAATCATAGAATGAACTTTATATTCCTGAAGATGTTCATCTGATTGGTGTTTAAATGTTTAGAAAAATGTCTCCTTTAAAAAAAAAATCAGTAACCCCCCCCCCAAACAAAAAAAAAAGAACTGTTTTGGTAAGCTTTGGCTTTCTGATCCGCAAGCTTCTTCATACTTTTGTTTGAGTTGGCTTTGTTGCTGCTGCAATATGACAATGTTGTAGGATGGGATTGTCTACTAGCTGCGTCATATCTGAATGAAGCTTTACATAATATGTTCATTTGTCTTTCATGTCATCTCACCAGGTTTCTGACAGCACAATAAAAAGACATTATGGAAGCCAATTTCAAGCATCCTTCAAATCGACATCTCGAAGAGTTGACTTCAACAAAATACAAAGTGTTGCGCCAGCACCTTGTAAGTAAAATTCTCCTTCACACAGCAAGGAGACACTGTTACCTTTGATCTAAGATAAATAGTAATAAAGAAAATAATTTAACCCTTTATTTCACTTAAACATATTTTGGTATGGAGACTGGAGAGCGTTTTATTTGTACACTGTTGTACAAGTTCTTGCACACAAAATACAACTTTTATAATTAAAACTACTGGTATGTATGTATTGTGCTTATTTTGTATTTCTTTTAGTTAATGACATGCTCTCTCTCTCTCTCTCTCTCTCTTTCTCTGTCACCTTCTCTCCATACAGGCCATTATACAATCAACGAGACCCTGACCAAAGAGGCACCTAAGGTACCCATGAGCAGCTTCAAATCAACATCAAACAGGGAATTTATCCCAAACAATACACGTGTAAGTAAATAGAAATTTTCAATTCACACTGCATATAGAGAGGCAACACAAGTGCGGCCATAATCGTAACTGGAGTTACTATTAAAGGGTGGTCCACAAACAAAAATTCAAACATGTAAACTTGAAGTATGAACTAATGTATACGAAGCTTGAAGTCCCTTGTTGCTAGGCTCCAGGGCTCCAAATCTTTATAGTTATTGTGTTACATTCCCCGATGTTTGTGCATTTCATGTGCAAGAGTTTTTTTTTTCTTCTTCGTCTTTTCTGTAAATGTTCATATAATGTTCATATAATAGCAATGGCTTTACATTGATTACATGTATTTCAATTGTAAGTGTAACACTAGCTTGGACGTGACATTCAAAATCATGCCATACAGGCTCTGTGATTCTGTTACTGCCCAGAGTGGCCTTGATAGGGTATTCAGCATTACGCAGCAGATCTATTTATCATAGCTGACAAACACATTTCATCTCACTCTGTAAATATTAAGTCTCAGTCAAGATATTTCATGTTTTTAAGAGTTCAGCCCTAATTATTTTTTCTTCTATTTCAGAATCCTGGCCCAGGCCATTATCATCCTCATGAATCTGTAGAGGAAGCTACAAAAACATTGTTTCCGTAAGTTTCTTTATTTGTGAAAAGTGTTGTATTGCATCATATTAATTGTGAGGATTTTACATTTGAAGGCAATATACATTTTTACAATTGACATCCCATGTTATAAAGTACTTGTAGTAGGCCATGCCATTAATCATTTAATGTCATTCTTGAGGCATTAATTGCCACATTTCCTCTGTCATAAATGGTTTGTAATCTTTAACTTTTTAATGGGTTGATGTAATTCAAACGCAGGGACTTTCTCATAGAAAATAAGGAAAAATTTAGAAAGACTCTCCTGAATTAAATCAATCCTTAAAGAAGAAAATAGGATAATTGAGCAAATTGTGATAGCAAATTCTTGATTCTGACATAATTTTAGGGTTCTTTTATTTTTAGAGTGTCCACACATGATCAGCTATGGAAATAACTCAAATAAAATCCACATGAATTGGTTTGTATATATTTCCTAACTGCAAACAAGACATGAGAATAATATTCAAGACATTGTTATTTTAACAACAAATTATACAAATCTTGTATTTTCCTTTGATGCAGAAAGAAGCACTACCTTTGTATATCAGCACCAGCAATGCCTCTTCCTCCTCCTCTACCAGACCCAGGTCCAGGTAGCTATGAACTAGTCAACTATAAAGGACCTGCTAAACATTACATGTCAGGATCAGTGTTTGTATCATCTTCTAGTAGATGGACCGAGAAGCTCAGCCTACAGACTTCCCTGGACCAGGTTAGTAATCCATGGCTTGCTTTAAGTGCATGCTTTTAAATTGTCTTATCTTTATCTATTACATGGTGGTCCACAAACAAAAATGTTAACATGTTAACTTAAAGTCCCCTATTGCCGGGCTCCAGGGCTCTAGATGAGCTCTGGTGCAATCTCATCCATATTTTTAGGTATTTTCAAACAAATTTTAGGACTACTATTTCCTAAATATTTTTGGTTGAGAATGAATATTGACATGTAGAATTAAAATTCAAACCTGACGCTAGCTGTTACATGTTTAAACCCCTTGTGGACCACACTACTACCAGCTTCCTTATATATTAGCATCTTAAAGGGAGTAATCGGCAGAAAAATTTTGCTCTGTATGTTACGATTCCATGCCACTATGCTATACATGTACATGTACTTCTATGAAGAGATAGAGAAGAGTAGAATAATTGATGCACTGAATGCACTTCACAGAAAATTGCACATACACTGAACCAAGGTCAAACTAGGATTCCATGTGCATGGTTTATGGAATTGTTTTCCTTCTTTTTTCTAGGTGATTGTTTCCTTAGTGATTGTGTACAGATGGTTTTGTTAGTACCGGTATCAGTTTTGAAACTTTTCTTCCATTGCTATATTTGATCTCTAAGAACAGTTAATAATCTTTTTCAAAATAGAAACTTTTATGTAAGCTGTACCACAAATATCATATTGGTTATTTACTGAAGACTCCTTTGTGATCTTAAGTTCTAAAAGAAAATTAAGTTGATAATGTAGGTAATAGCTGAACAATGATTGAAATAGGTCTTTTATGTATTTGACCATGTTTATTATTTTTTGTGTCTATCTTTCTGCAGCTACATACAGACCACAGACACAAAACAAAAAGCAATCATTCCTCTACAATGCTCAGACTAAATGGGCTCTTCCATGAAGTGATCTATCCAGTCAAACAATCAACCATTCTCAGAGCTATAATAAAAAAACAAGATTGTTGGAGACTCTGCGTCAAACACAAGCTTGTTTTGCCTGCATTGGTTTGAACAACCTGCACATCCAGATCAAATGCATGAAGATCAGATGACACACTGGTGAACAGGGCTGGACTAACCTCACTGACATGTGGACTATACTGGCTGAATATGTTCTTTTCCTTGCCAAGGATGGTACAAACTGAGCTACAAGTGACGAACTGATCTGCTTGATATGTTTCAAAGAGTACATCTATAATGATAGATGCTACAGAAGTATTAAAACTCATTAAATGCTATGAGAGAAGAATAAGATCAAAGATGAAATATAATGAGTGAAGTTATAAAACTCTCAGACACATTTCATGCAGACCTTATTATTAGTTGCATAGCTTTATTTTTGTGCACTTTGAACACTGAAAACAGACCTTTATCATAAAATGTAAAAGTACAATTATTTTTTCCTGTGTCATTATGGTTAGAATCACTTCTAGAAATATTGCTGTATGAGCAATATACATTTATATGAAATGACCTGTTGACAAAGTCCATTAATGTTTTAACTATATGTGTTGTTAATGGTCCTATTCTTTATGATGCAATAAATTAACAAATTTGGAGACAACATGAAGAGTAATGGTGCAAAGAAAAGTGACACGTTACTTTTATTTTTGAATTGTTTACATGGGAGAACATTGTGAATGTAACTGAGACGAACTAGTATACATGTAGAAGTGCTCTTATTATTAATATATCTAGAAATTCTATTTTTGTGTTTAGATGGGCTCTCAGAATACTTTCTTATCTCCCAAACAAAGGTCTGCTTTTTATTAGCACAACTAAGTGTGCTAATGTGATTCAATGCAATCTTTAGTAGCCCAGACAACAGCCCCACATTACAAAAGGATACATGACAAACAATTTATATCCAAGCTTGTTTACACTGGCCGAAATACCCAGGCAAAAATTGCTAATGAGAGCTTGAGCTGCTTTAATTCTTTGAACTCCAGCATCTAAATACCTGGTAGATTTGTTGAAAGATGGCAGTGTATACATGCCTATTATCTTTCTAGTCATGTATAGTGTACAGTTAACTCTGCATAACTTGAAGTCACACAAGTCAAATTTTCCCAAAGTCAAATCTCCCAAACTATGAAAAACATGTGTTATTTACACTTCCTAATTTCAAACTATTTGTTTCAGTCCCACCAGAGTCAACTTATGCAGAGTAAACTATACGGTAATACATTAATGATCATTAGAAGAGGCATCAGTACTGCATGTGATACACTGAACAAAATGGCTTGATGTTGAAGTCACAGGTCCGTATTTTACTAAAAATTCAAACGTGATGCTGAGCTTAATTAAGCTTTTGTTACAAAATCGGGTTTGGTGATCAGTTAGTAGTATATGCTCAGTTTTCTGTGCAACATATTTTCCTCTATCAAGAGAATTAATAGATTTGTTTGAACAAATAAATACCAGTATTCATAGGATCTGAACAACAAAGAACATGATCACTGTCATAGTTTTGTATTGAAAATACACATGTGCATTTAGCATTTAGGCTCCATTCAAATTGTCATATTTCTTAGAAACAATGTTCTTCTGTAAAGATGAGATATCAATATTTCATGTAACATAACCAAAGTGTCCCACACAATTGTGTGTTATGTTGTTGTCATTCTTTTTGTACTTCAATTTATTAATATCTATGATAAATGTGTGTATACTTTTATGTGTATATATTTGGACATATAACATATGTGTATATATATATATATATATATATTTTGGATTTTGTAAAGAATAATAAAAGAAAAAAAAATACAACATGTTACAGTTCATTTGACTAATTTGTTTAATTATATCTCAGTGGAAGACCATGTGCATATATTAATTCTACTTTAGGTTTTTGGGTGAACTTTTATTGTATGGGTTAGAGAAGAGAATTCCATGTTGCAGATTATTTATTTTCATATACACTCTCCCTGCTTCACTTACCGGGGTATTTAGACAACAATCAATTTTGTCCTACCACAAAATATACTGTTGTTGAATTTGTGATTGAACTACATACTTTGAGAAATCTTCATTTGCGAATAAATGGAAAAAGTATTTTATTATTTTTGTATTCAATTAAAATGTACTGTTTAGTATTATGCAAATAAAACTTTTCCTTTATTTTGTTAGTTTAGTCAGTGTATTTCTGCACCCGGTCTTTAAAAGAAGAGAACGTACACCAAACTGAACTTGGCTTTATCCTAGCTTTCATTCCAAACAATGGGAGCTAAAAGCTAAGCTCCGTCTCTAGGCCTAAAGATGGAAACAAAAGACATGCCCTAGCTGACTAAGTTCATTTGGTTACCTGAATCCTTCTTTGTACTAATTTCAATGGATAGGAAGCTCATTCAATTGACATACTGACCTAGGTTATGTTAATAACAATACAGAACGTGTGTAGGCTGGCAATGTACATGTGCCATCTTGTTTGCAAAATATGTACAATATACAGTGGAACCTCATTATAAAGAGCTCTGATATAACTAGGTATCTGTAACAAGGTAATTTTGCAGGTCCCAGCACTTTACATTTTTTTTTTTTTTTTATCCTAGTATAATAAGATTCCCAATATAACAAGGTTATTACCCAGTTCCTATGGACCTTGTTATAACGAAGTTCCACTGTATAGGTGTGTATGTATACCGTACTTCTTTATACAGTAAAACCTGTATATGAAGACAAGGGAGATGAGAAAAGTGGCCTTTATGTGCTGGTTCCTTAATTAAAGGGCAAATCCACTCCAAAAATAACTTACTTTCAATAAAAGCAGAACAATCAGACAAACCAATCAAAAAAAGTTTGAGCAAAATCGGATAACTAATAAGAAAATTATGAATTTGTAATGACATGAAAAACTTTGAAAATCATGAGACAAATTGGCAACTCACTCATGAGTCTGTGACGTCATTGCCTCACTATCCACTAATTGTTATATCTTTATATTGATGATATAAAAGTAATAAAAGTATATTGAAAGTAATGTGTTTTTGTGTGGATGCACTAATATAGAGGAAAGGTGAATTTTGATAACTATTTATATAAAAATCAATGATTATGAATATACAATATTCAGAAAATAGTATCAAATCTTCAAAGTTCATAAACGATTTTGTGATATGTCATGCACGCAATATGATACAAATCATATAAACTAGGCAAAGGCATGGGGAAATCAAGTTTTGGGGGATAAAAAGGGAAATTAAATGGATAAAAATACATAAAGCAATTGATAAATAGTGAGGCAATTACGTCACAAAGTTTCATAGTTTTTCATACTTTCTCACAGTATCCTGCAAATTTTTAGTTTTCATTCATGTGACTGCTGAAAACGGCAATCATGAATATTTTTAAATAAATTTGAATTTCCATATCTGATAGGGTTGTGCTTTCTTCCATATTGGATTGCGTTTGGATCATACTGAAGGACAGTAATTATGTTGGTCATTCATTGTCCAGATACGCCACAGGGGAGTTTTAAGAAAAATCCTGAACTGACATTTAAATATTGAGAAATCTAAGCGAAGTGAGCGTCAGGGAGTGAGCAGTAACAGTGTTCAAAACCCTTCTTTTAAAGCACTTTAAATGATTTTTTGGTCAGATTTTCAGGATATTTCATTTTTTCTTTTCAATTTCTTCTGATGTTCATTTTCTCCCCTGAAGTTTTCTTAGTGATTTCATATATTCCCTCATCTCCATATCCTAATTTCTTCTCCTTATTTCAATCATTGCCTCTTTTATCCTTTACTTCATTGTTATTCAGGACCAGGCCCGTATTCAATTCAATACTTACGTACAAAATTTAAGCTTTTTACTTAGTATTTGGCTTAGATAAAATACTTAGCCAATTTTGGTATTCAATTCAAACTTTTGGCTAAGTATTTTTTACCCTAAATTTAAGACAGCTCCCTACCAGACTTCAGCCAATTATTTGGAGGCCTAGATTGGGAGGCATATGGTTTTCTTACGCAGTATCATAACCTGCGCACAATTATATTAGCGCACATTTATTGCGACGCGTTAATTGTGCATTACTTTTGATTGACTGTGTGATGTCACAATGCTTATCAGTTAGTATTTTACTTAGATTTTGTCTCTGGTAAGTAAAAGTCTAAAATGTGATTTGAATACAAGATAAGTAAACTTCTTAGCTTAGCCATTTACTTAGTAAATTTCTCATTTTTTCTTAGTATTGAATTGAATACCGACCCATGTTCCCTTCTTCCTTATTCATCTGTAACTGATTTCTATTCTTTCCTACTTACTCACTTCTCAATCATTTTCATTGGTTCTCTTTCTCTCTCAGGCTATTCTATTATTTTGGACTTGTCCATTTTCTGTTATCTGATTGGTTGAGAGTTTTTTTAATGTTAATTTTCTGAATGTTGATCTGCAGAGAGTAGTGTGTAGTAAAGAAAAATAAACCAGAGCACTACAGGACTTCAACTAGTACATTTATTCATTCTTGCTCTCGTTTAGCTACTGATTTAGAGTTAAATTTAACAATTATTTATAATGTTTGACAGATTTTGTTTTCTCATTTACTGTGGGGTGATTCTCAGCTGTAACTCAGAAGCTTCACTGTACAATGTGTAGTATTGTAAAGTACTGTGAAATTTACAAACAGATAAATAGTACACTGTAGACATGTTTACAGATTGCTTTATGGCTATTTTTTATTACAATTATAATTCTCTCTTCATATTTTGTATACAAATGTCTAAATAGAATTAATTCCATATTAAAAAAGTTTCAGCCTCCATAATCAATAAAACGTTGTTGATTTAATAATCATATATCTTGATATGCTATGCTCATCATAAAACAAGCAAATAAACAGATAAGTAACTAAACGACTAATTTAATTACATCTAATCAAGGTTCTGAGATGATTAATAAAACATCACTATCAATATAATTACTTGCTGCCTTCACCAAAACCAATCTAAATCCCAAAATATCTATTGCTTTTCAATACACAAAGGTAACACAATGATCTGAAAACATGAAAGATCGTAAGAGTTTGTTCAAAACTGACAATGAGCACTATCACCGTGACTTACTACCTAAAGAAGCATAATTTATTACAATATGAGCTATTTACAATGAAAGAAATAATTTGAGCAAAATCTTGTCAATTACAGACTTGAAACAACTATTGAGACAATTAGGTGTATAAACATGTAGTGTAGGTCGATGGGCTATGTTTGATTTATTTTCTGTAAATATTTTTGAATGCTGACATATCAATGACGTTTGGATGAAATGTAGCTCATCTTCGGTGGCCTAACAGGAGGCGCGATAGCTCAGTGGTAGAACAGTGGTAGAACAGTGGTAGAACAGTGGTCTTGTAACTGGGAGGTCCCGGGTTCGAAACCAAGTCAATGCTCTAATGCCCTTTGGTAAGGCATAATTCTCATTACCAAGTCCATCGGAGAGGACTTAAAGCCGTCGGTCCCCTGGTTACTTAACTACAAGAATACACATGCTTTCTTAGTAGTCAGGTAAAACAAACTAAGAAACAAATACTATACATTATCCACTTATTTGCGGCAAATATAAGATGATAAAAAAAAATGATTGTAACATATGATATCATTGTCAATTAATGAAATGTTTAGTGCCCCAAAATTTGGAGTGGAAACTTGTTCCTTTGTCAAGGTACTAATGCATTACAATCCCTTTTTTTATATTTTTTAATCTGTTTTTTATATATATATATATATCAGCATGAGATCAATGGGGAGAACCAATGGGGTGTCATTTAAAAAAAAAAGAAGATACAATTTGAGAAAAATCACACTTCAAATACATGTATGTACTTTATGTCCATTTATATAGCACAGCTACTATATGAACATACTTTGCTTAATACAAAGTATCCCAGCTGTATCTGAGCTGCCATCACCTTATCTTTGTGAAATGTTTCAGGTAAATGTTAACTGTCAATTGTTTTTTTTATTAATGATGATGATCAATAATTCTTGATAATCAAAACAGGGTTTAAGATCTTACACAATTAATGAACTGTGTGAAACTTTGCTGTTATTTCAACTGAAGGGAATTATTGTAGAAATGCAAATCTGAAATTTGAAATGCTAATATTCTCATAGTGGGAATGTTCTGGTCCATCAACCTAATCAAATATGTAAGAAATTGTAGACATGAATCTATCAATATTAGAAATGCCTACTAAAACTTCAAGAAGAAAAAAATACTAATCTATATGTCACAACTTAGAAACCCTGACAATAAACGCATTCTATATGCTGAGCCAGATATACAAATAATTCACTGCTGAAAAGCATGTATGATAAATGACAGATATGGGTATATTTGGTATCAATATTTGACTACCGGTAGTAATTACTAGATGATCTCATTCCCCTGGGCTTCATAGGTCACTACTAGTGATACATTAAAATGATATAGTTTCTTTCAGAAACACAATGACATGAATACAGACCAACTCCTCACTTAGCAGCTACTGCAAAACTAGAAACTTTTGTAATGCATGAACTTTCCTAACAGTTCAGATAAGTGAAAGTTTCATGCTGTTATATAACCGATTCGCAATTGACACAACACTCAATTTTGGAGATTGACAAAACAATTATTGCTGTGATAATGGCTGTCCTTAAGTATAAGATTGCAAGTTCACCAAAACATATTTTGCTCTTGATGTAAGAGGATCCATGCTGTTATAATGTAGTCAAATTATGAGCTTTAGATATTTCTTCTTCAAAGAGATATTGCAGTTTTCATACACTCCCAGTAAACCTGTAAAACGTCTTGTTGAGTAGACCCGTAGACTACGCACTCGCATAGAATAGGGCATGCCCTATATCGCAGGGTCGTTATCCTTTATTTTATTCTTACTCCTCAACCATTTACCTATTAGAATGCTAGGTAAAGTTTTTTTTTTTAAGGTTGATTTTATCTTTTCAGGTGATTGGTACACTTGTTATATTGCAAAAGTTTCTGTTCTTATAGTATCATAGGTTTTTTTTCTTCTTCATCTGATCGTTTTCATCTTACGTTTTTTTTTTTACTAATACAGTAACTTTTGTATCTGGTGTCAACATTAGAAATCTCTTGATAATACAACAACTACAGACTGCTACATCTATGGTTCAGTTCAATAAACATTTGAAGGCTTATTCATTTCACTAGAGAACATGGTTTTAATACTAAATGCATTTATTAGCAAACTAGTCTTTTTTTAGGTGGATTATCAGTTTATCAAAGAGGCTCTTTATTTGTTATGAAGTGCTTTGTAACTGTTACAAAAAAGGGGCTATCATATATGGACTATGGACTGGATTGGGTTGGTTCAACAATGTTTTCAGATCAAGAGGTAGCATTAAGAATTACCATACTCTATCAAACACACATAAAGAGGAAGACTGGAAGTTGATGTAAGTTTACAGTACCCTTTTCTCTCAATATTACATTGCCCTAATTGGTTACATTGAAACCAGTCCCCACATATCTCACAACCTCCATGTCATATAACTGACATTTATATCTTTGATATCTTTGATATTTGATCTTCTATGTATTTATCAATATACATTCATTTGAATCCATAAACTGACTTTATATATGCATCCTTCTTCATCCTTCCTTGGATGATTACACACTAGAGAACATATATATTGTTCTTATTCAGAAAACCAAATACGAATTTTAACTCCTATCTACTGCTCTGTTATATGTAGTTTCCTACTGAATGATGATCATTTTTACCAATTTTTTTAATGCATGCTTGGTGTTGATAAATTGCACATACTTATTGATGCTTAAATAACCTTTGACACAGAATAATGTATTGTAAGTCACTGCTACATGGAAGCCTTTATAATCACTGCCAATGTCAATGAAGTTTACTCAATATCCATTTGGATTGCTAGACTGCCACCTCCATAGGTCTTCACCTATAGATATGATGTAGAGAGAGAGAGAGAGAGAGAGAGAAAGAGAGAGAGAAAGAGAGAGAGAAAGAGAGAGAGAATTCTTGTCACATGTACACTCTGTAACTGCAGCACTCCAAAGAACTATGCACTTTCCTTTTGAGTGAAGATACAAGGAAATAAATAACACATATTCCTTACAGAGATATTCTTATTTTTAGCCTAATAATAGTTATTGTAGGTATTGCAAATGATCAAATACTTGATGTGCTCTGAGCAGCAACAAAAAAAGGGTTAAAATATGATCTATAATATAGAGGATATCTTGGGATGAAAAGGACATGTGTAATCCTATACAACTGAGCTTTGACCTAACACAAGTTGACACTAACATTTCTCTACGACGAAGCATATTCTGGAAATCTGAATTAAATTTAAGTAACTTTGGGGAATGACATTTCGCTTCCTGAACCCTGACCTCTATTCAATGACTCTACTATTGTCATTGTATTTTGAATGCATTATTCACAGCCACATCGCTAGCATGGAAACTAAAGAAGCCCCGGCTTTAAGGTGCAGTTTACAAGCCTTATTTGTAACTTAGCACTGCAAAACCACCAAAAAGACACCAGATAAGTATTTCTTTATTTTGTTATAGTTTAGGCTTTATTATAAAAGAGGAGAAGCTTTAAAATGATATGTAACTCATCACAACTGGATGTTCCTTACCCTATGGGAAAAAGAGAAGGTCTAGTCTTAAAAAAGTAACTTCAAAGAAAAAACACATTTATGGTCTAATTAAGCACTCTGACTCTCAAGGCTAGGTGATAAAAGGAGCAATAAAACTCTTTAGAAATTTATGTGAAGGGATTATCAAAATTGTTCTTTAACTTGGCACACCATTTATGCACTTCCTGTCCTTTATTTTGTCCAAGTATAAATTTCCAAGTTTATGGGAGATCAAAACATGATAAGTAGCCAGGGTTGTAAAGAAATGAAAATTAATTTTACAAACTCAAGATCAGACAAACAGCATTGCCCTCCAAATGTTTTGGTACATCTGTAATCAGAACTTATTTTCACAATCCCTCACATTTCATTTATCATCAGATTTGTGGCACTGCAAGAATTTGGTATCAAACTGAAGAGTAGACATCAGCTTTCAAGTTGACATGGATTTGACAACTGTAAAGCATTTCAGGAAGCAATCATGCATTAAAAAGGCAACATACCTCCCAAAATATAATTTCCAGCGGAATAAGGAGGTCAGTCAGGTTACTGGTCTGAACCTTGTTTGTACTGATGAATATTCAAAATGTATTGACTAATAGACCATAAGCATTCCATTCATTCATGAAAATTAGTAATTTGATAGAAGAAGCATATCTACACTTTGGGAAATCCACAATGCTTTCTTGTTTTCTTTTTATTTATTTTTTCATGGGAAATCATATTTTATTGTACATTCTTTGCTTTTGTGTTACTCTTACAAGGAAAAGAATGACTAAATGAATATTGGTATATCATGAGATGCACATTTCTTTATTTCTCAAAGTTTTATTTAATCTTGTTTTGAATCATAGAGATTTCTTATCAAGAACCCGCCCCTGCCAGCGAACAAAACACAGCACATCCTGTTCATCCGGCTGGTCAACATGTGGAGATAGTCACTGGAAATGTCTTTCCATGCCTTCTAAAGAATTTCCCACAGATGAGGCTCACTTGTTGGGCATTTTTCTCGGACCCTCCTGCCCAGCTCTTTCCATACCAGTTCTAGTGGATTTACAGTGTAGATCTTAATTTCCAGGACACCTTTCTCTTCTTTTTTCCTCCAGGGAGTTTTTGCACAGCCTTGAGGAATGTTTGAGGTCTGTGATCTGCTGAAAGACAAAATGTCTGATTGGGGATGCATTTGTCTTCCAGCAGGGCAAAGACCTCAAATATGGAGAAACAAGACAAGAAAGGGGTCCTGAAATCATGGATTGATGCCCAAGTTAGTCCCAGGATCTAAACCTAATAGAGCTACTATAGGATGAGCAGGACAGGAGGGTGCGGGAAAAATGCCAAACAAGTGTGAGACTCTTGAGAAGGCAAGGAAAGACATTCTCAGCGACTACCTCCACAAGTTGACCAGCTGGATGCCAAGAGTGTGCCGTGCTATGGTCGCGGTTAAGCTGTCATTTTCTCGAAGTTTAGAGAAGGGCCTTCCATTGATTCAATCAGATTGTCGATATGATTTGGAGCATCTTTCTCTTGTTTTTTTGTTTTTGCCGTCACAAAAATTAAGAAAACTAGAATAGCTTTTGGACACATACAGACGTACATTGCCCATGCATAATACGTGTACGCTCGCCGTCGTACACAGGAAGTGGCTCAAAATTACTTCCAAGAGGCTATATCCTGGTGTCAACTTTAATGCTGATGTCTACTCTTCAGTTTGATACCAAATTGTTGCAGTGCCACAATCTGATGATAAATAAAATGTGGGTGATTGTGAGAAATTACAGGTGTACCCAAACTTTTGGAGGGTAGTGTAGGTCTACAAAACACTCCCAAAATACCAGTTTAGTTTGTTTGGTGCTTCAACATTTTGAAATTTCATAGAAGAAAGTAGACACTTTCAGGAAATGTTAAAAACTAAAACTTGACCCTCCTGATCAATTACACTTTCATTAGTTTTGATGGTTTGGTAGTGCCTGATCACAGATATGTTTAAGAAGTCATACTTACACATCTCATCCAATCCTCTCTCAGCCTTCCAGTGTAACTCAGTCTCTGCTAGTGCTGGGTTAGCATACATTGATGCTATATCTCCCTCTCTTCTTCCTGCCACATTATACGGTATCTGTCATATTAAAAATACACAATTACTCAAATGGTACACTTAAATTTTGTAATTCGGTTCAGCAGGGGCACTTTTGCTATTTGTCATGACAAAAAATAACCCCTGTAAAAGCTTTCAAAAGGGCTATTTGAGGCAAGACGAGAGCATTCACAGTAATGTAACAACAGTAACATAAAAAAGGAAATGGTAAAGACTAAATGTTACCTCTTTTCCACATGCTTTCTCCATAGCTTTGATCATATCCAGTACAGAGTATCCTTTCCCTGAGCCAAGGTTATAAAGCTTTAGACCGCATCCCTCAGAAGCTTTGGTTACAGCTGCTACATGACCAGATGCCAGATCTAGTACATGGATGTAATCTCGTACTCCTGCAAAACAATGATAGAGGTTAATAACGTTTCTCTAGTCAAAGGAACATTGTATGTAATAACATCTTGACAGCATAATAACTCTGTTCAGAGCTGAATCAATAATTACTAATTAATTCTACATTGGATTACATCAACAGTTTTTATAGGAATGCCTGCAGCCATCAACCAAAGACACTCATGTCATTGTATTTTCTACTACTGCAATTTAATCAGTAATCACGGTAATTAGTTCAAAATTACGTTGAGTATAAATTTATCATTCCTGTATTTATTTACATTTACAATTTTACATGTATTTAAACAAATCTTATTATAACAAAAAAATAAAAAATAAAAAATAGAATTTAGCTTTTATGACTGCAATAATTTGATTATATCAATAAACCATGGGATATCGAATCTCACTCCAGCAAGAACAAATAATATTCCTAACATCTTTTGAAGTCTTCTATATTGAACGAGTTGTGCAATAAGCTACCTGTACATGTAGATTTCAGACATGTTGAGGAATTTGCAAAAGCTCACATTTATTACCCTACTATGCTACTATTCAAGGAGGATGGATACTTTCCATCATGATCTAACTACGGATCGAGTTTCACCATCTTTCACCAGTCCCCTGCGCATGTCCCCCCCCCCTTCCTATCTTTGAGATAGATTTGCCTCTACGGTGAAAATGTAAATCTTAATTGATTAAACAATAATGCAGGGCTCTACACTAGCTTTTTTGTGAGGGGTCCAGATTAGGTAGTCCACATTAAACTATTTAGTGTCTGTACGCATGAGTCCTGTGAAATTTTGAAATTTTGGGGGTCTGGCTTTGGCGCCCCGGGCACTGGTTCTTGTTGAGCCCTGTAGTAATGCTTGTATGATAATACATGTATGTAGCTAAAGTACGATCATAATTTTGTTCAGCCTTGCATGATCTTTGACTATTTCTGAAAGATTGTAATAATTCCAGCCCAGGCCACATGAACCAAATACTAGTAATGTGTGTTGATGTAATTTACCTGTCCCATCAGGTGTATCGTAGTCTGTCCCAAAGACTTTCACACTCTCTCTCCTTCCTACAGCTACCTGAGCGACAAAAGGCATCAAATTTTGTGGTATTCCCTGAGGATTCTCTCCAATAAGCCCAGACTTATGTGAACCAACAGGATTGAAGTAACGTAAAAGGACAACATTCCAGTTCTGTGGAAAAATATATATCGGGATGGTTGGTCTGTTATTTTAATTTTCCATAAAAATTTAGATATATCATATAAGTCTGACAAAAATCAAGAATTATAATCTTTATAGAGTTTCCAAGGCAACACGCAATTAGTTTACAAGAAAGTAAATGAGGCACATTACCTTAGAAATGCTTTACAGCTCAAAGAAATATCTTGGTGAAAAGTTTGTGCACATCAAAAAGATGTCACAATGAAGCAAAGAAAATGCTGAGCAACGCCTGCACAGTAACCAGGCGCATTGCATAGGAAACGCTTTAGAATACAAGTTTGAACACGTCACAGTAACTTCAAAATAAATGAGCTTTACTGTATGATAAGTGCTTAAAAGTTAAAAACACAAACATTAAAGCAGTCACAATAGATTCTAAAATGGAACAGACTCAAAGAAGACATCCCTTCCTGATGGGCTGAATCAAATCATTTGTTTTACTTGATACACCTATAATGTATTTCTGGCCAACTGGATAAAACTGTTTGATCTATCTGGCCCACATGATGTGATTTACAAACCAGGGGTATAGAGTGGTGAAGTGTGACGTCATCAAAAATCTAGAATTTCTCAATTTTTTGTTCATTTTCCAAAAGAGCATCAAAAATAATGTCCAAATGTCGAAAACCAATTGAATATGTTAAGTATTGGCCGAGATATGACCATCTGAATAAAAAGATTTCCTATAGGAGCTCAGTGTTATATTGCTCTGGTTCACCCGTGTATGTAATGTCTTAATAGGGACATACTACAAGAACCGTAAAAAAGATTACTCACTTTGTCAGCCGTTGTTAGGTCTCTCAGTATCTCTTCGATGAAATATTTGGTCTTGCCATATGGGTTTGTGATACCACGTCCTACATGATGTGTCTCATCTATAGGTAGAAAGTCAGGTGGGCCATACACTGTTGCTGAGCTTGAAAATATTATGTTGTAACAGCCAAACTCTTTCATCACCTGAACAAAAGCATCCAAGGGATATAATGTGGTTAGGCAGAGTACATGTATAAGTTATCTGTTGTATTGATCAATTAATCTTGAACTTATCACAGCTAGGCCCTGACTTAAAAATGGTTGTGAAATCAATCACAACTATGATATCACTAGCAATGCTGTCCTAATGAGATTGTAAGTTTGCGATTGATGGGGGGAGGGGGGAGACTTACAATCATTTTGGACCCATCGCTGCTCAATATAAGATGAGGGGCCTGATCAGTTTCCATATAATAGACAAATGTAGATTAGTACCTTACCAAAGGACATTAGTGCCATGTCAAGGATCAAATCCATGAATTTTGCATTTCAAGTCAAGTGCTTAAAACCACTTGACTATGAGGGAGGGAGAGAGAGAGAGAGAGAGAGAGAGAGAGGGGGTATACTGTGCATGAGAGTGGGGTAGAGACTGTTGTTTACTTACTTCTAAAAGGTTAATGGTTCCTCCCACATTGCAGTTGTAATACTCAATCGGCATAATGATGGATTCTCCTACCGCCTTCATTCCAGCAGTATGTATCACATGTGTGAATGAATGCTATCATCAGGGAAATAGAGAGAGAGAGAGAGAATAGTTACTTATTCTATCCAATCAGATAAAAATTAGAGGCAAAAAGGAAAACATTAAAATATACAGAACTAGATGGAACTTCAACTGCGCGCAGTCGAAAATGATGCCTCCGCCATAGAGCAATTTTACAAACCAAAATGGAAGCAATTTTTAAAATTCAAGTTTGATTGTAATCCATCTGTTGGTTCTAATGATAAAGCGATCACAAGTTTTTTTGAGATACATAATGAGCCCTGTGACCTTTGACCTCGTGATCCCCAAATCTAATCAGTTCATTGACTCTGCAAGATACATACATGACCCAAGATTGGCGGTAATCCATCAATCGGTTCTTGAGATAACGTGATCACAAGCTATTTTGCATACATAATGAGCCCTGTGACCTTAGACCTTTGACCTCGTGACCCCAAAATCTAATCAGTTCATTAGCTCTGCAAGATACATACATGACCCAAGTTTGGCGGTAATCCATCAATCGGTTCTTGAGATAACGCGATCACAAACTATTTTTGCATACATAATGGGCCCTGTGACCTTTGACCTTGGACCTCGTGACCCCAAAATCTAATCAGTTCATTAGCTCTGCAAGATACATACATGACCTGAGTTTGGCGGTAATCCATCAATCGGTTCTTGAGATAACGCGATCACGAACTATTTTTGCATACATAATGGGCCCTGTGACCTTGGACCTCGTGACCCCAAAATCTAATCACTTCATTAGCTCTGCAAGATACATACATGACCCGAGTTTGGCGGTAATCCATCAATTGGTTCTTGAGATAACGCGATCACGAGAACGGGAACGGACGGACGGACAACCAGAAAACATAATGCCTCCGGCTACGTTGTAGCGGAGGCATAAAAATCAGTGAGACTGGAATGCTTTGAACAATAATCACCAAGAATACCATGGCAAACATTGTACACGAACCTGCAAACGAGTTCAATATGCAACTACTGTATGCTTATTCCCTATATTTGAATAAGTTTCTAAAAAATGGTTTGCTAAAAATCTGTGTTTTCTTGGCTCAGCCAGATGTTCGTGTATTGTTGACACTATCTCAAAAAGGGGACATTTCCTGTGGATTACCGTGATCTAATAAAAGGTTATGTAATTTCTTCAGACTTGGATGTTTATAAAAAAAAAAAAAGCTATATCCATGAATTGTGTTTTGATACCTGATAAGAAAAGGATGCTGCCAATTAAACACGGTTTTATCGTCTGATCAGTTGTACATGAAAATGAATGAGATGGTGAAAATACAGGTAGCCTTTTTTTCTAGATGTGATTGAACATTTCACTTGTATTAACCATCTCTAAGTTTGGGATTCACATTATTTTTTTTAATAAATAAAAATAGACAAGCTAAAGAGAGTTGGGGTTAATTCCATAACTCCAGTTTTAAAAGAAGTTACATAAGTCTGAGATGAGTAATCAGAAACCACTTTTTTTTTGAAATAGTTTTTCTCAAAATTGACATCAGACTGACAAACACTTTAACACAACTTGCTACTTTTTCAATTGTACATGTACTAGTTTCATCTTTGTTATATTTCATCGTCATTCACAATTTTGTCATTTTGTCAATCATTTAAATGTTGTTGGTACTATAAAGGTCCATCATACATGTATTTTACTGTCAGATCATGGTCGGGTATTTGTTTTTTAGGTCTCATTTATTATGTTTGACCATTGAAGGAAGAAAATGTTCAGGACTTCTACTTGTTAAGGCAATGGATTGTTTGAAAACAGGGATGTGATTTTGTTTGGATTAAACAAAAATGTATTGTATGGTTTACAACATTTAAAAAGAAAAAAGAAATGTGTTTTCACTGCAGTAATTCTCTAAAAATCATTTACAGTAACACCAGTGGCGACTGGCTTATCTACATATTTATGGCACTCAGGAAAAACAATCGAATTGCGGTATATTTTCTGCTTTCTTAACCCTGCAAAATGCAATTTATTATGCATTTTACCAATGGGGCTGAGGCCTGGTGGCTGAATATCCACCATGAACAAATTTGACAAGCGAACAAGCAAAAAGTAAAAAGACAATCTGCATTATGGTAAAAATATTCAAAATTTAATCTGCCCACCTTGCTGCTCAAATAATGGAACTTTAAAAATGCTTGGCTGAACATCATTATGGAGTTTTCTATTGACTTCTTTGTCAAACTATAATTCATTCATTCCTTTGGAGTCACAAATATTTTCTTCCTTTTTTATTTCTCTTTCCATTTTTTTTGCGGCCTTTCAAGTGCAGCCCGAGGCACATGCCCCCTCTGCAACCCCTATAGATATGCAACGGAGTAAGACACTCATAATGGGTCTTTTATGTCATAAATTCTTCTTTTTTTAATAAAATGCTGAACTCGTGATAAAATTTAATGAAACTGAAAATGAAAAAATTTAACATTGCAGAAGTGGTTCAGGAAATGGTTAAAAAAAGACAAATATGTGAAAGCTTACCTGAGCCATAAATGTACATGTGATGTACATGTACATGTATGTTGCCTAAACTACAGCATGCGCATTTCATTGAACAAGGCTCATATTAAAAGGTGTGAAGACTTAAAGATTTTAAACAGGAACATCCTAGCGAACCGGCAGTCCACATTATTGACAATGTTGGTTTAGTGAACATCCTAGGAAAGTTGTGCAGAAGGTGATTGAAACCAACATATTTGTCTTGGGGGCTTTATCTGCTCGGGCCAACGGTATCATGCACTGTCAACCACTAGAACTCTCAGATAACTTTTCAGTAGACCCAATAGGAGTGAGACAGGGTGGAGAAAGATTTTACCCCACTTTACATACATGCAAAAATAAATGCAAAACCAAGTAATTTAAGCAAGAAAATAATAACACATTGAAAAAAAAATGCAAATAAACTTTATAACTTGCATGTCTATGGGGGTGTTTTAAATTATGTATTTTAATGTTAAAAAGAACAAGCAAAAAAGGGAGAGTTAAAGGCGTTTAAAAACACAGTGTTTTAATTTTCTACCAAATGTAGACTGCAGTCTGCTAATTATACATGTAGCCTTTAAAGAAATTCAAGCATGTGACTAAAAAAAGATAGAGAGAAAAACAAAAATCAGCCTTAAGGACAGCCTTTTCCTTAAAGAAGATGCCTTCACAATTCACCTTTATTAACTTTGTCGGAAAGAAAGTCAAACCAGAACTTAATTTGAGCTCTACATGGGACCTTTCTAAAAGGGTATTTATATGTAAGTGAAGTTTACCTTTTTAAAGATATTTTGAAGAGTTGGCTTGTCTCGTATATCTCCTTCGTAGAATGTGACTTGTTTTCCGGTAATGCGCTCTATCCTTAGTAATACTTCTGGTTTGCTACCTGATCCTAGAAGAAACATAAAATAAACAACATCATCCTCTATACCAGGATTATAGAAGAAAAGAACTCAAACAAAGCAAAAGCAATAAGACAGAATGACAGAAAGATGGAGAGAGAGAGAGAGAGAGAGAGAAAGGGACTTTGACAGAGAAGAGAAGAGAGGGCAAAGACAGACCCCCCCCCCAAAAAAAAAAATCAAGGGAGAGAGAGAATTTAAAAACCCCACATAACTTGGAATAAAAGATGCAGGGTGATTTTGAAAGAATAAAAGAGGCGCAGACACAGACCCCCAAAAAAAAAAAAAAAAGAGAGAGAGAGAGAGAGGCATAACAAGATTTAAGATTATTTTGGAAGAGAAAGTTCAGGGGTAGAGACAAACAATAGAGGAGAGAGAGATATACTGTAGAATGAGAGAGGGATTTACACAGATGGTGCTGTATTAATTACCTCCTAAATGTCAAGTAAACATAGCACTAAAGTGTTTGCTAGATTGGTACACGTGGCATGCATGCCCCTGTGATGAAAACCTACATGTACTAAAGCAATGCATCAATGCACTAATGATTCATGCATTAGTGATCTAATATAATTTCCTCTATCAAAGTTAGCTGAACATTGAACAACCATTCGAGGAGACTTCAAACTATGTTGTTAATATATCCATTTAAAGGGAAACAAAATCAACTTTCAAAATAATATATTACCATGTACAGGTACTACTTGTTAATTCAAGATTAACACATTTCTAAGATATAATTTGAAGGAAATATAACAGAAGACAATAGAAAAGTTGCTGATTGTTTTGATAATTATTTTACCAATATTGGTCATAACCTGACTGAAATGTTTCCTCATTCTAATCGATCATTTGTTAACTCCCTAGACAATTATGTCTATATTTGTTGTTCCAGTAGTAGAACATGAGGTATTTGAACTTGTGAAAAACATTGTTAGCACGAAGAGTGCTGGGGGTGTTTCACAAAGACGAAGATCGACTTTAAGTTGGACTTAACTATGGCAGGCCGTTCATGCCACTGTTTGCTCTCACCATTTACTGGCATTGGTCTCTCAAGGGACATGAAAATCATGGTCACAAATCTACAGAATTTCATTTTTTGATAATTCATTACTGTATTGAAGAAAAAAAAAATTATCTAAAGATCATAATGGTGAGAGCAAACAGTGGCATGAACGGCCTGCCATAGTTAAGTCCAACTTAAAGTCGTTCTTAGTCTTTGTGAAACACTCCCCAGGTCATGATGGATCATTCCTGTTTCAAAGAAATTATCCCTGGAATTGCCTAAGACTCTCACACATATATTCAACTTGTCTTTGAATGGTGGCATTGCTCCTCACAAAGTGAAATTAGCTAAAGTTCTATTTTTTTTTTTTAACTTTCTTCTGAATGAAGCTGAATGAATGAAATGTCAATACATGGAAGATGGCTGAAAAGAGGTGTTGATTCCTTATTCACTGCACACCTACTTCAGCGGAACCCCACCTAAAAAGTAAACATATCTATTATCTACTCTAAGTATCTTAACTCAAGCATCTCTTTGAATTTAATTCTGAAATGCTACACCAGCTCTTCAATATCAGCTCCTTCATATATTTTCTACCCCATTTATTTCTAGGTTCGATTTTTGTGTGTACTCAACCCAATACCCAATTGGGGCATGGAAATTGTGTCCACACACTAGACAACATATTGAAGCCTAACAAGGGGGGTTAATAATCTTCAGACCAAACTTCCTTTTAAAACAGTAAAAGAGCAACCCAGTTTTCCCTTCATATATATGTAAAAGCTATTGGCAATTCCACAGTTAGTCACGTTACATTTGAAGAGGTATTGAGTTACATCTTTAGCTCTAATTTATCACTAAAAATATCAGCTAAATCAGATTTAGTTATCACAATGTATACATATAGACTTTCCAACATAAAGTGTCAAAACCTTAGAAGAGGGTTTTTAACTGTAAACGCAAGATTTGGACATGAATAAATTGTAAAGAGGGTTAAATGAAAAGTGTCCTAAATATGAGGCTTTCTTGAAAAATGATCAGATTGTACCCTTTTCAAAGGACCATGCAAGGGAGACCTTCACTGGTTGACAGTTAAAAATCATTAGACCCATCACTTTGGCACATTTCACAGGAATAGTGGTTACCGGTACTCACTTTATGGTTATTCACATTACATTTTGTCCATGTAATAGCAGCACCTTGAGTTTCATTCTAATTTTAAATATATAAGTTCTTATTTCTTTTTCTTCAAAATAAATAATTATTTGGACCTTGGTAAAATTAATTTTCATATAAGTTGTGAAAATGTTTGGATAGTTTGTCCCAAAATATTACATTTGTTCCCTACTATGAGTCATGCTGTTTGTTTACTGTCTGTGGTTTTGTATTGCAAATAAAATACATCACATACAGTTTTAAGTGTGCAGTATAGAAAATTACATAAACAAACTGCTGCAAATTCTTTTTAACACAGCAATCACTGTTTACACTGCCACAACAATTTTACTTGACTTTCCTTTCACTAAGCAACCATATAATAATTCATACTTACTTGAATTTACTCACTTTACATTTTGGTTATTCACGTTACACAGTTAGTCATGTTATAGATTTTCATGACTCTTTTTATTGAAAAACAAGTTAAGGAAAGTGATTTTCTCCATCATTATTTTGTTTAAGGTTGTTCAGAAGAAGAAAAATCTACAGGATGAGTGTTAAATTCTCTAGACTTTTAAAGTGAGAAAACTTTCTTATTTTTGTTGTTACTCACGTTACACGACATAAGTGGGTCAAGAAATTAACTATCAAGCAACATGAAAGCCCATGCATTGAAAAAATGTTGTATGTTTCAGGTTTTGGATATATTTATACAAACAATCTAAAATGCATGTACATGTATACAGTATGTAAAATATCACAAATCTGAATAGATGTAAAACCTATCTAAACTTCTATTATTTTCCGATGCACTTTTGGGGGAACAGAACCTCTATATTTTGATCCTGCATTTTTCATAGTAAACCACTGAAGACATGTTTTTCTATGTTTGCACAGGATTTTACAGGTTATGAAGGACCAAAAATAATGCCTAGTTAAGAGAAATATCAAATTTGAATTTTTAGGTCCATGTCCACCAACCTATGGAACTGCCTATATTACTATTCTACATAAGATATTTACACAGACATGTACACAATGTTTGGGATGAATTTTAGCACCTACTAGCCATAATGTCAAACATTAGACTAAAGCCGAACGAATATGAACAATACACTGATAGCCAAAGCTACGATAAGACTCCAGCCAGAAATGCTAAAAAGGGATTTTAGCAGTTCATTTGATATCTCAATGAGTTACTGAGAATTATACAGCTTAGGTCCATAACAATCCTACTCATAAAAATCATAAAGCATGTAAATCACTCTATGAGGGTACCAGTTAGAATATATATCAGGGGTACAGGTATTTGTTCATCATAAAGATATTGCCCATAATTCACAGAACAATGGAATGAATGGATCTGTTTGACAGTGCCATTCATACAGATCTGAATAGACGAACCATCGTCCTACTTCACCTACAATGTGGTACATGTAGGAATTCACTCTTTCAAGGCTTGATACTTCAGTCACACCACCAAACTGACTCTGTGAATTGCTGTTTGGTCTACTTCCCAATTGGTCTATACTCTATTCCAATGTGGTCTACACCCAGCCCGTGTACTATCCACATGGTCTAATAATCATTTTGGGCATTAGACAAACTGGTAATTGGGCAAACTGGTTATTACACTAAATGAACAATAGACAAAATGGGTAGTAGACTTATTGGAGATTAGACCAAATGATTATTAGCCTAAATAGTCATTAGACCAAATGATAAATAGCCAATGATTATCAGACCGTGTGGATAGTAGACTACTCTGATATTAAGTTGAATTTAATAGAAGCAGACAAATGAGAGGAACAGGTCAGTGAAAGTTTGAGTAAAAACTTACCCGGTATTAAAAATAAGAAAGCTATGAATGTTAAGATGTGCAATCAATCAAACATAAATTGGCAACTCTGTGACATATCTTGCAAGCTTCCCTCTCATTTGCAAACAATTGCAAATATGTTTGTATACAACCCCTGAATGAAACAAATCTATTCTGACTCGAGTAAAGTCAAGTCACAGAAAAATGTGACTCGAGTCAACTCCAATCGATTCAAGTCAGTCATTGACTGGACTTGTTACAACACTGGTCCACCCCCACTAAAAATCTCAACTCTGTAGATTGTTCAAAACTTCACTTCTTTCACACAAAAAAAAGTTGATTTATTGGAAATAGATAAATGGATTTTCAACTAAATATATGCAAAATTTATGCACGAAATCCCACATATTGAGTTTCAAAAAAAAAAATTAAAAAAATTGCAATTTTTCCTACCTTGTTGGGGAGGGGGGAGGACCATCCCCTCACAGATATCCCCTTGCTAGCGCAAGCGGAATGGTGCTGATTCGCCTCTTGGATCATTAAGTTGCCCCCCCCCCCTTGGAACGGCTGGATCCATACCTGGGTTAGGGTCAGGTGTACATGTATGTAGTGTTTGATTCAGGGTTGAATTTAGGAATTCAGTTAGTGTAAGAAAATGACCACAGATAAAATGACAGAGCTCTTACCTTTAATACTGTTTGAGAAATTATCAATGATGACAGGTGTATAGCCTTGATTGAGGAGTTCAACAATCACATGACTGCCAACGTAGCCTGCTCCACCAGTCACTAGTACAGTATAGTTTGCCATTCTGGATTCCAAAGTATCTCTATAATAGATAAAATATTGCGTCCAATTAGCTTACAGATTACAAAGACAAAGATACTCCTCTTATGACTACAACCCCATTCTCACTCCAGTCTAGAGCAGTTAGAGCAGTCAAACGGTGAGTGTGAAGACACAACCACGCCAGGAAGCGTACCTCTAGATCGGTCCAGAAGACCAAATCGGGTATGTTGTAACTCAGCTTAAAAACTAGACTCAGTAGCCCGGCCTTAGCCACAGCGTAAATAGAGCTGATCGAGGACGCATTTTCCATATATGGATGCATGCATGGCCGGTGAAGCAAACAGCGCATGCGTACACCTCCGATATAGTTGTAGTTTCCAGTCTTTTCATGAATCTTCCCCTAGTTTTGAAAGCATTTTTACACAAAACTACTAACTGCTCAAACACGAAACTTCACTGAGAGTGAGACTGGAGTTGAAAGTCTAGTAAAATGTTAATTGTTTGCATATTCATATTGTCCCGGACTTGTGTCTGGAAAAAAATGAAGCCTCTTTTCACAGACCTCTGAAACTGAAAAGTACCAATATCAATAATAATACCAAACAGTTTTGAATGAAAATTTATTTGAATAATAATATTATCATTATGTTGGCGCTCTAAAAAATTCACGATCTTTGGTGGTAAAATAAGGGAGATACGCGAAGTGCATTATGGACGAATTTTGCTCCTCTCTCCAAACAGGGCCTCGATAGCCGTTACGAATTAAAAAGTTTTTTACGACTTTTCGGGGTTTTAATTGTACATGTACACTGGCCCCGCGCCTGGAATGATACACACAAAGAATAACTTAAGAAAAGACCAATAGAGATTAGAGAAGATGATAGAAGGGTAAAGAAAATGAATAGCAAGGGAAAGGATATAACAGAAAATGATAGAATGAATTAGAATTAAACAAACAAAGAATAACATGAGGATTAATGATAGAAAGAGAAGATAATAGAACAAAGAATAACATAAGAAAAGGTAGAAAAAGAGGATAGGATAAAAACGAAGGATGACATAAGGACAGACAGAAAGAGAAGATCAAAAAATGGTAAAGATGAAGAATAATAGAATTTGTCACCTTTCTCCATAGTCTATAGTAGGCTTTCAGTGGAGCCAGACGTAGTATCAGCGGAAAAATGGCCGATATCATTTATCAGAGACGGAAGCTTTCATTTTAAGACAACTTTCTCTCTTACTGGCCAAGACGCTGGGAGAGGCATTATTTTAATACAAAAACGGAGGGTGAATGCTTCACAAAACTAACGTTACTACTTTACTAGACAGAAATAACCGTCTGGTATGGGTCATTCTTTAATAAAACTGACATTTGTTGACATTCCCCATACACAGACGGTACCCCATACGGCTCGCACCGGGGGGAGAGATTGAGCCGATTTTGGCCTGCTTTAAGGTCAAAAACTTTCTCCCACGATTTTCTTTATTTAGATCTAATTTTCTGATTTATAAATCAGATACAAAAATACTTTGTCTATTTTTCTCCTATGTACAGTTATCAATTTTTTAATGACTTATTTCTAAATGCAAAATTTACGGACTTACGTATATGAATTATCCAATTTTTATCTCGGAACCAAGGAAACAGTATGTTCATGCATTCGAACTGGTAATCTATGACATGACCCGCCCGATATATTTCCGGGTCAACCGACCAAAACAAGCCCAATGGCCAATCAGAGCACGTGTTTGATATTGAGCTTATGAATATTCAAACATCACCGCTCAAGCCGGGCTGACTCATACGTAGCTATTGGACGTTCGAAAAGAAAAATGAATATTCATCAACTTAAACCAAGATGGCTGACAACAAATCTTGTTGACTACAAGACTTTCTCGGATTAATCATTAATATAGGATCTAAATGAGCAAGCTATCGTAAGTCAAAGTAGATATTTCTGTGTTACTTTTCATCTTAAATAATATTCAGTGTAATATTGCAGCCAAATTGGATATATGAAGACGTAAAGAGTGAAAAATCTCGATGCATATCTCATTCATCGCGGTCCGCCGAACCGAACCATTCCTCCCGTACAGTCCCCATAGGACGTTCTTCAGTCTATGTATAGAGGCGGTCAGAGGAGCCAGATGCAATCTCAGCGGAACAACCGTCGATATCAGAGACTGAAGCTTTCGGTCTACTACTTTACTTACTTCAATACTTGGTCTTGGGCTTGGCTCCTGCTCAGTGCTCTCACACCGTTTTCCGAGGCCGACTGGATCAACCCCTTACTCCTTAGGCCTTACTATAATACTATTTCACAATCTCTCTCACTCAGTTTGGTACTTGACCTCCACGTTAAACATTCCACTATGTGATGTCACTGTAAGCTAACCAATTCTCTGTATATGTGTACTACCAACACCTGCACCAACTGCAGTTCTCCAAACTGGAGGAAACCAAGCAAAGAAGAAGAAAGTACCAGCGCGCAGCGCACGGCCCACGGCCGCGCCCGGCAGCACAAGTGGACACGTTGACAACTCGATTACGAATACGACCGTGCCGGGTCTACTAAATGTAGAGTAAACTAGTTTATCTTTATTGAATGTAACACTGGTGCTAACAGTAAGATTCCAGTCATCTTTATTAACGTTTATAAATGTCTTAGATCCTACTTAAAAAATATATATACTAATACTAACTTACCCTCTCTTCAATGGAAAGTTTGTTTGAAAACTGCCCGAGACTCTTACTTAGCTAGTCGTGCACAGTTATGACAATTACTAGTCTTCGACAATGGCGTTGACGTTGTGAATTGTGTGTCCGGACATCATGCAGGTTGCATGTATACTGTGTGTCCGGAAATTTACAAGCAATATTTCATAAATATTCGAAGAATTATGTTGGATAATATTATTAAGGACGAATATTCATGATGGTTAGTGCTATTTGACTAATATCTTTCGTTCGATATGAAGGCAAAAGAGAAGGCTTTACATGTAGTCTATGTCAATAAGACTCAATATGTAATCATTATAGACACGTACCCCTCCCAATCATACGACATGTTGTAGCGCTAGCGGTGTCACTTTATTCTGTCCGTTTTTTTTATTTAATCATATTATAAACATTTAATATGCAATTAACTTTTTAAGTAATAAACACTCGTTTAAAAAAATGATAATAATTATGGTACCCTTGTATTGAGAATAGATCTAGAATCTTCGTGACCTAGGCTGAAAAGTTACGTAATGCTCCAATTACAAGTGATTGTCACGTTACTCGTCCAATCAGTGTACATCGAAAGGGGTGTTACCTTTGGGTGTAACCTTGTGGGCGGAGTTAATCTCCGCAGTTTGCGAGGGTGAGACACAGAACTGGAAATTACATTTCTGTGGTGTGGGCGCACGTGAGAATGAAAGGAAAGGATTGTCTCCGTTTTAGCGTTGAGGGTGTGTTATTTCTCAGCTGATTTAATTAGGAAACAGTCTGGACTATATAATCAGTGGCGGATTCAGGGGGCACAGGGGCACGTGCCCCGGTAAAAAGGGGGGAAGGGGGATAAGGAAAAGGGAGAAAGGAGAAAAAGGAGGGGGAAAGAAAAAGGAAGGGGAAAGAAAAGAAAAGGGAAGAGAGAAAGAAGAAGAAAAGAGGGAGCCGGAGAGAAAAGGGGAGAGGAGAAAAAGGAGGGGGAACGGAAGAAAGGGGAAGAGAGAGGAGAGAAAAGGCGGAAAAGGAAGAAAGGAGGAAAGACGGAGGAGAGAAAAGGGGAAAAGGGATAATAATGAGAAGGGAAAAGAAAGGGGGATGATATTATAAGAAGGTGTTTTTTACCGGGAAAGGGGCGGGGACGCAATTTTGCAGTGTCGTTTTTACCCTAGAAGGACCCGTTGTCTTTATATTAAAAAAAAAAAAATCGCTATTTACAAGAAAATAAAGAAGTTTTGGGCCAATTTGAGAGGAGGTCTTTTTATTTTAATATAATAATAATAATATTGGATTCTTATATAGCGCACGTATCCACCTTGCAAGGTGCTCAAGGCGCTCCAACACAATATATGGGCTCCCTCTTGCCAGACGTGTAGCCCCCCCCCCAAAAAAAAAAGAGATGGAAAAAAGGGGGAAAGAGAGAATTTTTGTGAGTTAAATTAAGGGAGAAAGGAAAAAAATGAAAGAGAATTAAACAACGATAGAAGAGAGGTGCGAGAGCATGAGGAATTGCATTTCTTTTAAAAGAATAATGGGATAACAACTCAGTTTATACACTCGAGATAATTTTTGCAAGTACTACTGGTGAAGTACCAGACCACCGTCTTTGTGCATTGTGCAGCAACGAAGCATACAACGTCTCGCGACGTGACAGATCACTTTTCTCCAACTTCTAACCAATCAGAAGGCCTCGTTTTTTTCCAGGAAGCGCACATTAAAGGGACTATGTCCCATTTGCAGGCCAAAAAAATGAAAAGGTTAAATTCCAACAGCATTTGAAAGACAATACTAATTTAGAACTTCCCTAAAAAAAAGGGGGCTTGAAAATTTCTTTAAGTGGGAAAATAACGACTATTAGTTGTCGAATCGACTTAGGAGCTATAGAGCCAGTAAGTAATAGTCTGATTTTTCAGACCCTTGTACCGAATGGTCGTACGTTTTATGCTGCGCAAAGATTCAATCAGTTTAATTTTGGCCATTACAAGAAGTGGGTTATTGATGTAGACAAATGCTCATGTAACCTTTACAGCTCATTTTATGTATGTTATTACCAAAGATGAAAAAGCCAGTCAGTCACTCAATAGTGTCTGACAGTGAAGTCTAGCAAGTAAACGGGTTTCCTTGCATAATTTGAATATTAGGACACTGCTAACGTTTAAATTTCACAGATAGGACATACATGACATATTCATAATTTCTGCAAAGTTCTACAGAATTTGATGTTGGCTGCAAAAGGGATATAGTATCTTTAATGCGCCAAATGTGGTACTCAAATTGCAAAAGATCGCTACTCGTGGAGGGGGTAGGAGAAAGCAATTTTACGTCATATTACTCCAGGAAGTGCCTGAAAATGCGCCTAATGTGGTTCTAAAATTGCAAATGCTTCCTACTCTGGCAGGGGGTTCTGAACCCCTTCCAGACCCATCCCCGCTTGGTCGCTCCGCTCCCTCGCCGCTGACGCCTCGCTCCATCGTTTTTCATATATTTCACCCCATGCGATTTCTGCCCCCCCGGTAAGAAATGCCTGGATCCGCCACTGATAATATATAAGTGTCCCTTCCTCTTCTCATAATTACCCATTTTCATCTCTGATACGTGCCCCGTTTATTTTCAACATGTGCCTCTTTTTTTTTTTAAGAGAGCCACTTCCCCCTTCTTATAAAAGCCCCCTTTCACCTCCGATAAATGCCCCTATTATAATCTGATCGGTGTCCCTTTTCTTTCAACAAATGCACATTTTCCTTTATTATAAGCACCCATTTTCATATCTGGTCAGTGCCCCTTTTCAGGTGCGATAAATGCCCCTTTACACCTCTTAATGTTGCGAGCGAGCGAAATTGTCCATGATTTCATAATGGATCAAAAAATAGATCTTTAATTAATTTCTCTCGCGGCACCCCTAAAGATGTCCTGCGGCACCCAGGCTAAAAAAACGCTATCCTAACTGCGCCATTCTAAAAAAAAAAAAAAAAAAATCTTATACAAGAAATGTAGTCCCGAATGTGAGTGCCAACTCTCTAAACTAAGCACGAATATATCATTGTATTAACATGTTGAAATTCGAGAAGTCGAGGGCTACGTTCCATATGAGTGCCCCCTTCTCTTTGGTGCTCCGTCCCCTTCTCTTAAGTGCCCCGCTTTGCATATACCAATGTATAAAATGGTATAATGTTCACTTTGAGGTTTCCCTTTGTAGGTGCCCCCTTCCCCACACTTTGGAAGACGCTCCCTGATTCTAACTTTGATCGAGTTAAAGGCTTAATCTTCACTTATATCAAAATGTTCTCTGCTGAATTAATAGTATACTTTCCGTTATTCTTACATAATAACCGATTTAGACATTGGAACCTATTTCTTATGCACATAGTTTTTTGCCAAACGGAGAAATTCAAGAAGAAGAAGAAGTAGAAGAAGTAGGAAAAGAAGAAGAAAGAGAAGAAGAAGAAGAAGAAGAAGAAGAAGAAGAAGAAGAAGAAGAAGAAGAAGAAGAAGAAGAAGAAGAAAAAAGAAGAAAAAGAAGAAAAGGAGGAAGAGGGGAGGAGGAGGAGGAGGAGGAGGAGGAGGAGGAGGAGGACGGGAAATTCAAAGAAGAAGAAGAAGAAGAAAAATGAGGAGGAGGAGAAGGAGGAGGAGGAGAAGGAGGAGGAGGAAGAGGAGGAGAAGAAGAATAAAAGAAGAAAGAGTAGAAAGATATACACAGAAAAAAGGAGAAGATAGTGATTTTTTTTGTTTTAAATGAATGATGAGCCGATGAGAAAAGGTAATAGCGCCATCCTTCGTCAAACATCGCTCATTATCAATCATGTAAAAATGGCAGCGCCCATGGCAGTACTAAGTATGGCAGGCAGGATTGGAAATGTTCCGTGTAAATCAGTATTAAAATGCCATATCCACTGTCTTTCTGGACATTTTACAGTTACCGGATTGAGAAAACACAGCGTATGGAATGTATTGTGTGAAAACGGAGTCTTTTAGTCAATCCAGTCGCGGGCTTGAGTGTTAATAATTATAATAAACGTTTTCAGTTCACACATTCAACTCGACTTCGGAATAGGAGGCTAGATCTGCCCAAAAGATCTCAAGAGTTTATCTCGAATTTGAGAAGCCAGGAAAGGGAAACACTCTTAGCTGAATTAATGAAGTATCAAAATGTCAAGAATGTAGAAACCAGTACTGAAACTAATCTAGGTAAGTCTGTGTTGCCACTTGAATGAAATCTTGCGTGCATCTAAACAGAAACTAGATTAGATAGGGGCCTAGAGCTAGACCGAAGATTTCTTCTGTCTCTTTCGTTCGTTAGCCTCTGATTTGGGTAGGGTCGACGTCGGCTCCTCTCTTTAGAGACAGAAGCCGACCATAGGGACTGCATTGCAAACTGGTGTTCGCATAAAAACACCAAACTTATGCCCCCAAAATACTACATTTTACCCCAGTGGCGGATCCAGGAATTTCTTATTGGGGCACAAAATCGCATGAGGTGAAATATATGAAAAACGATGGAGCGACGCGTCAGCAGCGAGGGAGCGGAGCGACCAAGTGGGGGTGGGTCTGGGAGGGGGTCAGAACCCCCTCCCTGAGTAGGAAACATTTGCAATTTTAGAACCACATTAGGTGCATTTTCAGGCACTTCCTGGAGTAATTATGACGTAAAATTGCTTTCTCCTACCCCTCAAAGAGTAGGGATCCAGGGGCGGATGATGGGATCTAGCTTTTTGCTAAGGGGGTTGACCAATGACGACACGGAGCATCGTTCGACCCAATGACGATGCAGAGCATTGTCCACGAGCCGCGAAGTCCGAGCCGCATTTTTTTTTGGGGGGGGCTATTTAGAACCTCCATAAGTGATATTTTCCTGGCATCTACTAACACAATGGAGACCATAAAAAGCAGTGCATGATAACGTCTTTTAAAATCAAGTAACAGTTTAAGGGGGGTTTGACCCGATGACGATGCGGATACTGTGTGGGTCTGGACACATGGCGTTTTTTTATTCACATCACATTTTCACTTGGCAGCCCAAGGGGGTTAACCCCTAACCCTCCCCATCCCCACCCCCCCATAGATCCGCCACTAGGATCTTTTGCAAACTGGAAGCAATAAGCATTACATGTAGGTGATGGAAAAAAGTGCTTGCGAAACGGATAGAAACTTTGTGGTAGGCTCTTCGCGGCCACAGGGATGACAGAAAATAATATGACAATGAAACCAGCAACTGTGGCAGGATTAACGGCGGGGACAATCTGCATGCTGAAAGAGCACTTAGAATAGGTATATCGGAAAATTAATTCAAGACTAAGTTATAAGTTAGAAGTTAGAAGTTATAAAGGAGATAAAATCTTTGGTATTAGTCGTGTTCGACCTAAAATTGCATGCCCCCCCCCGCCCCATACCAGGTAAAAAAAAAACACCTTCTTATAATATCATCCCCCTTTCTTTCTTTTCCCTTCTCATTATTCTCCTTTTCCCCCTTTTCTCTCCTCCGTCTTTCCGCCTTTTTCTTTTCCGCCTTTTCTCTCCTCTCTCTTCCCCTTTCCCCTCCTTTTTCTTTCCCCCTCCTTTTTCTCCTTTTCTTTTTTTTGGCCGGGGGGGCACGTGCCCCCTGTGCCCCCCTCTGGATCCGCCACTGTACCCGATGTGTATCCGATGCATTTATTATTGTAAATTAGGCCTAGGCTAAACTACATCGGTTCCACTTACCAGATTGACTGTAGTGAGTAGTGTATGATGCGTTTAAGTTACGCCGAACGGTCTTTTTTCCGGATTTTCATCGCCGAAAATAAGCTCCGTGTTGAAATTCTTGCCGCCGTATTTTAAACTGTTACTGTCAATGGATGACGTCATCTTCCTTTATGCGCAGTAAAAGTTTAAAATACGGCTGCAAGAATTTCAACACGGAGCTCAATTTCGGCGATGAAAATCCGGAAAAAAGACCCTTAAACGCATCATACAGTCAATCTGGTAAGTGGAACCGATGTAGTTTAGCCTAGGCCTAATTTACAATAATAAATGCATCGGATATGCATCGGGTAAAATGTAGTATTTTGGGCATAAGTTTGGTGTTGGGACCCGAACACCAGTTTGCAATGCAGTCCCTATGGTCGGCTTCTGTCTCTAAAGAGAGGAGCCGACCCTACCCAAATCAGAGGCTATAAACGAACGAAAGAGACAGAAATCTTTGGTCTAAACTAGATTTATCATCTAGTAACTTAGTGTAACTTAGTGATTGCGAGTCCAACATCGCGACAGAAATAACTGTCTAGACAGACTAGACTCGACTAGACCTAGATCTATGGCCTTACAAGTTTCAAGTTTATTAAATCCACAAGGTTGGATTATCATCAGACACGAACAACAATACATAAGGACAAAATACGGCGCTAGTTCAGAATCATATCCAGACTTCGACCCGTAACTCCGGCGTGGAGATACCCTACTAAAACAGACCTAAAAATCAAGTAAATATTCATCTTTTCTTCAAATAATGGCCATGATTTAAAAGTCATTATGTTTCTTACCTGGATCGTGTCAATTTTCTTATCTTTTGGGGATTATTTTTCCTCTAAATGAGGACTTATAATGTTTACCTTTTTACGGGATTCACGGCAAACTGCTGCACAATACACGTACCGACGGTGGGTTGCGCGCGCTCCCCGTCGTCGGTACGGTATGCAATTGTATTGTGCAGCAGTTTGCCGTGAGAAAGTGTATATTATAAGTCTTCATTTTTAGGAAAAATACTCCCCCAAAAATAAGAAAATTGACACGATATGCTTTGTAGGAAAAGCACGTTCAGACCATAGACATACACAGCATATGACAATCCACTCAAGTAACGTGGCGTAGCAAGTACAAGGTGCAACGGGTTGGGCCTATCCTGTGTTAGGCATCTTGCTATATATATGCAGCAGCCAAACTGACAAGAACGTAATATGTTGGTTCTACGCTCACACACACAGTCGAGTTAATTCGTGCGACTGCTACAATATATTGGCACAAACCGTCCAATTTTTCGCGTAAAATCTTTACTTTGAAAATATTTATACAAATTCTGTGAACCATGCCAACATAATCATAGTCCAAGCTTCTGCTTTATTGGTCTTTTCATGAAAACTACATTAAAATCACAACAATAATAACGCAAAAAGATTGTAATTATCAAGACCATATAACTTACGAGAAGGTAAATTCAGCGAGCTTACGTAATTTCAAATGCCTCCGCACGGGCAACTCCCGCGGTGGCAGGCCAGTCACGGCGCTCACGCCATGCAATTTGCCCTGTGCGGTAACTGCACCACTCTACTGCTATACCTGTTTAGCGTGTATTTAGATCCTTCAATGTTTCATGTTTGAGCCGTGCAATTGTTGTTTTCTTTTATTTCTTTATTGAATGTGATGTGAATGTGAGTACGGTACATGCTATTACAGAAGTGTCCAATTAAGGAATGATAGGCCTACAGGTGGAAGGGATATAAAACAAATATACAATGACTCATTCTCGGAACAAGCTAAAACTATTGGCACTCAGGAACATCAATGGTACTGTTCTCTCTCGGGCTGCGATGACCCTCGGGTGAATATAATACGATTTGATGTTCCTTCGATGCGAATAGTTTTAGCTAGATCCTCGAGTCACTTTGAGTGTCATTGTATATTTGTATATTTGTATATTTGTATATTATTTCATTGTAGGACTAAATTAACTTAGCAATGTGCGAAAATAACCAAAATGATAATGGGAGTGAAGTGCATGAGAACAATTTTTTCGTATAGATAATGAGAGTGAGGATCCGGGAAAGGGATAGTGAGAATAATAGGAACGAAGACAATAATTGTAAATAACGAAAGTAAAAACGAAAGTAAAGTCTAAAATATCTGCATCAATTTTAATTACACATATAGCACATATCTATTTACAACCCCCCTCCCACCCTCCCTAGAATCCCATGGATTTTCCATGGGTCCTGCTAGTACTATTTAATACTAAGAAAATAGATCTAATTTTCATGTACATGTACTATGAGAATCCTTGTAAAACGTCAAAATATAGGGACTTACTTTCTGCTAATCTCTCCATTTTCTTGAAGATTTAGGTCTAGTTAATGTTCAATTGTTGTATGATGGCCTTGATTGGGGGGGGGGGCCCTATGTCTGCACACCTAACATTTAACTTTAAATTTACATGAATCTTTTATCATATTCCCCTGTCTGATCTCATCTTAATCCTTTTATTCTAGAGAGTTAGTGTGCCAAAAATGTTATCAATATTTGAGTGAGAACAATGTGATTTTCACAGAAAATTATTATCATTATCATCACCGTCATCATGATTTTACACTTGTTACATGTAGAATATCATAATTTTAGTTAATTTTCAGATAACATTCTATCTGAGGGACGAAATGTTTTCTACTGCAACCTGGGCTATCAATCAAAAAAAAAAAATCAAAAAAAAAAAAAAGAAACATCAAAGAAAAACGGTAGGGGCATGTTACTGTTAGCACACAAACAGACAACGCATGCTTCAGCCATCCACCTTGCCAGGCTTTGAACCCATGATCTTTAGTTGAACTCTTGCATATTTTTCCAAGGTTATCTTATCAAGCATAGGAATTTTTTTAAATCTTTAATTATTTTGCATCTTATTTTCCACTGCCTGCAGATACAGATCTTTCAGAGGCAGCAGGTGTACCCAATCCAACTCGACAGCAATTAAGAATAGGTGAGTATTACACTCTCTGATTGAGCCTGCATCATAGCACCAAAATATTACATCATCTCAATGTAATGGAAAAGAAAGAAGAAGAAAGAATAATAACAGCAGCTACAGCTTCTCTCTCTGCTCTCTTTTCTCCCTTCAGTGTAACTTGGAGGGGGGGGGGGTGCCCTTGTATATATATATATCTGTTTATATGTTGGGGTGGGGTATGGGGACTCATTTTATTCTGCACCTTAATTTCTTCATTATTAAATATTTGGCTTAACTTTGACTCAATTATGACTTAACTATGACTCAATTTTTTCCCTGAAGTAATTTAAATTTTTGTAGTATATATTTTACAATTGTTTGTCATATATATTTTGTAATTGTTGTGATATGAATTTTCCTATGTTATGAATGTTTTTTTAATTTTGTATTGAGAAGAAAAGAAAAATGTTGGAAAAAAATAATCTTCACCGGTACTATATCCTGTACATGCTTCCATGAGTGACACGCATAGATCTATATCTCTGTTTTTAATCTGAAATCTATCAGTTGTTTAGAATGTCAGGTCACAGGCTAGCATAATCATTTTCTAGTCGGTATGTACAGATAACTCTAATGCTAAATCTAACCTTGACATAGAAACTACAGGATGTCACCTAAATATTATCATATAAGTTTCATGCCAAAGCCTGTTGAGATCTTATACATGGAATTTTGTAGGCTCATACATACATGGACATGTTCTAGTTAGGATAGAATCTTAAAATAATGGTATACTGTACCTGGGCCCCGTCTTATAAAGAGTTACGATTGATCCATATAAATCATAAGTCTTCCAATCAATCAAAGTTTGCAGTCTCCTATCTCTTATGTAATAAGTTGCGATTGATATCAATTCTTTATAAGACGGGGCCCTGAGCTCCACAAATGTGTTCCCAGTATTTCACTAGTAATGGTGAGGTCTAACAGCAAATAACCTGATCCTTTTTAGGGTTGGAGCCTGAATAGAAACAGGTTTATGTATTTTATAAGTTGAATTTAATTGTGTTTTGAAAAAAGGAAAAAGAAACAAAAAATGATGGTCTGTGATAGAGCTTTGTGAAGTAGTTTTTAGTACCTAGAAAATACAAGACCCACATTTATTTCTTTCTATTTTTTTAATATCTTTTTTTAGTTGCCTTCAGCAATGCCCTGCCATTTATTGGATTTGGATTCTTTGACAATGCCATCATGATTATTGCAGTAAGTCATACATCCTCTCTCTCTCTCTCTCTGTGTCTCTCTCTCTGTCTCTCTGTCTGTCTGTCTCTCTCTCTCTGTCTCTCTGTCTGTCTGTCTCTCTCTCTCTGTCTCTCTGTCTGTCTGTCTCTCTCTCTCTGTCTCTCTGTCTGTCTGTCTCTCTCTGTCTCTCTTTGAAAGGGGACCTACATGTACATATATCTCTATCTAGTAAATAAAACTCTTTTGTATGAAATCAACTTACAAGTGTAACTTGATACCACTAGAATTCAGAAAGTTTGCTTATTTTCCTACATAAATATAGGGTCTCCACATTTTTTCCATGACAGAAACCACAAACATGTTATTACATTTGTGGCTTGACAAATAGAAAATCCATATTTTCATGTTAGGGAAATGACTGAGATTTAATGGTTATCCTGATTATAGAGGGTCCTTAACTTTTAGACTCCTGATTATCCGATGTTTAACCGAGGACTTACCATTTCAAAGACCTTGGTCTTCTTCTGTATTATTACTGGTTCTGATGTATTTCTGCATATATGGGACATCTTCACTTTATATGGAGCGAAGCGCAGTGAACATGTATTAATTCAATAAATCCAGCAAATCTGATGTTTGTATTACTGTAGGGTGATTACATTGATGTGACAATAGGAGGTGCACTGAGTATATCTACAATGGCTGGTAAGTGTTTCTTACTTCATTTGTACACAAGGATATTATAGTCTCCAGGCACAAACTGTGATTTGACACTTAAATACAATTCCATAAAGTCTTGAGCCGAGCCTAGCCCTCTGTCAGTCTCTTGTTCTGCAGCTACATGTATAGTACAGAGCCTATGGGGATGAATTAGAGCATACAGTTTGCATAGTCTCTTAGTTCAGCCACTCTGTTACGCAGTATGACTGACAAGGGTTTTTGCCTGCAAACTAAAGATATTCCGTCATAATTAAAGTGAACTATTCTCCTAAAAAAATGATTTGTTTACAGCTAGAATGTATATAATCAACCTCAATGTTTAAATTAAGACACATGTAACAAAATTAATTTCATCTAGAACTGCTCCTGATACAGGTTTTCTTTCAAATTTGATACTAGTAGACACTTGTAGACTATTCAGTTACTCGGTTCTAAATTTGCCTGTAGGTAGTGTTCTCTCTGTATGTACACCATCTCGCCATTCAGTGACATAACCCTTCATAGGTCTACATTTCTACAATCCTTAGTATAGATAACATATTGTACTTTCTTTTAATATGATAGTGATAGTTAGTTTGTTTTACCTGAATACTAAGAAAGCATGTATATGCTTTTAAGTAAGCAACCAGTGGGACCGATGGCTTTAAGTCCTCTCCGCGGGATTAATGCCTAACCGAAGGGCAGTAAGCACATCGACTTGGTTTCAAACTTGGGTCCTCTTGGTCTTGAGACCACTGCTCTACCACTGAGCCTTCATGCCTCTCCTTCTCAAGAAGTATATAGTCTTAGAGAAGAGAAGTTTACATTTATGGATAATATTTGTCATTGTGCTTTGCATAATTTTGTATGAATATGTTAATAGCCAGAAGATCCATTTTGGTGATTATTACATCAATGAATGTTTAATATGAAGAAGTGATTTCATTATTTTCTCACTTTATGTATATATACAGCTGCAGCCTTTGGAAATATGATTTCTGATGTCGCAGGGATCGGGTGAGTTTTGCTGTGTTATTTCACTCATACAAATTATAAACACGATGTATGCACCAGTAGTGTTTGGTCACAAAGCCTAGTTGTTTGATTACCTACTCTTGTCTATGTAGGCTACTCACAGCTAATGTATTATTTGTACTTTTTTGTTGTTGAATGATACTCTTGAATGTATGAGTTCAGTTTGTTGTAGAAATGTATATCACATGGTAGCATTTACACACTTTTTTGCAGAAATGAATAAAGAGAATGTTAGCTTGTTTATTGTTTGGCCATATTATTGCAACGTGAATGTTGTGTATTATGATAAGTGCATGGACAAAGCATATCTTTTTTGTATTGTTTATAGATTGGCTGGTACTGTAGAGGCATTTGTATCAAAGATAGGTGTACAGATTCCAGTACTTACTCCTGAACAACAGGATCTTACAAAAATAAGATGGACTGCTAGTATGGTATGTAGCATATCTCTTTTGCCTTTATACTCTCATCTTCAGTTTTGGAAGCAAAATGGAAATTGAAAAGAAACATGTTAAATGTAGTCTCGTGTTGTTATCCTTATAAATGATACATGTAATTCTATCCATGCTTTCCTATGAATTGTAGTGTAAATATCTGCAATGTACGCTAGATAACGGCTATACACTCCATTCCGCTAGGACCCATCCACCCTGATGGCTCCCGACATATTATTCTCAGCGCTTCACTTGGAGACAGCGTATGTGTAGACTGATAGAGTATACCCACAGTCCTCTTAGGTTTCACATGCAGGTTGCCGTTCTTAGAATTTATGTCCCAGGATGGTATCTACATTTTTTTCTACAATTCATTTCTTTAACATTTCACTTGAGGAGGAGAAAAGTTTACAGCAGCTTAGTATTGCTAGTAAAGCCTTGTATAGATCTTTATATCATCTCAAATCAAAGAAATTTGACGACAAACTTTTTGAGGGTGTACCAAAACTGTACTTGACCTTTAAATTTTAGATATTTTGATTATTATTTCAATGATTTCAAAATAGCAATGTTCAATTTTGAAGTTCTAAATCAAAATGGAATGATGAATAATGAGGACTTTAAAGTACTGAAGTTATAATTGAAATTGAATTCTTTGAATAAAAAGAAAAATTGTTTATGCCATTTTTAAAATTGGCATTAATACACATGTATGCAGAAAATCATCCTTTAGTGGATAGTTATAGAGTCATCATAAGAAAATGCTATTTATTATAGGAACCAGTTTGTTCCTGTGTAATACCTATGGGAAATGAGAGAATTAATTAGTCAATGGGTTAAGATTCATGTGTAGGAAATATCTGTCTTTTGTATAAGATACTATGCCAATTGAGAACTTAGTAGAATTGTCATGGCTAGGGTTAAAACTGGATAAAGTATTCCCAATCAGATATTCAGGGAGAAAAGCAAGGTTTAAATTTTAGTTTGTCGAAGTTACATGTCAACTTGCTGAATCATCTGTATTACGAGTAACACTAATTCTAATGGTATTCCATTGTTTTCATATGCAGGCACGTGCTGTGGGCATTGCAGTAGGTTGCTTCATTGGAATGTTCCCACTTCTCTTCATCAAAACAAAAGAAGATATAGAAAACGAAGATGATGAAAAAGGGACGACGTAGAAGTGTGTCAAATTTTCTGAGTTACTATCCCTTTCCCTTTTAGAGAATTCTTCTTTGTACGGTAATGCTGCAAATAATACTAGTTTTATTTCTCCTCTCAACCTGTAGCCTGTGCTCTCTAGAGCTCTCTTTATATATTATGTACATGCATATATTGGCAAATTACAGTCGCAAGCATTGCTTAATGTTCTATCTTAGCTAATATAAAAGATTAGATTGTTATTTGGCATGTGTAATGTCTGAACATACAAGACTTCATTATTTCACATGATCAAATGCAATATTTTGCAATGTTTGCGACTGTGTTTTGTGGATCTGAACTTGTGTAAGATTAATACAATTTTAGGTGTAGTGTTTTATAATAATATAGGTGTGCAATATATAATTTTTGAAATGAATGTTGAATCTATTGTGATAAAATAAAGACTGCTGCTGGTTGTCCATTAACAGTTTCTAGCAAGTGGTAGGATGGATGCTTGTAGAGGTGTTGTGGTCCAGTGGATAAGTCTCCGGACTGTAAACCACAAGGTACAGATTTTGAATTCCTGTTGCAGCACTAATGTCCTTTGGCAAGATATTAATCTGCATTTGGCCCACTCCGTCCAGGTGAGGTAAATGGGTACCTGGCAGGGTTTAATTCCTTAAAATTATTGAGGGCTGTAATGGCAGCCGTGCTAAATCTAAATTCAAATTGATTATTATCATTAGGCCTATCCTCTATTCTAACAATAAGTTGGGAATGGTGATCACATCCTGTCTTGTATTCAGGGTTATAAGAACATTTTCACTTGGAAATGTTATATTGTTACTATTTAACCATACCATTGTTATCTGGACCTGTTAAGACTTAGAGTAAGTTTTTGTTTTCTCTCAGGTACTAATAATCAAAACTAAATTCGTAGGAAGTCGATATCTGTCTAATCAATATAACCTTGAGTACAAATATATTCAGTTTAATGTGATTATGTAAACCATGACCCTGTCTTATAAAGAGTTGGGATTCATCCAAATCAATCGCAAGTCCTCTTATCAATCGCAAGTTTACATATCTCTTATGTACATAGTTGCGATTTATATAAATCACAAAAAAAGTTGCAATTAATATCAACTCTTTATAAGACGGGACCCAGATGTATAATTATAAGATCAGGTTGAGCTTCTGTCTTCATAGATTATGTGACGATGGAGTGATGAATGTACTTTTAATATTATGCTTGTATCACATTGTTATGAAGCTTATTATACATCAAAGGGCAGCAGTGTTGAAGTTATGTAATATCATTCAGTGAAATGTGACAGAATCGGTGTAGGGCCTAAAGTTTAAGCTTTCCTGTCATAGCATCATATATCATGTGTTAAACACATTGAAATTCATTTTTTTTCTTCCTTATAACAAGTGAATGCAGTAGTTTATCTGTATACGAATGAGAGGCATTCATAAATCTGAATACGTTTGTGAACTGGGAATAGATCATGTTCACACTGGAGCATTCACACGCTTCCAAGAAGTTCCAGAAAGAGAGATTCTGCTCACAATCAAAATCTCACTTTTCTTGCACTCGTTTACACGCTGGAAAAGCTCTCACTAGCGAACACTCACCGAGATTATGACACCCGCGTAGTCCATTCCTGAATACAGACCCAAGTTGTGTGACCCCCATCCCAAGTATGGTGCAACTTGGGATAGAAAAGATTGATTTATATTCCACTATTGTTCACACACACAGCACTCAACCGTGTTAATGGTATTTTTGGATTCACATGCATTAAAAAAGTGAGGTTTTGATCTCTATTGAAAAATCAATATATTTAAATCTCAGTAATTGCTCAGTGTATGATCAAGCCACTTAAGTTACCGGTATTGAAATTTGTAGATGTTTTTACCCTGAGGCCGCTGGTGCTCATCATGTGCTACTATTTTATGTAAATTTGTGTATATCAATATTTGGAATGCAGCTTGCATACATCATTGATTGCTATAGCGCATAGAGGCGTTATAATGTGATATGCGCTATACAAGAACCAATTATTATTATTATTATTATTATTATTATTATATTCCAGAAATATGTATCAGTTTTGAATAATTTAATTGATACTGATAACAAATTGGCTACACAGGTGGCAGGCTGGCTGAATGAATGAAGGAAGGAAACTTGCCCATTCATTCAAATATTGTGTCATATCAGTCTATTATACACAGTTTCTGCTTCCTGTATGGTCAGCTGTAAATCAACTCTCTCTATACTCCATGAAGTGTCTTTGTACATTTAATTAGATTCTCATCAAATTCAGCATGCTTGATTGGCAATAAACAAAGGTACATGTATTTCTCTATAGAGGACTTAGAGGTGCAAGGAATTACACCTTCAATAGAAAGAAAGTCGTACATTAATAGTTCTAGGTGTCCTGTGTACACTTGGAACCAATATTCTTTCTACTGATGATATCATTTCTCTGTGACAGGCTTCCACTTACTTTACCAATGTCTTTTTGAGTATTTGTTCCACATAATGAGAATACTCTATATGGGCATATATTGGAAAATTCTGATATCCCTATATGTTCCGACACAGGCAATTAAATGTTTCACTTTATCACATCTCAAAGTCTTTCATATAGTTGTGCTAATTATGCATCTCCATAAAAAATGTCAGAACATTGAGATATTGTCTGACATGATTGTTTAAAGCCCGTCTGCACTAGTTTGACCAGGAGGGATTAGACCACCCTGCTGGTCACTGACAGGTGGTTATCTCATCAACTCAGCTCTCAATTAACATAAGAAAAAGAGAATCATGGGGGACCAAAGGGCACCGCTTAGGCATTGTTTTCTATATAGAGGGAGCAAGTAGCTACAAGTAGTGCAGTGGGGCTTTAAGGGGAAAATTGAATGAATTTGGTATAGACTCAAAAGACATGTGCATAACAGATTACCCGACTTTTATGGCTGGACAATGATATACAATCTACCTTGACACATTATGCTCACCTAAGTGAAAAGAATGATAGCAATGTTTATGTTGTAGGACGATTGGGAAGCTTCCTTGGGTATGTTGTCATCCCATGAAAATCCTAACCTTTGTCGTTGGTCCATTCCATACAACTTGTGTGAATTCATGTATTGTTGAAACCTGTAATGTCACTCTTCAGGCTTGTTCAGATATGATGTGGCAAAAAGGGGGCAGTTTTGTTCAATGATGACGTAACGTGCAGACCTGCCAACCAGTACGATTTAGTCGTATTTAGTACGATTTTTAGGAGTAAATACGACAGTACGATTTTCCTTTAAAAAATACGATTTAAAAAAAAAAATTAAAAAAAACGATTGTTTTTTTTTTTTTTTTAAATCTTATTTTGTGTGTGTGTGCCATTTTCAATGGCAAAATGCCCATTCTGTGTTGTAAAGTATCCTACCAGCATCTCACATTGGCAATTTGGGGATGTTCATTGGTTCATCGAACACACCAGTCATGACGAAATCATGCATATTCAACCAATGCTCCATAAAAAATGCTCGATGTAGGAACGGTAAGAGGCATTGATCCAGGTTTTTTTTAAATACAACTTTTTTCGGTAAAATACAACTTTGGGATTAAAAATCTTATTTTGTGTGTGTGTGCCATTTTCAATGGCAAAATGCCCATTCTGTGTTGTAAAGTATCCTACCAGCATCTCACATTGGCAATTTGGGGATGTTCATTGGTTCATCGAACACACCAGTCATGACGAAATCATGCATATTCAACCAACGCTCCATAAAAAATGCTCGATGTAGGAACTGTAAGAGGCATTGATCCGGGTTTCTTTTTAAATACAACTTTTTTCGGTAAAATACAACTTTTGGGATTAAAAATCTTATTTTGTGTGTGTGTGCCATTTTCAATGGCAAAATGCCCATTCTGTGTTGTAAAGTATCCTACCAGCATCTCACATTGGCAATTTGGGGATGTTCATTGGTTCATCGAACACACCAGTCATGACGAAATCATGCATATTCAACCAATGCTCCATAAAAAATGCTCGATGTAGGAACGGTAAGAGGCATTGATCCAGGTTTTTTTTAAATACAACTTTTTTCGGTAAAATACAACTTTTGGGATTAAAAATCTTATTTTGTGTGTGTGTGCCATTTTCAATGGCAAAATGCCCATTCTGTGTTGTAAAGTATCCTACCAGCATCTCACATTGGCAATTTGGGGATGTTCATTGGTTCATCGAACACACCAGTCATGACGAAATCATGCATATTCAACCAACGCTCCATAAAAAATGCTCGATGTAGGAACTGTAAGAGGCATTGATCCGGGTTTTTTTTTAAATACAACTTTTTTCGGTAAAATACAACTTTGGGGATTAAAGAATACAGTTTTTGAACTCCACAGGTTGGCAGGTCTGAACGTGTAATATACTTCCCATTTCTGTATCCTATAACACAGAGCTCAATCAATACGTGCAAGTCCTTTGTTGCACGCAGTTGCCATCCATTTACAAGTAATACAAAAACACAAGACAGTATTTTTGCGGTGGTTTACCACATCATATTTGAACAAGCCCTTAGTCAGTTTCTAATTGTATTTAGTTACATGTGGTACATTCATGGTTTAGTGGTAGAGTTTGAATTCATACCCATATTTATGTCCCTAGACAAGGTATTTTAAGTGCAATTGTCTCTCTTTAACCAGTTGTAGTAAAAGTGAAGATTGCAGGATCCATGCAATGTTCACTCTCCTTCAAAACGTGTATGCATGACTGCTGAGAATCATGTCTTCTGTTTAGATCTGTGTTGTGTCCACAAACTGATAGTTACCATGAACTGGTCTTTTGGCAAAACATTCACAAAAATCAAATATTGTGTGTTTTTAAAGTACAAAATCAGTGATTTTGGAATAAGGGAACACATTTTTAATTCAATTCCAAAATCCTTAGTAGAATACCATGAATAGGATAGGTATATTTTATAATACAGAGCCCTTTTGAAGTACCGGTAACTCTAAGGTCTTCTTTACAATCTACTTGTACATTTTCCATGTTTTCATGTTGAATATTGGTTGATATTAAAATCATGGAACAATAATTTGTTGCACTTCTGATACAGAAGGTTATAATATATGTTTCCATATTCCTTTGAAAAAGCATCCATCACTCCGTACAGATAATAATGGTAGGTACTACCCCAGGGTTTGTAATGTCTACAAGGAATTTCAGTGTGTTATTTACTCCACATAAATAGATTATTGTAACTACTGATGTGACTATTTATGCTAGTATTTATATACATACATGTACATCATATATTTTTTAGCAGTTTGTTTTGGTTTGGAGTTTCTATTTTGCCAAATATGCTTTTTCGAAAGATTCACATAATATTGATCTCTCGGTTTGAAATGGTTTCCCATCCATCAATATATGTTTGGTAGTTTTCAAGATCATTTTGGTATATAAATCCTTGATGTTGGTATTTTTGCCTGGTACTGTTTTTTTTTAAATAAATGGACTATATTTATCTGTATGCAGATATACAGGTACTGAGAGATATCCACAATGTACGGTCCCAGAAATGCTCCTTTGTGACAACCAAGATTTGACCCAAAACTCAAGTCTAATCCAACCCTTTCCTAACATGCCTAACCTTTTATCATTAATCTACTTTTGCCACACTCCCCCCAGTTGAGGTAAATGGGTACCTGGTAGGATATTCCTTGAAATGCACTGTGCGCTGGTAACGCTGCCGAAGCTAAAACTAGGGTAATAATTTCCTAAGCTCTTTGGAAGCGCATACTGACGTTACATCAAGAACGGAATATTATTATCTAACCTTGACCCTACCCTACCGATACTTTCCACTGATTGAACATGCACCATGCCCAAGTCTTGGTTGTCAAAAATTTCACGTGCTGGAAAGTGTGCATGGTGTATTGGTGTACACTGTACAAGGCGTGTAATTGAGAGTATGTAAACAATATACCATGCCATATGTACGCTGGTATTCTATGTGATAAAATTAAAGGTTAACATTTGTGAAATTTGTCTTTCCATATATATTAAAGATTAAATATTTGTGTCATTGACATGAAAAATATACCCAGTGTGACTTGATAGTTTATTTATTTTTACATTTTTAAATGCATAACCTACGACAATAGACTAAACTTTATAACAAATATGTTTCCTACACAGATTAACATAGGGATGTCAGAATTTTCCAATATAAATGGATATATTTTCTATGGAGAGAGAGGGAAAGAGAGGGAGAGGGTAAAAGGGAGGGGGGTGAAAAGGCAGATGACAGGGAATGATAGAGACTGAGGAAGAGAGAATCAGAAAAGGAGTTGAGATGGAGATGTATGTGCGTGTATGTGGGTGTGTAGGAGAGAAAGAGGAATGAGAAGGTAGAATGAGAGAGTAAGTCGTCATCAATATTGAACACGATCGTTTTAGATTTTGACATGCTAGGAACTAAGGCGTACGCCAATAACTCAGCATGGTACAATCATTCATAAAAATACGTGAGGCCTACAGTCATTTCCTAAACTATGTACACCCCAAATCTAGTTAACTTCAAATCAGTTTGGTTTATTAAAGATAATTGCGCAATGTTTACAACGAAAATGGGTCATGAAATAGGATCATCTATTTAAAAAAAGACTTCATAAGTTTTTAAGTACATAATCATTACGAATCAAATTTATAGAAGTATAAAGCTTTGAAAACAAAACGTTAATAATTATGCAAAATAAAATTAAAAACTTACTGAAATACTTGGCTGAAAATCAGTTGAAGTATCTTTGTAATTCAGTATAAAATACAAAAATATTAAACTTAATTATTCAAAGACACATAAATGATGTGTGAATCAAAGCGCAATATTGGATTTAAAAGAAATGAAACAGAAACTATATGTTTTGTAAAAAAAAAAACATAAAGGAAACTTGTGATGTTTCAGAGTTAATATAATATGATAGTAAAATATGAATTGGAATCTATTGCATCCTAGATGTCTTGATATATCGTAAAAATTAGAAAATATATATATGCCTTTTATCACACTGTATTGCACAAGTTTGAAGTTCCCATTATTTATCAATTTTGACATTAGGAGAAACCACGCATTTAACAGAACAGCCATGCCTATGTTCATTAGGATTTGATAAATTCCCGAAGAAAAGAAACGACCTCACTTCAGTCTATCAAACGGACTGTATTATTAAACACATTTTCTTTCTGTCCTCTGGTCTTCGAAATACTATACATCAATAACAAATGTTTAAAGAAATGTATTTTCTCTGTGGAAAAAATACTCAATATGATAGAAATATCGTTGAATCATGAATTACTTCAAAAGAAATGTAAGTAACATCCAAATTCGAAGTAACATACATATATTTTTCATTTTTTTGCACAGTAAAATTGGACTCACAACATTTCGAACATAAGATTTGTAAAATATCTAAACAAAATATTCATGTGCATCAGTCTAGAACTGACTGATATACTTATGAAATAAAATGTAAAAATGATTCAATTCAAAGCATTAGGTTATAGTTCTATATAAAACACCAATAAATGAATAGTAACAATAAGGTCTTATTTACCAAGGGTAGCCACATCAGCATTAATACACCTGTTCCTGGGGCCTTATATTTACTATAACCCTAGCATTGCCAGGTACCCTTTTACTCCTGGTTAGAGATCAATTTCTCTATGGCAGAAATCAGGGGCGGCGATTTCTTTTCATGACCGGGGGGACGAAATGCGAGGGACGAGGGAGCAGTGGCGTAATGACCAAAACGTTTTTTTTTTTTTTTTTGGGGGCAGAACAAAATCTGCATCACCACCATTGTTACATGTTATATGAAGGCCCCGCGGACTTTTTTAAAGTGGGGAAGGGGGCTAAAGTATTTACGAGCAAAGCAAGTGGAGCGTAAATTGGCGTGGGGTCCAGGGGCAAATTAGCCCTGGTGGGGTCAAGGGCGAAGCCCCATGAAGCTCAGGGTTTTAGGCATTTAATTAAGGTCAGATGAGCAACCAGGGGCCCGGCTTAGGGCCCCTGGTGGGGTCCAGGGGTGGAGCCCCCGGAAGCTCAGGGGTATTAGGTATTTAATTACTTTCAGATGAGCATATTTTGACACCTTATTTGTGTCACTGACATGCAGGTCACTAATTGAGTGGGGTCCGGCGGAGCCCCAGAAGCTTAGGGGTTTTAAGCATTAAATTACGATCAGATGAGCATCCAGGGGCCGCCTTAGGGCCCTTGGCGGGGTCCAAAGGGCAGAGCCCCCGGAAGCTCAGGGGTTTTAGGCATTTAATAACGGTCAGATGAGCATCCAGGGGCCCGCCTTAGGGCCCTGGTGGGGTCCAGGAGGCAGAGACCCTGGAAGCTCAGGGGTTTTAGGCATTTAATTACCGTCAGAGGAGCAACCAGGGGCATGCTTTATAGGGCCCTTGGTGGCGTCCAGGGGGCAGAGCCCCCGGAAGCTCTGGGTTTTTGGCTTTTAATAACGGTCAGATGAGCATCCAGGGGCTTGCCTTAGGGCCCTGGTGAGGTCAAGGGGGCGGAGCCACCGGAAGCTCAGAGGTTTTAGGCATTAAATTACCGTCAGAGGAGCAACCAGGGGCATGCACGCTTTAGGGCCCTTGGCGGGGTCCAGAGGGCAGAGCCCGCGGAAGCTCAGGGGTTTTAGGCATTTAATAACGGTCAGATGAGCATACAGGGCCTTGGTGGGGTTCAGAGGGCAGAGGCCCCGGAAACTGAGGGGTTTTAGGTATTTAATTACCGTCAGATGAGCAACCAAGGGCATGCACGCTTTAGGGCCCTTGGTGGGGTCTAGGGGGCAGAGCCCCCGGAAGCTCAGGGAAAATTATGCGTTTCAGCAACATTTGTAAATCACTGGTATCGAATTTGAAATATACCCTTTCTTTATTTGGGTGCCCCATCAGTACGCCAGTGCGAGGGAGCATAAAGTGAACGAGAGGGATGAAGGTGACAGAAGTGACTACCCTCACAGTTTTTGAAGTTTTGTTGTATTATAAAAATTATAGTATAAAAACAAGCAATATACTTTTGCACACTTCAGTTTTCTACAATATCTACATGTACATTAAAGGATGTTATGCGGGGAGCGTAGCTTCCGAGTGAGAAGATTTTGCATTTTTATTTGTCTAAACGCTGCACTCTTGGGCCCTCCAGAGCCTAAAAGTGTGTTGCAGTCTTCAGCCAGTATTTGCTATACATTTTTTGTGCCCCTAAAAAAATCGAGGGGGACGTGTCTCCCGTCCCCTGGGATCACCGCCCTGGCAGAAATAGACGAACGTGGGTAAAACAAATTCTCGAAGGGCGTAAGTACCGAGCGAGGATCGAACCCAGGACCTCTAGTATGAGAGTCAAGAGCCTTCATCAATATAAAACAGTGTCCACACAATGTAACATTTATATCACGGTTAAAACAATATAACTTTTCATACACCAGAGCCCTGTATTATAAAGAATTGCGATTGATATTCAAATCATTTGCAACTTAAAACTGATCACAACTCGTATTTTTTAAGGACACAGTTGCAATTAATTCTAAATTACGATAGATTTGATTGATTGTTTTGATTTAAAATACAGGGCCCTGAATTTCAAAATGTCTTCCCTACGACTCTTCTGAACAGTCAATATACCAAATTGTGAGGCAGTCTTATAGTCGGATTATGAGAAATCTTTTAACCAGGGACCGGCTCAATCGGCTCTTGTACTTTTTAAAACCAATTAAGTGCAGCTTCATGTGTCTCTCTTGTGTTCTTGTGCCCCACAGGGCCGTAGCCAGAGTTTGAAGTGTTTTTTTTTTTTGGGGGGGCCGTGCCCCCTGGCTACGGGCCTGGTGCCCCACCCTTCAAAGATTAGACCACACTGCCACCTGGAAGTATGTGACTCTCCGTTTTATTTGCTTGTCAGGGATTATCCGGGTAAAAATAGCACCTAAAAATGTGATAACTTGTTTAGGTTGCCAAAAGCCATTATGAAAAAACTGTTTCTCCTTTAAAGAATTGTGGATCGGTTTCTGCTTAAAATCAAAAGTAACCTGGATTTCATGTTGCTATTCATATGAGGCCACTTGGAACTGCAATGACAATTTTACATCTTGTCTATATAACCTTTCTAAACCTCATCGAAATTTCTCACACATCGTGGTCCTGCTTAATGTGTGTGTGATTGGGTTTTTACAGACGTGTATCAATCAGATATGATTATTTACGTCTGGGGACCGACCTTTAACGTCACCATCCGAAAGACGTGACTCAGTTTCGAACCTGCGTCCTCGGCTGAATCAGTTTGTAACTTCCACTTTTAGCTGGATTACAGGCGCACGCCACCAAATTGTACTGAGAGAGGCGGGAAGATTCGCCGGCAATTCGCTCGAAGATGTCGTTGACGAAGCTGCTTGACCATGTACGTAATTGTATTATCAGTATTCACATAAGTGTATCAGTGGAGGTCCTTAATTTTCAAATTGAACTGAAACAAAACAAAACAAAAAAGGAAATGAAATAATAATTAAAACAATTATGTAGGCCAATGAAGAATTATTGTTCTTTGTTTATGCTATAACTTTGATTGTTTCGCCATTGTTAATATTTCCTATCTGGCTGCCCATTCAATGAAATGCTGGTCTTTATTTAAAGGTGCAAACAATCTGTATGAATTTCAGGCTCGTCTTTTCTCTCCATTTACAATAACTGTCTTTACACGATCACATGGTGGAATGGATGGAAACGTCTGAGTGGCTGTATGCAATGTCTGACTGATCTAAAGTCTTGTCAAGGCGTGCTCAACCTTTTATCCTCGTCTTTCTTTCTTAACATATCAATCATGAACTCATCAAGCCCCATACTCGAAGCATCATCCTTAGCATCTCCAACAACATCCTTTGCGTTTTCGTCAACGTTGTCTTCATTTACAACATATTCATCATGGTCATTGTTTACATCGTCATCGTTTTCGACATCATCGTTTCCAACGCTGTCATTTCCTACGTCGTCGTCAGTTTCGACGTCGTCCTCTTCTCCGATCTCGTCATCGTTTATTACTCCATCTTCGTTTCCGATGTCGTCATCGTTTTCGACGTCGTCCTCGTCATCATTTAAATCGATGTGGAAGTCAGGATGGTACAACTCCCTTTTGTCAAGCATAGTGTCAAGCATTATGTCGTTCATGGCATTATCGTCGTTTGGATTGAATGATTGAGCTATTTTGTAAGAATGATTTGGTGAATGACTTGTATTCCATTTGATGTGACGGAACATTCTCCTGGTAGGTAACCATGGACTCCCATCGATATCATCAAGACGACCTCGAGCAGCGCTGCTCAATGCCGGCTCTAAATCACACTCTGCAGATAAAGGTTGGAAACAATAAAATATCGACTCGGTTTAAATCATTACAAATTCAATCCATAGTACAAAGAAAAACAATGCATGTACCCGAATGTCTATAAAATGATACACAAAGAAGGCCTATACCATTATACCAAACTGTACGGACAGATGAAGGTAGTTTTCATCATATACCAGTAGTCCCATAGTACTGAGAAATTGACCAGATACATTCACACTAATCCGTTCTTTCCTGATATTTATGTAACTAGCATTATGTGCATAAAAATGTAAAGCAGATTGTGTGAATAATACAATTGTACCAAGTTTGAGTGGAAATCCATATTTGTCCTTCATTGGTTCCTATATATATATTTTTTAAATTGATTTTGATGGGAATACGCCAAGAAGTTTAAATGTCGGAAAAATAGTCATCATGAAGTAAAGGGAGAACACTATCTTAAACATGAGTATTAAAGACCGCATTCCTTGCACGCCTAAATAACACGGACACTAGGGAAAAAATCAACCGAAGGCAAATCTAGTAGCCTCGTGATATATTTACTCAAATTGCCCCTCAGTTAATTTTTTGAATTCTTGTTCTATTCGTGTTACTTTGATATCATTTCTTTTGCCCGATTCTTTCTTTGTTCCATTGTTTTGATATACTCTAAACGTTCTTAATAGATTTTGTCTTTTAGGAAAATCTAAATGCACACCTGAATGTCTTGATGTGATACGAGCAATAGGTGATGGATCTTTGGGTCTAATCATCGGTGTTGGTTCAATGTTACTGTCGTTTCTAGGACTAGATGTTTGTGAATCAGGGTCTATGACGGGTATTGTGGAGATCTTGTTAAGCTGCCATGCGTGGTAGTCAGCAACAACGGGTCCTCGACATGACTGTCGGTGGTGTACGAACCAGACAACGATTGCCAGGATGACAAGGAGAATGACTACCGCACTGATCAGGACTATGGTCCATGTCTCTACATGAAGCGATCCCGTACTGGATAGGTTGTTATTCAAGGGGGTCTCTGTGAATCACAAATTACAGATACGATTTTGATAATGATCAAACAATTTGGTACCTGTATTACTGTACAACGGGATGAATTTTATAGAAATAATTACAGAGAATAGAAATAAAATATCTACCGTTTTTTAACATTTCCACATGGAAGATGCAGACTCTTTCCTTTTTCAAATCCAGGATTAATTGAATAAATTCGATGTACATCATCCAAGGGGAGGAATGTAAAATGTTTTTTCCATTAAAAAAAAAAAATCATATTCACGGGGATTGTTGACTTATTGCTTTATAGTATTAAAAAAAAATCTAATATGCAGCTCGAAAGCTGAAGTCGTTCAATTTACAAAAAGTGCACCAATATACAATCCCAATAGTATTGTGATTAAACAGCATTGAAATAGAAATGTATAGATATGAAATAAAAATTGAGCAGTCACATGTAAAATTCATATCGTTACTTTCCCCCGTTAAATTGTCATTCTTAGAATTATTCACCCCCTGGTACGCAGATACGAGAGAGCAGTATGTTTAAGAATGGTTGGCGAGAATGGCGACGAATTTTGTTATAGGTCATTTAGCAATACAAATGTTATCAATCTAGTGGCGTAGCTACGTTTGGGGCATGTATCTCCCCAATCGAATGGTGAAATAAATAGTGAAAAGGAGAGAAAAGGGAAGAAAGAGGGAGAAAGTACCAAAATAAAAGAGGAGATGATGGTACCTCTGCACCCTCCCCTAATAAATAAGACATACCACTTTCAAGACTTTCACATGTTTTTCCTGTAAATCCAGGTTGACAGACGCAGTACACAATACCCTCACTTGTTTCCAAACATACACCTTCATTATGACAGACAGTCGGACTGCATACAGCTGTGAAATAAAATAATGCACATGGATTTAATGATCTAAACAATATTAACTCTTTTCTTAAAAGATCTTTGATACGAAGCCAAATATCTATTGGATTTTCAAGTCTTTTTCAAGATTTCTAACTATTTCCAAGGACCCGGAAAATTCTATTAGATATCATACTTTTAATCATATTATCATGGCGTTAATAAAAATTGCCTTTCAATTAAAAAATCAGACTAAGTCTGCAGATAAATGATGATTAGGTATAGAGTAATACGTTTAAGATGTACATACCCGTAAGCACCAGAACGAGTGAAAAGCCACCACTTTGTTGTGTGATTGGTCCAGTAGTAAAGACCACTTTGATTGCTTGAGATGCTGTAAATGAGGGCGGTATCACAAAACCAGTAGCAAGGAGAATCAGATTCTCATCATCATCATCATCATCATCATCATCACTAAGCCTATCGTAGACAGCGAGGGATGCAGATGAAGTGTGTAAATGAAAGCTGATGAACGTACCCTTGATTGTAGAACCTTGGGTTCCATGTACACTCCATGAGCAATGGAGATTTGGCGGATAAGGGTTAGGGTAGTTGGGAGACTCGATCTTCAGCAGGTCAGTCGATTCGAAGTAGATCAACCCTCCACACTCTATACATTGGGTAATTGGAAGAATCAATCTAATCATAACATCCTGGATTAGAATGTCCATGTATAATAAACATGCTTCATTATGTGATAAAAAAGACTCGAATGGTTTATAAACTACGCAAATTATTATCTTTTGAATATTTGCATTATTTTGTCCATTTCATATTGTCTAACGGTTGAGAAAGATGAAATCAGTGGTGGATCCAGGAATCTCTGACCCGGGGGTGGAGGCACACATCCACAATTTGTGACACATTAATTTTCCTTGTATAACAGGTGTGCCACATTGCGTTTCGCTGGGGAGGGGTACGTGCCCTATACCCATCACTACCCAGGATCCGCGTACTAATTACTAGAAAGAGAGGTCATCAATATCTTGTTCTGTCTTGAGTAGGACTGAGTGTGGCATGGAAATAAATCGTTTAATAAAAGCTTCCACAAAAAAGCTCACAGACTTCACAAACTTCGATAAATATACACCAGGCATAATGACAGTTACCAAAGTAAACTCAATGCATACCGGTTTGTGATGTTGGCGTCGCTGTCTCGATTGATACACTTGATGTCGTCATGGGGACAAACGGTTCGAGAGTTTGGGATGAAAACGAAGAGTACAAGAGGGAGGAAAATAAAGAAGAGGAAGAAGAAAGGGACAGTAAGGATGATGATGAGAAGGGAAATGTTGAGGAGGGAGAGGAGGAGGGAGAGGAGAAGGAAAAAGTGGAAGAAGGAGGGGATGGTGTTGAGGTGAAGGGAGAAGAAGGGGATATAGAGGACCGAGGGAAATGAGAAGAAGGGGAAGGTAAGAAGGATAAATCTGAAGTAGACGAAGAGAAGAGAAATGAGGAAGAAGATGAGATGGGAGAGGAAGAGAAGGACGGGGAATACGAGGATAACAGAGAAGATGATAGGTAGGGTGAGTGAGAATAATCAGAAGTTGGTGATGTAAATAAGTTAATGGAACGAGTTGGATGTGACTGAAGATGAGAAGAAAGTTCCATAGACTGATTGAAAGAAGTGTATGAAGACAACGTTGAAGGAGACGCCTCTAGATAATCAGATGGCATGGTGCTAGTAACAGATGGGAAATGTATTAACGAATGAGAGGATGAAGGAAGACGGTCGATCGATTGTAAAACACTCAGTGATGTCGGTAGCAGACTTGTTTTCAAAGTTGTTGATGAAAGGAACTGCTTCGACTGGATTGATTCAGTAAGGACGGTATTAATAGAAGAAAGAGATGAGAATGAAGATGCTGTGAGATGAGATGAAGCGGGTAAAGAAGATGAGACAATTAAGAGAGTTGATGAAGGAGGTGGTGGTGGTGTTCCTGTATGAGATGAAAACGATGGATGAAATGAGACAAGTAACGAATCATGAATTACATTTTCATTGACAGATACCAATGGTTGTGGGCTAGACGTACGATACAACAATCCTGATGATAATGGTGATGGTAAATAAGCTTGTGATAATGATAATAAAGATGATGACGATGATGATGACAATGATGAGGAAAGGGACGAGGCAATTGGGAATGATATCGAATATGACATTGATGTAATGAGGGTCCGCGGTGTCCAAGTCGAATTTGAAAACGATGATGAATTGAAGTCAGTTTGATTCGGTGACCACTCTAAGGGAAACAAGATGAAAATTCAGAGAAAGAAGTTATTAACAACTACATACGACAGCAGATTTTCAGTTGTGCCACAGTTTAGAGCCTTTCGATTTTTTTCCCGGTAGGATAAATATACAGTTTAATCACAAGTAACTTACAAGATGTATTGAATCTGCAGTCAGTTGGGTTGTTTATACCATTGATTATATGAGAGCAGATACAGCTTCCTTATTATTGTTATGCTACCAGATATACACTCAGAAAGAAAAAAATAGTGGACTCTATTTATAGCTAGGATTTTCTACTTTCTACTACAATTTTTAATTGATGTTCCCATCCAAGTGCGAAAGTAAAACAAAAAATGATCTTAATTGATTTCGGAAGAGTATTATTTTTCTTTAAATTTACATATATTTTATTGACAGTGTAAAGTGTCCACTTTCTTGTTTGCTTGGTGTATATATGCTATCGGAAGTACAGTGAAAACAGCAACCAGAAACTATTGTATCACAAATGTTTTCCATAAAAAGATTTTGAAACTGAAAATGTCTCCTTTAAGTTACCCATTTCGCATCTTCTTCCGCTGAGCCCCTCGACACATACACAGCAGAATCCTTGATCACACTCCTCACAAGTACCCCCATTATAGCAGGGTGAAGACCAACAGTGAAGAGCTGTAACAATACAACATCAATATATCCATGGATACTGACAATTAACAATGTAAATCCATTTTTATATTAGGCAAATCAAACGAATGATATAAAAACAGCATGCTTATAAACAAAAGACTTGATTTCATTTGATTTGACAAGATTTATTAATATAATACAAATTAAAAGTTACAGCTAAAAGCTAATACATCTTGAATTTACAAGTACAAATGCAACATATAACAAAACATGCAGATAGTACGACGTGAATAGGAAATATACAATTAAGACGTTCAGTAGTGAAATTAGTATGATAAAATTATTTTTAAAAAGAAGAAGAGGGAAAAAATAAAAAGAACAAGGAGGAAAAAAGAATGAAAGAGAAGAAGACACGGTTATTAGAAAAAGAAGGAGGAGGAAACATGGTAGTAAATAAGATTTTACAATATTATTGATAAACCACTTATAAAATTCGGTATACAAGTAAACAAATTAGTGAGAGATCCTTTTTTGACCAGTGTAACAGTTGCAGATAAACTTTTGATTCATACAATTAAAAGAAACATAGAAATGACAAAAAATTATTTAGATACCACCTGGAAATGGCATTACACGAAGAAAGCTAACTAGAGCGACACCCCACGAAATTGACAATGTCGGTATCAAGGGCCTTCTTAAAATTTGTCAAATAGAACACGAGACACTCGGCCCAGGAGACCGACAATCTACTAGACCTACATGTCGGTTTTTTAGGCCAGAGAGCAGACAATACTAACGTGTTACACAGGTTGGTCCTGTCCACCTTTCACTGCATGTACAGTAAGCTTGTCCGTTCTCATGACTGCACTCCCCACCATTATTACATGGACTAGTATAGCATGGACTTCCTGAGGAGTGAAAATTACACCATAGTATCTTAGTCTTAAAGGGAAATCCAACCCTTGTAATAAGTTGATTTGTATGGAAGCAGAAAAATAACAGAAACAGAATGGCAAAAGTTTGAAATGAATCGAACCAATAGTAAGGAAGTTATGAATGTTTGAAATATGAGATCACTAAGTCTATGCGAGTCTCAAATTGGTAGTTTGGTTAATAGTGGATTGTGACGTAGGACGCGGATAACTCTCACATTTGCCGTGTACAAAAATATCACTAATTTATGTTTTTCTCGTAATTTCCTTTTTTCTTGGGGCACAGCTCAAAATATGTTACACCTAGCACATTATTATAGGTCCTCTAAGAAGAATAGACCCTCCTGAGCCATGAACTTTTGAAAAATTTAAATTTTTAGTCATTTTATATGTTGAAACAGATGGGAAAGTAGTCCGGCACTACATCACATTGATATTACCGCTTCAGCCATTTTGAAGTGCCCATACGTAAAGTGATTACGAATTTCAAAAATTCATAACTTTCTTATATTTAGTCAGATTTAATTGAAACTTTGATCAGTTTGATTCTCTGATTTTTCTGCTTCCGTTTAGAGTAGATGTCTATTTGGGTTGGATTTCCCTTTAATACGTAATTCCGACCATGCTGACCGTTGAAAGTCACGTTAATTAATAGGAACAATATATCATAACAGGGGTAAATGATATGACATCATGATTAACTCTTACTATTAAGTGACTGGGTGTGGTTGACAAAATTGTTATCTATCACTTATTCAGAAAACTTGCAATGTTGTATAAACACAATTTTTACTGCTTACAGAAAAAATTGTACTACAAACCACATAATTGCTATTGTCTTTAGTATCTGGTCTTGATGGCAATTCAAGAAACTAAGAAAAACAACCCACCACCATCACCACTATAACCATCACAACGACTACCAGCAGTAGCAACAAGTACAGAGAAGAAGTAACAGTTAGCAATATTACTATTCTGGGATATTCACTAATTTTGGAGAACTGTATCTTTTTTTAAATTAACGCCCATTTCCTTCGTGTTCATCGAATATTCGAATATTTGTACGTTGATACGATCTCTTTGGACACATGGCTATAAACAATAAAATTGTATGACACAAAAGAACTGTCTTATTGTCCTGACAAGTTCAGTTCAAATCCTAAATCAAATTTCTCCTTTTTTCCGCGTTCTAATCTTTATTGCAACACTCCCTGTTCTTGCCAATTAATGTACCTACCTTCTCTGCAGTTTATTCCAGTCCACTGATTTGTACATGAACACGTGTAGTCATCACCAGAGACCCTGCACTCCCCACCGTTCTCACATATATTATCTGTACACACTGTAACTGTGATGATAAGAACATGAACATGACAATAAATGATTGTGCTGTCTTGTGAAGTATGTTTTGATAAATAGATAGTTAAATAAAAAGGGAGTTAAAACTCCACATTCGCATTTGGTAGAGCAATCGATGGATTTAAATATCTTTTGCAATTATGAATAGTATTTCTTCTTCTACGCTCTTTGTTAAATGTGTAATGAATAAATAAATACCATAATAGCAAATACTATATGTCATGTGCTGAATAAGCAACATTTGTTTTTCTCGGAAGTTGTACAATTTTTGTCGTTAGCTGTACGCCGGCTCCGACTCATGCTGTTTAGGACACTGATGTTTACTAAGTATGTTATCTTTGGAGCGTCTTTCAATACAAAATCATAAAAGACATTCAAAAGGATGATAGTGTTCTTATAATGTTATAGCATTTATCCTATCCCGAAATGAAGAATAAAACAACATCCACAAGAAGAAATTATTCCGGAGCCGAACGTGGTATGGTAATATGTTACAGGCTATAAAGCACTTGCTTACTAGCCATCAACAGGTACATCGATCCATAAAGTGACTAGAAATATTCAATTTACAATGTATTCCGTAATTCCTGATGGAGGGGCGCGAACATCTATCACTCTCTAAAGATCAGTGGGCAACATCAAACTCTCTCCTCAAAATCCCTTTCCCCTCTAAATGATATGATCTCATGGTTACGGACTGGTGATAAAGAAAACCTAAATGTGTTAAATGGTAAAATCTGTTCAGATCGGATTGGCACCAAAGTTAATAAAATACAGCCAGTGGAGCCACTTATCAATAATCACGACGTGTTGACAGGCATAGTAAAATTGATTGCATACTCAAAACATCATACACATCATAGCAATCATATCGTTAGATGAAAACAGCAAAAAACAGAAAGTGCTCAACCTTTTTATTTTAATTGTTAAAGCTAAATTCATATGAACTACATTTGTTTTATTTAAAACTGGCAGTTTATATAGCACACATGTCCGTCACGTTGTGACGCTCCTGGCGCTGCCCCGATTATTACCCTGGCTTTAGCAAGGTGGCCATTACGGCGCTCTAGCATTTCAAGGAATAAATTCCTGCCAGGAATCAGATTATTTGGTGGGAACGAAATAGTCATTATTTGAAGTAGACTTTTGACGACCGATACGCGAAGTTTGAAAGCTACTACAACATAGACCCACTCCGATATACCAACATTATGTTAAAATGAGAATTTAGTTACAATATTTATCAAATATTATTTATACCACATATAAATACCAATAAAAAGGCAAATTCGGAATATGACAAGCATAACGGTTGGGATGATTCCTAATCTTGTTTTTAAAGAAATGGTTCTTAAAAGATTTGTTCTGTCAGACGATAAGACCATACCCTCGAGTATGATATAATTCGTAGTAATTATGTTTTATTGTAACATTGATGGTGCTACAGAAATAGCCATATGGTATCATTTATGTCGGGAAATTTGTATTTTAAGGAATGTTTGAAGAGAAAACTATTAAACCTTACTTCTGAACTTACCAGTTTGACAGTTCTTGCCGGTGTGTGTATTGGGACACACGCAGAAATAGTCAGTGTCATTTGCGTTACATATGCCGCCATTAGCACAAGGCGTTTTATCACATGGATTTTTCTCTGGGAGCACAAACAATAACAATTAGCATATTTATTGTGTCAGATAAATAAAGACTCAGCAGGGCTCGTTACAATGAAAGAGATTACTGAAGCGATAACAAGTATGAAACCTAATAAAGCGCCAGGGTTCGACGGATTAAGCGTAGAATTCTACAAAGAATTTTGGTCGGATGTAAATGATCTAGTTCTTCATAGTTTGAATGAGGCTTTTGAGAAAGGACATTTAAGTTTTTACAAAGGAAAGGCGTTATTACTTTATTATTTAAAGGTGGAGATAAACAGGAACTTGAAAATTGGAGACCAATAACTCTTTTAAATATAGACTACAAGATATTAGCAATGGTTTTGACCAAAAGATTACAGAATGTGTTAACAGATATTATTAATGAAGATCAGGTAGGCTATTTGAAGGGTAGAAGCGGTATTTATAATGCTAGACTAGTTCAAGACGTGATTGACTACCACAATTTAACAGCTAAAGATGGGGCAATTATTTTTACAGATTTTAGAAAAGCTTTCGACTCGTTGGAATGGATATACATTGACAAGTGTTTGCAGTTATATGGTTTTAAACAATCCTTTCGGAAATGGATAAAATTGTTATATTCAAATCCAAGCTTATCAGTTACAGTAAATGGATGGTTTACTAGCAATATTAAACCATCTAGAGGGATAAGGCAAGGTTGTCCCCTGTCTGCCCTACTTTTTATTCTGAGTGTCGAAGTTTTAAGTAATAGAATAAGACAGAATATAAATATTCAAGGTATTACTATCGGAACACAGTATACAGAAATTAAGGTAGCTCAACTGGCTGATGATATGACAATTTTTGTACAAGACGTTAAATCTGGAAGGAATGCAATAAATGTGATTGAAAACTTTGAAAGGGTATCGGGAATACATTTAAATACGAATAAAACTAAAGCTATATGGCTGGGTAAAACTTCTCCCTCAGAGACAATAAAGAATATAAGTTGGTGTGATACTTTTGTTAAATCTCTGGGTATATATTTTAGTAAGAATAAATCTTTGAGTATGAATATGAATTGGTCTCAAGAAAGATTCATTAAAATACAACAGCTTTTAAATTCTTGGAAACGGAGGAATCTGACATTTAAAGGGAAAGTAGTTATTTTAAAAAGTCTTGTGATTTCAAAACTGATTTATACAGCTCAAGTATTATCGTGCCCTATGGAATGGATAAAAGCGTATGAAAAGTTATTTTATCTTTTTATGGGGTAATAGAGCGAAAGTGAAAAGGAAAACATGATAAATACTCTTCAAAATGGAGGCATGAATATGGTCGACATGTGCACACAATTTATGTCGTTAAGAATAAAATGGTTGTTTAGCTTCCTGAGTTTGAAAGAACTCCAGGAAAAAAAAAGGAAATGGGCTATTTTTTTCGAGTATTGGATTGAAAAAATAGGAGGGATTAATATCATTATGAATTGTAAATGTTTACCAAAATATGTGAATTCTTATAGAGGAAAAATACCTGATTTCTATTGTGATTTACTTTATACGTGGTTTACAGTAAAGCAAGTAAATTATGTAAAAAATGTACAACCCACCTATGGAAGTGTTACGAAAGAAATGATTTGGTTAAATGGTGATATCAAATTTAAAGGAAAAGCATTGTTGTATAAAAATTGGATAAAATCAGGTATATTATTTTTAGGGGATATAGTGATAGGAAATAGATTCTTGACAGTCAAAGAATTGAAAGATAAACTTATTTACTATGATGGTAGATGGTTGAGTGAATATGCCAAAATACGAACCGCTATACAAAAAGATGGAGGCAAATTATAAAATATGGCAGACAAGTTTATGATTTTAAAGATTACAAACGTAAAGCAATGATATATTCTAATTTGAACTTGAATAATTTTGAATTATCAATACACTGTATTACTGTGAAACAAATATATACGGAACTCGTAAAATTAATTCAAAAACCATCTAGAGCGGTAGATTTCTGGAACGAAACTTTACAAACAAATTTTTCTATTAAGTGGGATTCTCTGTGGTTACTTAAATTGAAATATGTTCGTGATAATTACTTGATACAATTCAACTTTAAATTTATGTATAATATTTTACCAACACCTGTTAATTTATTCAAATGGAAAATCAAAGAAAACGATTCGTGTTATTACTGTAACAGACCTGGTACCATAATACATGTATTTTTGAATGCGAAAAGATTTATCCATTTTGGAACTGTATTGAAATATTATTATGTAACTCCTTGTACAGAAATTTTAAATTTTCACCCATTTGTGTCGTATATGGTTTTCATGACGCAAAGGAAAATGTTGCAGATATTAATTTACTACTTCATTATGCTTTATTTGCGATTTATAAAGCGAGTGTTGTAAATAAATGTAATAGAAATGTAGCAACGAAAGTAATAAGCAATATTTTTGTCTATATTAAAATACAGACTAGAAGTTGAAGAAAATAAAACTAAGACGACAGATGTGAATACCACTAAGTGGATGAAGATAATTCATGATTTACAGGAAATGTAAGTACAATATGCTTTCAATTAGATACAGATATATAATTTGATCTCATTAAACATGTGATTAAGTGTGTGTTATAAATATTTATGTATGATGTTATCCTTGATTTTGTATCTGAATAAAGATTTATTTCAAAAAAAAAAAAAAAAAAGACTCAGCAGTAATTAATTTAGTAGCATCATTCCAATCCAGTCATATCTTAAGAACATATAATTCAATTATTAATAAAAAAAACATTATGCAACCGATTCGAGTAAACTGGCCCCTGTGTTTTCCCTCACTATATGCAATATGATTTTCGCAAGTCATTTACTATGTTATCACTGCACAGTGCTCTATTTTACTCTATTTCCTTGTAGCATTTATGCCGATATTATGAAATATAATTGGGCTCTTACTCGATTTAATTAGAATCCAGTGGTAGTACTAAAGCAACTAAATTCTCATGGTGGCTGCAAAATCCCTCCAGATATACCCCTACTCTTTAATGTGATTCAACATTATACTTGTTATAGAATAACTACAAAGTAGTTGTTGGAGGCAATTATTCATGTTCGAGCGATTTTTAATAGTAACAATGATACTACTACTACTACTACTACTACTACTAATACTACCACTCCTAATACTGATGATGATCTTGATAATGATAATAATAAATATAATAATAATAATGATAATGAGGATGATAATGATGATAATAATAATGATGATGATGATAATAATATTCAGAAGGACAAAAAGAAGAAGAGGAGGAAGATTCGGAAGAAGGAGGGGAGGAGGAGGAGGAGAAGAAAAAGAAGAATAATAATAGCAAAAGCTAAATTTATAATAAGCACATATCCATCCCAGGGGTGCCTAGCTGCCCGAAGGCGCTCAAGCTAGTTTAAGGTAACGTAAAATAATTATCTTAGCAGAAATGCTTAAGATGAAATTTGAAAAAATCAAGAACAAGGAAAGGTGTGTCTGTGTGTCTGTGTGTGTGCGTGTGTGTGTGTGTGGGGGATGCTACCCCCTCTTCTTCCCATATATACGATTATGCTAAAATCAAGAAAGTTACTGGCCTTACTCTCATGACATTTGATTCCACGATAGCCTTCTTCGCAGGTACAACTCCATCCAAATCGATCCGTACTACAGGCTCCATTAATACATGGACTACTCGAACAGACACCTATATCTGAAAGTTAAATGAAGAAGAGGAAACATTCTGGTGTTGTAGAAAACATTCAAAATAGATACAGATGGGAATCCGTTTTGTTAAAAAAAAATAGCAATTGGGTTATGTTTACCCAGGAAAGCCACATCAGTATTGATACTGCTCCTTCTGTGGGTTCTGCGGTTATTATTATCCCAGCAATTGTCAGGTACCCATTTAACCTTTGTGGAAGAGTGGCAAATGTAAATGAACGTCGTGCCAAAGGACGTTAGTGCCACGCCGGGATTCGAACCATCAACCCTTTGATAGAGAGTCATGCGAATTAACCATGCACTATTATACCACGACACCTCTACAAATGACACAACAAGGAATGTACATGAGAACATACCGTATATCTATCTGTTTGAAGTCACTTTCAGCCCATTTAGTAATTACAACATGCATAAGAGTACAGAAATAATCACATGTGGTGGACTTTTTCTGTCAATAACTTGATTGCCGACAATTTCCAAAAATCAATCCGAGGCAAGTTTAATAGCCATGTCCACCATCCCTTGAATTGTGCAAATATGACAATGCCATAGCACGTAATCCGAACATGATTTCTAAAAGTAATACAACAAGTTCTTGAAATTGAAATCGAAACACGATCGCAAAGACCTTCGAAAAATCAAACTATGTAAATTTAGCCTCTTCTGAAATGTGTGAACACAACAATGACGAATAATGTAATCCGAACTTTATTTTCTATGATATAACCAATGGAGTATTGAAATTGCCCCCTCCATTGGTTGTTACGAAAGTCATTACGATTGCGTTTCGAATTCATTTTATGAAAGCCGTTGTGATCGAGTTCATATTATGAAAGCCGTTGTGATCGATCGAGTTCAGCTTAATAAATACAAAAAATTGTGATCAATCTCTCCACCAGCTCATATCTATCTTACAGATTGCTGGCTTCATTTCAAACCATTACAATCTGACCACATAGACTAAATGATGAAAGAGAGGAATATCCTTTTTTGTAATAATTGGGTTTTATTTACCCAGGGTAGCCACATCAGTATCAATACTGCTCTTACTGCGGGCAATGCAATTACGATTACCCCAGCAATTACTAGGTACTCATTTACGCCTGGATGGAGATTGACAAATGTGGATTAACGTCTTGCCAAAGGACGTGAGTACCGGGCTGGGATTCGAACCCTCAACCCTTAGAATGAGATTCAAATACATGACACACTGTACCTCGAAACCTCCACAAGTAATATAAAATATTGTACATTGTGTAAGACGTATTCCATCATGAATAATATGAAGTGTTAGCCCTGCATTGTTGATAATAAATCATGACCTGGGCTTTTCTCTTTTCTACTTTATTATACTTTTTTGTAGTATCTATACAATTGAATATACTATTACTTCGTTTTTTTAATTATCATGATTGTTAATAAAGTGATATTGAAACAAACAAAAGATTAATAAGAAAAGAAATATGCTTGTCGACTAAAGTATATCTAGCTCCTAAGAGCAATCAAAGACAGAGAAAACAAGGTGATACGAGTAGAATGTTACCTTCGGAACATGTATCTCCACCATACGTGCCTGTGCAATCACATGTAAACCCATCTCCATATGGTGTACAACTCCCTCCATTCATACACGGGTTGTTCAAACATGGCCGTTCTGAAGCAAATTAAGATAACGTATATTCCAAAGAATATCCAACGTTGTATTTGTATTTATTCAGACATTTCTGTAAAATATATGCCTGGGGATGCAGCAAATAGGTTTGAAAACTGGGACAAGACTGTATCCCGTAAAAAAATACAAACAGATATAACAAGATACATGATCATTAACATCTGACAAGAGAGAAATACATCGCTGTAGTAGCTATTAATCACTAAATTGTTCAGTATGTAAAGGTAGGAAAATATGCTTGATTTTTGACATTCTTGTTGATTAGTAATCGAACACCTACAGTTGTACAAGGCTGTAAATCGCAATAATGTTTATTTCAACTAATACGTTTTCGGAGTTTGTCTACAATCAATACGATTAACAGGAGTGCATTCTCATCAATGTGACGTTTAACCTTGCGGCACATGATTAAAATTTTAATTAGTTGACTATTTGGAAACTTTTTGTTCAATAACGATAAATCACAATATGTTACTTTTATTTTTGTGCTATTACCTCTTTCGCAAGTTCCACCAATGAATTCAGAATGACATGTACAGTTGAATAGAGCTGTTCCGTTGAAGATAGAATCAGGAAAGGTTGTACACGTTCCTTCGTTTAGACACGGATTTGTGAAACATGGGTCGACTGAATATTAATGGAAAAGAAACATAAGTACAACGTGATGAAAGTATCATGGCGCATTGCTCAGAATCTTTACTTTATTAATTCGATGATATTTCCCAGTTTATCTACAAACTTTTGAATCAATGAAATCAACTTTTATTTCATACAATTACTTAATAAACGTACCTATTTCACATGTTTCTCCGACGAATTGAGAATGACATGTACAATTGAAAAGAGCTGTTCCGTTGATGATAGAATCGGGAAAGGTTGTACATGTTCCTTCGTTTAGACACGGATTCGAGAAACATGGGTCGACTGAAGATTAATGAGAAAAGAGAATTATAAATGTCAAAACTAAATATTTAACTTGTTAGTCAGAGTACCCTGACATGTAATAGTAAGTGAGTAAATGAGGATCTGCAATATATCAATTTATATGAGTATTTACAAATATCAAAATTACTACATTTCTAAATTTTAAAACACTTAAGAGTTATTTTTATCGAAAATCCTATTTAAGGAGATTACTTCTTACCTATTTCACATGTTTCTCCAAAGAATTCTGAATGACATGTGCAGTTAAATAGAGCTGTTCCGTTGATGATGGAATCAGGAAAGGTTGTACATGTTCCCTCGTTTAGACACGGATTTGAGAAACACGGGTCGACTGAAGAATAATGAGAAAAACGAATACTAATGCCAATTATTTGTTTTCTCATTCATAATAGCATTGTCTAGTAATGATTGATAAAAATGAACACCAACCGATAAAAGAGTTGAGTCTCTAGGCGTATGTATACAGTCGTAGTGATCAGTTGGCTTACCTATTTTACAGGTTTCTCCAAAGAATTCTGAATGACACGTACAGTTGAATAGAGCTGTTCCGTTGATGATGGAATCAGGCAAGGTTGTACATGTTCCTTCGTTTAGACACGGATTTGAGAAACACGGGTCGACTGAATATTAATGACAAAAGAGAATTATCAATGCCAAAACTAAATATTTAACTTGTTAGTCAGAGTACCCTGACATGTAATAGTAAGTAAATTAAGATCTGCAATATATCAATTCAAATGAGTATTTACAAATATTAATATTACTACATTGCTAACTCTTAAAACAGATTTATTTCTATCGAAAATCCAATTAAAGGGGATTTCTTCTTACCTATTTCACACATTTCTCCAAAGAATTCTGAATGACATGTGCAGTTGAATAGAGCTGTTCCGTTGATGATAGAATCAGGAAAGGTTGTACATGTTCCTTCGTTTAGACAGGGATCAGAGAAACACGGGTCGACTAAAGATTAATGAGAAAAACGAAATACTAATGCCAATCATTTGTTTTCTTATTCATAATAGCATAATAATACTTCATAATAGTCCATTAAAGATTGATAAAATGAACACCAACCGATAAAAGAGTTGAGTCTCTAGGCCTATGTATACTGTCGTAGTGATCAGTCGGCTTACCTATTTCGCAGGTTCCTCCAAAGAATTCAGAATGACATGTACAGTTGAATAGAGCTGTTCCGTTGATGATAGAATCAGGAAAGGTTGTACATGTTCCTTCGTTTAGACACGGATTCAAGAAACACGGGTCGACTGAAAATTAATGAGAAAAACGAAATACTAATGCCAATTATTTTTTTTCTCATTCATAATAGCATTGTCTAGTAATGATTGATAAAATGAACACCAACCGATAAAAGAGTTGAGTCTCTAGGCCTATGTATACTGTCGTAGTGATCAGTCAGCTTACCTATTTCGCAGGTTCGTCCAAAGAATTCAGAATGACATGTACAGTTGAATAGAGCTGTTCCGTTGATGATAGAATCAGGAAAGGTTGTACATGTTCCTTCGTTTAGACACGGATTCGAGAAACATGGGTCGACTGTAAATAAATGTAAAGAAACACAAGGAAAGCGTGATGAAAGTATCATGGAAAATTGCTGAGAAGAAATATTTTATTAATTTGATAATATTTACCAGTTTATTTACAAATTTTGAATAAAAAGAAATCAAATTTTATTTCAAATAATTATTAAATGAACGTACCTATTTCACATGTATCTCCAAAGAATTCAGAAGGACATGTACAGTTGAATAGAGCTGTTCCGTTGATGATAGAATCAGGAAAGGTTGTACATGTTCCTACATTTAGACACGGATTCGAGAAACATGGGTCGACTGAAAAGTGAAGAGAGATAAAGAGAAAAGGAGATATATATTACAAATATGTATATGTATACAGAGAGAGAGAGCGAGCGAATGAGAGACGGGGGAAGGAGGTAGGGAGAGAGAGAGAGAGAGCTCGAAAGAAATTCAACAGTGTTGAATTGTTAAGGGCAAACAAAAGAGATGTTACAACAAATACAATATGATGAAAGCATCATGGCAGAATGCAAAGTAAAATACTGGCAAAATGAAAAATACGATACAATTCCTTTCCAAAGTCTTAATTTGAAGAAAAAAAGAAGAAGAAGAAAAAGTTTTTATTTCATTCAAGGCTAGTTATTGAACGTACCTATTTCACACGTTTCTCCAAAGAATTCAGAATGACATGTACAGTTGAATTGCGCTGTTCCGTTAATGATAGAATCGGGAAAGGTTGTACATGTTCCTTCGTTTAGACACGGATTCGAGAAACATGGGTCGACTGAAGATTAATGGGAAAAGAGAATTATAAATGCCAAAACTAAATATTTAACTTGTTATTCAGAGTACCCTGACATGTAATAGTAAGTGAGTAAATGAGGATCTGCAATATATCAATTTATATGAGTATTTACAAATATCAAAATTACTACATTTCTAAATTTTAAAACACTTAATAGTTATTTTTATCGAAAATCCTATTTAAGGAGATTACTTCTTACCTATTTCACATTTTCCTCCAAAGAATTCTGAATGACATGTGCAGTTGAATAGAGCTGTTCCGTTGACGATAGAATCAGAAAAGGTTGTACATGTTCCTTCGTTTAGACACGGATTAGAGAAACACGGGTCGACTGAAGAATAATGAGAAAAACGAAATACTAATGCCAATTATTTGTTTTCTTATTCATAATAGCTTGGTCTAGTAATGATTGATAAAATGAAGACCAACCGATAAAAGAAATGAGTCTCAAGGCCGTTGTATACTGTCGGAGTGATCAGTTGGCTTACCTATTTCACAGGTTTCTCCAAAGAATTGTGAATGACATGTGCAGTTGAATTGAGCTGTTCCGTTGATGATAGAATCAGAAAAGGTTGTACATGTTCCTTCGTTTAGACACGGATTATAGAAACACGGGTCAACTGAAGAATAATGAGAAAAACGAAATACTAATGCCAATTATTTGTTTTCTTATTCATAATAGCATTGTCTAGTAATGATTGATAAAATGAAGACCAACCGATAAAAGAAATGAGTCTCAAGGCCGTTGTATACTGTCGGAGTGATCAGTTGGCTTACCTATTTCACAGGTTTCTCCAAAGAATTCAGAATGACATGTGCAGTTGAATAGAGCTGTTCCGTTGATGATAGAATCAGGAAAGGTTGTACATGTTCCTTCGTTTAGACACGGATCCGAGAAACATGGGTCGACTGTAAATAAATGAAAAGAAACACAAGAAAAACGTGATGAAAGTATCATGGAAAATTGCTGCGAAGAAATATTTTATTTATTTGATGTTTCCCAGTTTATTTACAAACTTTTCATTAAAAGAAATCAACTTTTATTGCATACAATTTCTTAAGGAACGTACCTATTTCACATGTTTCTCCGAAGAATTCAGAATGGCATGTACAGTTGAATAGAGCTGTTCCATTGACGATAGAATCAGAAAAGGTTGTACATGTTCCTTCATTAAGACAGGGATCAGAGAAACACGGGTCGACTGAAAATTAATGAGAAAAACGAAATACAAATGCCAATTATTCGTTTTCTTATTCATAATAGCATTGTCCGGTAATGATTAATAAAATGAAGACCAACCGATAAAAGAAATGAGTCTTAAGGCCGTTGTATACTGTCGGAGTGATCAGTTGGCTTACCTATTTCACAGGTTTTTCCAAAGAATTCAGAATGACATGTGCAGTTGAATTGAGCTGTTCCGTTAATGATAGAATCAGGAAAGGTTGTACATGTTCCTTCGTTTAGACACGGATTAGAGAAACACCGGTCGACTGAAGAATAATGAGAAAAACGAAATACAAATGCCAATTATTCGTTTTCTTATGGATAATAGCATTGTCCGGTAATGATTGATAAAATGAAAACCAACCGATAAAATAGTTAAGTCTGTAAGCCCATGTATACTGTCGTAGGGAACAGTTGGCTTACCTATTTTACATGTTTCTCCGAAGAATTCAGAATGGCATGTACAGTTGAATAGAGCTGTTCCGTTGACGATAGAATCAGGAAAGGTTGTACATGTTCCTTCGTTTAGACAGGGATCAGAGAAACACGGGTCGACTATAAATTAATGAGAAAAACGAAATACAAATGCCAATTATTAGTTTTCTTATTCATAATAGCAAATGCCAATTATTCGTTTTCTTATTCATAATAGCATTGTTCGGTAATGATTGATAAAATGAACACCAACCGATAAAAGAGTTAAGTCTGCAGGCCTATGTATACTGTCGGAGTGATCAGTTGGCTTACCTATTTCACAGGTTTCTCCAAAGAATTCTGAATGACATGTACAGTTGAATAGAGCTGTTCCGTTGATGATAGAATCAGGAAAGGTTGTGCATGTTCCTTCGTTTAGACACGGATTCGAGAAACATGGGTCGACTGCAAATAAATGAAAAGAAACACAAGGAAAACGTGATGAAAGTATCATGGCAAATTGCTGAGAAGAAATATTTCATTTATTTGATAATAATTCCCAGTTTATTTACAAACTTTTGATTAAAAGAAGTCAACTTTTATTGCATACAATTCCTTAAAGGTCGGGTGATATCAAAATAAAGGTTGTTTCCTGTTGATGTGCAGGGCTGCATTCAACTTATATTTTGTTATTCATACATTTAAATATATTTCATAGATTTTTTGATATTTTTAAAAATATATTTTCTCAGACCTGCTAAGCTCCACCCTAAGAAAATACTCCAGGTCTCATTCATCTTGTGACAACATCTGTCAATCAGTTGTGAGCTAACAAGAGACAGTGGTATGTAACTTCCCCCAGCTCAGCACATGCTCACAAAAGAATTGCATTCTTTCATACCATGCTACAGCACGTCTGACATAGCAACTCCTATGTTAGTATTGTATGGTCTATTGTACCCTGGTGGTCAGCTCTGGTGAAGCTAAATACCACTGTCTCTTGTTAGCTCACTAATGATTGACAGATGATGTCACAAGATGAATGAGACCTGGAGCTTTAAAGCTTAGGAGGTCTGAGAAATTTATTTCAAAAAATATTTAAAAATCTATGAAACAAAATATAAGTTGTATGCAGCCCTGCACATCAACAGGAATCCACTCATATTTGGATGTCACCCGACCTTTAAGAAACATACCTATTTCACATGTTTCTCCGAGGAATTCAGAATGACATGTACAGTTGAATAGAGTTGTTCCGTTAATGATAGAATCAGGAAAGGTTGTGCATGTTCCTTCGCTTAGACACGGATTCGAAAAACATGGGTCGACTGACGATTAATGAAAAAAAAAGAGAAATACTAATGCCAATTATTAGTTTTCTTATTCACAGCATTGGTCAGTAAGGATTGCTTAAATGAACACCAACCAATAAAAGAGACGAGCTTGTATGTGTACTGTCGTAGTGATCAGTCGGCTTACCTATTTCGCAGGTTTCTCCAAAGAATTCAGAATGACACGTACAGTTGAATAGAGCTGTTCCGTTGATGATGGAATCAGGCAAGGTTGTACATGTTCCTTCGTTTAGACAGGGATCGGAGAAACACGGATCAACTGACAAATAGAGAAGAAACGAACATACTTACATACTTAAATGCCACCAAAAGGTTGATAGTATATTTAATTTCAGTTATTAAAGTTTGTTATTCATGCGACAGAAACAAATATTGTATTAATGATGACATTATAGTGGCTTTTTGTATAGCGTTCATGTCTGTCACGCAGCGATGCTCCCAACACTCTGTGGGGGATGAACACCAATTCCTCACAGTTTCAGTCAATTGTTTGAACGACTCGACTAGGACATCTTTGCCTTGTCATAGCATCACAACGGCTGAAACAAATAATACAATATTATGAAAACGAATGACATAAAAGGAATTTATCGCTTGAACTCATCTGCATAGCATTCAACACGTTGTCATTTTTCTTACCTGTTAAACAGTTGTCTATACTGAATTCTGAGAGACAATTTCAATTAAATTGAACCATTCTATTTACAATAGAATCAGTTAGAGATATATATGTTCCACTATTAACACAAGGGCTTGTAAAGCATGGGTCCACTATTAATTGTAACAGATGGTCAACTTAATAGGCAAAGTTACATGCCACTTTCTCAAGTTAGCTCATTGATGGCTGACAGAGGATGTCACAAGGGGAATGGGATCTGGAGGATTTTTAGAATGGAGCTTAGCAAGTTTGAAAATAAAATATTTAAAAATCTATGAAACACATTCAGAGGGTTACATATCAAAATATTAGATGTATGCAGGACTACACACCAACAGGAATAAACTTGCATTTGGATGGCAGGGGCCCTTTAAGAAACCAAAGTATTAATTTCTTTTATTGATTCGATAAAGTAAGTGAAACAGAAAATGATATTTTTTCAAGTAAAGATGCAATATCTGATCCATGCTTTACTTTGAACAATCTCTGCATGCTTTGTTCCTTCGTTTAGACAAGGATTCGAGAAACATGGATCATATGCAAAGTAAAAATGAAAAATCACTTCACGAAACAATTGAGAAGTTATTCTCTACATATAAGTATATTAAAGACTCGCAGACACAAATCATTTCTAAAGAAGGTTAGCATGTTCAGTCAACTAAAGAATGATATCAAATGTTTCATACAATGAAATAGAAAACAAATCATTACATTTTTATTTTTTAATGTACTTCCTTTCATAAATGTATAACTACATATTTACCTATTTCACATGTTTCTCCAAAGAATTCTGAATGACATGTACAGTTGAATAGAGCTGTTCCGTTGACGATAGAATCAGAAAAGGTTGTACATGTTCCTTCGTTTAGACACGGATTTAAGAAACACGGGTCGACTGAAAATTAATGAGAAAAACGAAATACTAAAGCCAATTATTTGTTTCCTTATTCAAATAAAGCATTGTACAGTAAGGATTGATAAAATGAGTACCATCCGATAAAAGTAAAGTAATGAGTCTCTAGGCCTATGTATACCATCGTAGTGATCAGCAGGCTTACCTATTTCACATGTATCTCCAAAGAACTCAGAATTACATGTACAGTTGAATAGAGCTGTTCCGTTGATGATAGAATCAGGAAAGGTTGTACACGTTCCTTCGTTTAGACACGGATTCGAGAAACACGGGTCGACTGCAAATAAATGAAAAGACACACAAGTAAATCGTGAAGAAATGAAAAATTGCTGAGAACAAATATTTTATTAATTTGATAATATTTCCCAGTTTATTTAAAAACTTTTGATTAAAAGAAATCGATTTGTATTTCATAAAATTCGTAAATGAACATACCTATTTCACATGTTTCTCCTAAGAATTCAGAATGACATGTACAGTTAAATAGAGCTGTTCCGTTGACGATAGAATCAGAAAAGGTTGTACACGTTCCTTCGTTTAGACACGGATTTGAGAAACACGGGTCGACTGAAGAATAATGAGAAAAACGAAATACTAATGCCAATTATTTGTTTGCTTATTCATTATAGCATTGTCCAGTAATGATTGATAAAATGAACACCAACCCATAAAAGAAATAAGTCTCAAGGCTTATGCATACTGTCGTAGTAATCAGTTGTCGTACCTATTTCACAGGTATCTCCAAAGAATTCTGAATGACATGTGCAGTTGAATAGAGCTGTTCCGTTGACGATAGAATCAGGAAAGGTCGTACATGTTCCTTCGTTTAGACATGGATCGGAAAAACACTGATCAACTGTAAAAAAGACAAGAAACAAACCTACATACTTATATGGCACCCACAAGGTTGATAGTATATTAGTTTCATTTTTTATTTTTTTTTTATTCATGAGAAAGAAATAATAACTGTATTAATGCTAACATTATAGTGGCTTTTCGTATAGCGTACATGTCTGTCACGCAGCGATGCTCCTAACACTCTGATACGGAGTTTGCGTTAGCCAAGTTGGTTTTACGACCAATCAACCAAGCATATCTTTCCTAACGGTAGCATTAAATAACCTGGGAGAGTATCAAATGTTGCCAAAGAACACTAGCCCAAACGGGGGCCCGAACCCAAATTCCTCGCAGTTTCAGTCAAATGTTTGAACGACCCGATTTGGACATCTTTGCCTTGTCATAGCATCACAACGGCTGAAACAAATAATACAATATTATAAAAAACGAATGACATAAATGGAATTTATCGGTTAAAATCATCTGCATAGCATTCAGCAGATTGTCATTTTTCTTACCTGTTATACAGTTGTCTAAAATGAATTCTGAGTTACACAGGCAACTAAATTGAACCATTCTATTTACAATAGAATAAGTTAGAATTACACATGTTCACCCATTACCACAAGGGCTGGTAAAGCATGGGTCCACTGTTAAGAAACCAAAGTATCAATTTCTCTTATTGATCTCGATAAAGTAAATGAAATAGAAAATGTTATTTTTTTCAAGTAAAGATGCAATATCTGATCCATGCTTTACTGTGAACAATCTCTGCATGCTTTGTTTCTTTTGCATGTTCCTTCGTTTAGACAAGGATTCTAGAAACACGGGTCATCTGCTAAGAAAAATGAAAAATCACTTCATGAAACAATTGACAAGTTATTTTTTAAATAATGTATGTTAGAAACTCGTTTGCCACTATTTATTTCTAAAAAAAGGATTAGCATGCTCAGTTTACTGGAGAATGATATGTTCAATATGATGAATACAAAATAAAACAATAAATATATATATTTCAATGTATTTCCTTTTACAAATGTCAAACTATATTATTTACCGATTTCACATGTTTCTCCAAAGAATTCTGAATGACATGTGCAATTGAATAGAGCTGTTCCGTTGATGATAGAATCAGGAAAGGTCGTACATGCTCCTTTGTTTAGACAGGGATTCGAGAAACATGGGTCGACTGGAAAGAAGAAATTGAAAATCATTTCATGAAACTATTGAGAAGTTATTCTTTACATATATATATATATGTTAAGAACTCGTAGCCACAGTTCATTTCTAAAATAGGTTAGCATGCTCAGTCAACGGGAAAATGATATCAAATGTTCAATACGATTCAACAGAAAACAAACATTTGATATTTGTTTTTCATGTAGTTCCTTTCATAAATGTCAAACTACATTATTTACCGATTTCACATGTTTCTCCAAAGAATTGTGAATGACACGTGCAGTTGAATAGAGCTGTTCCGTTGAAGATGGAATCAGGAAAGGTCGTACATGTTCCCTCGTTTAGACACGGATTCGAGAAACATGGATCGACTGAAGATAAATGAGAAAAACGAAATACAAATGCCAATTATTTGTTTTCTTATTGATAATAGCATTGTCCGGTAATGATTGATAATATGAAAACCAACCGATAAAAGAGTTAAGTCTGTAGGCCCATGTATACTGTCGTAGTGATCAGTTGGCTTACCTATTTCGCATGTTTCTCCAAAGAATTGTGAATGACACGTGCAGTTGAATAGAGCTGTTCCGTTGAAGATGGAATCAGGAAAGGTTGTACATGTTCCCTCGTTTAGACACGGATTCGAGAAACACGGGTCGACTGCAAATAAATGAAAAGACACACAAGTAAATCGTGAAGAAATGAAAAATTGCTGAGAAAAATATTTTATTAATTTGATAACATTTCCCAGTGTATTTAAAAACTTTTGATTAAAAGAAATCGATTTGTATTTCATAAAATTCGTAAATGAACATACCTATTTCGCATGTTTCTCCAAAGAATTGTGAATGACACGTGCAGTTGAATAGAGCTGTTCCGTTGTAGATAGAGTCAGGAAAGCTTGTACATGTTCCTTCGGTTAGACACGGATTCGAGAAACACGGGTCAACTGAAATGAGACAAATACAAGGAAAAGGGGAGGTTTAAAAATTTGCGATCAATGCCTTTATGTATGTCATGCAACTCGGGATTTGAAAGAATAAATATTCTGTACCCCCAAAAAAAAAACACAACAAAAACAACTAACTGTGACATGATATAGAACTACATAATTACAATGCATTATCAGCCTAATAACCATTTCCACTTCATGGCAGTTTGACTTTTTTTTTAAATGTATGCAAATACAAGTACAATAGAAAATCTCTGTTAGGCGTAGGTAATTTGCTCGTATAATAATAAATATAACAATTGGGTCTTATTTACCAATGACAGCCGCTTTAATAGTACTGATACTTTTCTTCCCGAGGACCCAGCAATTATTTTTACTTCAGTAATTGTCAGGTACCTATTTACGCGTGGGTGGAGAGTGACAAATGTGGATTAATATCTTGCCAAAGGACATTAGTGCCGGGTCGGGATTCGAACCCTCAACCATTGGATTGAAAATTAATTGAGTGAGCCACTACAACACGACACCTCCACAAAATGCCTCATAAAATGAGAGAGTGCAGGCAAAGCTATATGAAATTGTCAAAACAAACAAATAAAAGACCTTAGCAACTCACCAATATCACAGTTTTGTGTAATAAATCCTTGTTGGCATGAGCATTGGTATCCAGCCTTCATCAGTAGAGTACAGTTACCATCATTTAGACAGGGGTTGCTATAACATTCGTTGCCTTTGGTTTAACAAAAGTGGAGAGGAAAATTATTACATTATAAACTTTAGTTCATTCTGATTAGAAGAAATATTGTTTATCAGTAATGTGCCTATTCAAAAGATGATGATGATGATGATGATGATAATAATACTAACAATAATAGTAATGACAATATTATCAAAGCGCACAAATTCCATCTCGAGATGCTCAATCTTCAGTAGAGAAACCATTATAAAACCGAAAATAGAAGTTCCAAATAGCGTGAACTAAAAACTCAAATTGTGTATAATACAAGAAAGAATAGATGAGGATGAAAACTTACTTCTTTCACAATTATAATCAGTGAATTCAGGAAGACATGTACAGTTGTAGTCTGATGTGTCGTTCGGCTCAACGCCCAATATAGGATTACAGGTTCCTTGGTTTTTACATGGCATACTCGTACATGCGTCTTCTGTAAAGGAAAATTAATAATGTAAATAATATCTGTTTATTTGCCTCTTGCTATTCCGTTGTGTCACGTATTACCGTATGTAATACATTCAATAATTACTATTTCAAGTTTTGGCATATCAATAGGACTATTATTCAGACCCATCGATTTCATTGGACTGGATACAACTGTGCAAGCAGTGATGTCCTTTAAAACAAAATGTAGATCTTCATAGTGGTCGAAACACACCTATATTTTGTTGTTGTTGCAAAAAGTAGTTTAATTTATTTAATGGTGGTAAAATGAAAGAAAAAAATGATATCACAGTTTGCCTAAGACTACTAGTACATGTACTTCTAGTAAATAGTCTTATATCACAGGAGATCCCTAACCATTCAAGAATAAAAACCAGGGATGGTTAGTAAATTGTCGTAACTTTATAACATGTGACTCCTAACCATTCATAAATACATAGATAATTACTAAATAGTCTTAAACCTACCGCAAACTATACGATCGGACTACGAGCTGATTTTGAAAGAATTCGCATTAGCGTTTGATATGAGCATTCAAACATGTAAAATCTCATGAACGAGGATCTGAATAATCATATTACTAATAAAATCTAAATTTCAAGGGATTTTTAAACTTTCTTGGCGTAGGAAAAGCTAAATAGGCTCAGAATCGTAGTGACGTCAGATCAGTAGTGCAATAGTCTACGATTTGATTCTGACGAGAAGGTTTGAATGAACTACAATTCCAGAAGATGATGTTTGTTTAGATTTCATTTTTTAATGTAATTCCCATTTATTAAAAAATGAGATCGCAGGAGTAACGTTGAAGCCCCGGTCACAACGGATCGTACGAAATTTTGTCGTGGTAAACCCATCAAATATATGTCGTGGCCAGATCTTGCAGCATGCCCAAAAGTCGTGGGTGTGTCGCTAGTCAGTCGTGCGACAGTCGTGGGACCATCGTGAGTTGTCGGATATTGTCGGGGGGGGGTTGCTGGTTTTCACGTGATCAGGTCGCGGTTTACTCGCTCGCGCGTCCGATTCCCGATTTTATAATGAGGCCTGGTCTGTTGCCTGCCATTTGCTCTCGAGATCTTTCAGTGGAAACAGTTTTGCCCGAATTTAATCCAAGTTTGTATCCAGGATGCCTCCCGAGAAGAAAACCCCTCAAAAAACGAAAACATGTTGCAAGACGAACGCAAAACGAACGCAAGACGAACGCACGACAGAATTGCAATGTTGTGCCACAAAACACAAGACACAGATACCACACAGGAAGAAACAAAATCGTGGAACAAAAAAGGTGCATGCCAAATTTTGTCTCACGACGGCAAGTCGATGCCACGATGCTCAAAATTTCGTAGGAATTTCTTGCGATGACCCCCGATGACACACGATTTGCCCAATTCTTCTGTCGTGTCGTTGCACAAATGCGTCGTGGGTTCGTTGTGACCAGGCCTTTAGGGTGCGGTGGGTATTAGCTATATCACAATTGCTCATTAGTCATTCATGAATACAATTAGATAACCAGGGTTGGTTAGTAAACAGTCTTACCTATATCACAGGTGATCCCTAACCAGCCAGGGGGACATACACATAGGTAACCGGGGTTGGTTAGTAAACAATCTCCTTCGTTCTTGCATGGGTCGCTCAGACATGAATCCTCTGTGAAGAACCATAGAAAGATTTAGGACATTGTCTTTATTAGCCTACATTAACTGAGCAACTAAAGTCTCAGAGTCATGTTATGAAAAGAGGGAGGGGGGTAAAAAAACTGTGTCAATAATTCGTATTTGGCATGCATCCACTACTGTGCATTTTCTGGGTACTCTTTTTGGGTCTGGAATGGAAATACCCTCCATGCAGAAAAAAAGATGGATAAATAAACAACAAATGTAGGTCTTCATAGGTTTTATATAAGCCATTGAGTGTCTTATTAATATAACGTAAACTTTGAGGCAAGACTAATGCTTTACTCACGGATTGAATTCCAAAGGGTTATTATCATTATTATCATTATCATTCATATAACATGCACTTTATTGTACTACACTGATACATGTATCCAAACTTAAATTGTCAAAATATGTTGTCAGTAACAAGTTTAATTTCCCCAAAAGGGGAAAATAATGCAAAGTAAATAGAAAGAAAAATTATTATTATTATTATTATTATTATTATTATTTTTTTTTTTTTTTTGGGGGGGGACAAATTTCCACAAATAATAAATGTTAGCCTTTGACACAATACAACACAATAATATGTGATGTTTACAAACCAATTTGACAGAGATCTCCTGTCCATCCGGGGTCGCACGAGCATGAGAAATTTGTTAATTCTATGTTGATACATGTGCCGTTATTCTGACACTGGTTAGGTAAGCATACATCATCTGAAAAGACAGTATGAACATAATTTACGCGGGATCTGATGACATTATCACTTTCGACACGAATTAGCGAACACTATGCTTTCACACCTTATGCTTATCGGCCAATGAACACATCAAAAATAAATGAATGATCAGGTAGTATTTACTAAATGTTTTGTACAAAATTGAAAACTTATCTTGTTAGAAAGCATTGAATGTATTACATTTATATTTTTCAACTATTGTTCTTCAAGTGTTTTATCATCGTTTAAGTGGTCCTTATACTGTGTTGCGTTAAAAATAGTGAAATGCTTTGTAACTTCAAGGAAACGGCTCTATATGAAATACTCTGCGGAATCGAAGTTACATTTATCAGAATAAGGAATTTTTAGATGCGAGTGAATAAGTGACAATTGACAAATTCCAACATGTCACGAAATGGAAATTGATTTAATCGCTAAATTGTTCAGGGTTAAATAGAAAATGAGATACCTTCTTGGCAGAATTCTCCCACTCGTCCCTGTTGGCAAGAACATGTGATGTTTGTATCTCCAACATATTGACATACACCATTGTATTGACAGGGCATAGAGTAACAGAGATCAACTGCAATTAATCAAACAAGAAATCATTTTAGAAAGTGTAATTATATTCTACAGCTGCTTAATTCCTTTTGAGAAATTCTAGCTAATATCTGCACGCTAATCATTGTATAGGCATACGTGATTGTAGGATATTCTTGAAGACATGTGCATGTACATGTAATAGCATACATTGTAGTTTTGTCATTAAGAACAGAGAATTGATTACAGAACACACCTGGTACATATGAATGATATGAAGGAGTAGTAGAATTAGAAGTAGTAGTAGTAGTAGTAGTAGTAATAGTAGTAGTAGTAGTAGTAGTAGTAGTAGTAGTAGTAGTAATAGTAGTAGTAGTAGTAGTAGTAATAGTAGTAGGTAGTAGTAGACGTTATTTGATAACTTGTTTAGCATGAGGCTAATCTGCCACAAGCCTGAGGCCCATGAAAATGTCTTTAAATTATCAAATGATTTCTGGTAACCCCGTCAAAGTGTACTTCCCGTGCTTCCTAGGCATGACATGTTATCTACACTAGTCTTAATCTCAACCCACTTGGAGTAAATACAAACATGACAGGGTGAACTTTGAGAGTAAGCAGCTAAAGAACGAATCGTGATGATCCTCGTTAATTATATGAATAAAATCCAATGTTCAAAAGAATAAAACAAAATATATTACCGTGCAGGAAAGCCGAGTGATAAAATAATAGTTCGTAAACAAAACCGTTGAGACTGCGAAACGCGGATGGATATAGCGGAAATGCGATGGGGTTACAGGTGATACTAGGAGGAATAGCAACTGATCATGTATGATGAGATACGGGTATTACAGAACCGAAGGAGAAAGTTCAAGAGAGGGACAGAGAGAGAGAGAGAGAGAGAGGGGGGCAGACTGAGATGGTATGGAAGAAATTGGAATATCAATCATCTCCGATTCAGTCAATCATCTCTTCCGTGGAAAAATGATTATTGCCACGGAAGAGATGATTGGACTGAATCGGAGATGATTGAAGGGTGATTGATCTAGATACAATACAATACAATAAAGTCATTTATATAGCGCTCTTACAAGCTAACTGTTGTTTCACAGCGCTTTACATACAAAGTTATAAAAGAATCTATTGTTGATCATGGACAAAGAGGAGAGTTTTGAGACACTTTCGGAATACATCCAGCGAAGGTGATGAACGAATAAAACGTGGAAGCTCATTCCAGAGTCGAGGAGCGCATGCCTGGAAAGCATTGTCGCCAGCGTTGGTGTATGTTCGAAGAACCTGTAGCAGGGTGGTGTCAGTACAAGAGCGAAGGCCAGGACGAGCAGATTGGTAGGGTACGATAATATGATGGTGAGCGATAACGAGATACCCCAAAACTTTCGTGAGGGAATTACAGGAAGATGATGAGGAAATACAGGAATATGATGATGGTAATGATGCTGGCGATAAACAACGATGATGATGATCATGATCATGAAGGAATGGAAGGTGATGCTGATAGTCGTGACGACAATGATGGCGACGATGAAAATGATATACGCTAATGAAGACAAACAAAGCGCTATACAAAAAGCCACTAATACTATATTATATCATCACTATTATCATATCTATTACATTATTACTTCACTACAGTAACTACGATCGTTATGTATATACTGTAAACATATTATCATAAAATCATACCTACGACAGTGATTATTATTGAAAATGCATTTGAAAAAGAAATTGTTTACTTACCCTTTTCACAATTGATCCCTCTATATCCCGCATCACATTGACAGGTGTAATTATGAGTTAAAGGCATATACATGCATGTTGCTCCATTCATGCACGGATCAACCAATACACAAACATTCTCTGTATCACAAGAAGAAAAGAAAAGTCAAAAATATGAAGAGATTCTAAACGCAATTAGAAGTTCACTGAAATATAGGAGACGCAACTTTTACAAAGCGTTAGAAAAACACTTTAAGCTATGAGGGCGCACTTCCTCTTGACAAAATTAGGCACATTCATTTTATGATCTTCATACACTTGCTACTTCTCGTCCTTTTCAATATCCCTTCTCCCACTTAACTTTCTCTTGCTTATACATGTATTGTGTCTATTCTCATATTGAAAATTATTCAAATGAAAATGATGATAATGTTATCCTGTTTATGATCTAAGGAGTCCTCATATCCTCTCGTCAAGAACTCATGATATATTATGAAGTTGAAGAACAACCATTTATAAACCTGGGTGACCAGTTATTATTAGATGGATAGTTATTATTTTTATGATTATATTTTGCAAGCAACAGACAAAATTATTATTTTTGTGGCTAGGACAATAAAATCCGCCTACTTACCAAATTGACAGATATCTCCCGAATATCCGACTTCACAGCTACATGTAGTTTGTGATCCATTGACAGTACATACCCCTTCGTTCAAGCACGGTTCGTCTACACATATTGTATCAACTACAGAAAAAATACAAGTCGAATGTTATTATTACTATTATTATTATTTATTATACAAAACAATGGCAAGATTAATATACATAATAAGAATATGAGAGAACAAAAGGAGTTAGAGCAGCAAGTGGGTCAGGATCCATAAAAGTGAAATGCAACACTGTTGCCTGGAGGCATGTGCCCCGCACTTGCCATTGCCAGTACATTTACATCATTAAAAAATCTGCATTGAATATTGCATATAAGTGAGCATTTACATCAAACAATCGAAGAAAAAAATGGTTAAAATTGTGAACAAAGGGAATGCATGTACGTTGTCTAAATAAGAACATGTGAACATTATGTTTTTCATTAATAACATATTCATCATTATCATGGCTTTATTTGCTTTCCTTTTTGCATCGTGCTCTGCAAGACTTATTTCAAATCACTCTGGAAGCGAATATGGGGAGGTAAATTCATAAAGTGGTGTGCATTGTAGAGGAAGGGCACGTTCTCCTTCTTCTTCTTCTTCTTCTTCTTCTTCTTCTTCTTCTTCTTCTTCTTCTTCTTCTCCTTCTTCTTCTTCTTCTTCTTCTTATTATTATTATCATTATTATTGTTACTATTCTTTTTAATTATTATCGTACTTATTATTATCATTATTGTTGTTATTACTATCATTATTATTATTATTATTATTATTATTATTATTATTATTATTATTATTTGTAATTATTATTATTATCACTAGTAATACTTTGACTATTATCATCATCATCATCATCACCGTTATCATCACCGTTATCATCATCTGCATCGTCTTCATCAAAGACAAAAATATAGACTAAATAAATCTTCAGGTTTTATTATTTTTTTCATGCAAACAATATCTTATTAAATAGCATGTAATTCCTAGCATTCTTTGCCGTAAGAGGATTCATTTTCGCAGAGTTCTCTTAAACGAACTGTAAAATTGTTTAAAACCGAATTCCTTTACCTATGTCACATAATCGGCCAATCCATCCCGAGTCACATTGACAGTAAGACTGGGTACCATTGTTATGACAAGCTCCGTACTCTGAACATGGATCGGTTTCACACGGATTGGCTGGAGAGAAAAAAGAAGATTCATAAAGGGGAAAGTTGAGCTTTTTAATAAATAGTGTTATTTCCTTTTCAGTCTCTATAAATGATGTATCGAAACTCAGGTTAAATATCGCCCAATTTGTAGATAACAATATTGATATTGCATTTTTTTTCTTCCAAAAATATTACAGCCAATGAACTATTACAAAATATAATGAGATTATCGATTCTTTTCTGCCCTTTCAAAATCAATGACTTGAAGTGGTTAGCTTTGTAAATCAATGTTTGGTAGCTCTCGGTAGATTGAAAATAAGTTTCCTGAATAAGAGATGAATGACAATGGGTAGTATTATTGTTCCTCAATTTTACAACTACAATCAACATCTATAAACTTATGTAACAGTACTCACGTATATCACACTGCCGTCCGTCCCATCCGAGAGCACAGGTACATACGAATGTGTTGACAAATGACTCACAATTTCCAAAGTTCTTGCAAGGATCATTTTGACAGTAGTTAACTGGAAATATCACAAAACAAATTATAACAAAAACTTTTCATCAAATCTATGATTGATTCTATAACACCATTGTGTAACTAAGTATGGTTATCATGGTCAGTCCGTATTTCACTGTTTCATAATAGTAATATATTGATAACAATTCATTTATAAAACGCCTTTTCATAAGATACAAAGCGCATACAAAAAAGAAAATAGTTACAAAAAACAACAAAAACGACAAAAATCATTATACAAAGGTAACCTAATTAACACAAAAGAGAAATATGAAGAGAAGTTAGAAAATATGACTTTTCGGAAACTTCTTGGAAGCTGCGAGAGTATGGTAATTTGATATTTATGAATACCAATGTGCAATTTGTATGTATTTATACTTAAAGATCTTTTACCAAGTATTATTTTACACTATTTTCAACTTAATGGAAATATTCATGGACACCAGACCAGGGTCCTGTCTTACAAAGAGTTGCGATTGTTCCAAATAAATCGCAAGTCCTCTAATCAATCGCAAGTTTGCAATCTCCTATCTCTTATGTACATAGTTGCAATTGATATCAATCGCAAATAAGTTGCGATTAATATCAACTCTTTGTAAGACAGGGCCCAGGTATTCAAATAACTTTCATATTACAGGGGTAAAGACATTAGTTCCCAAAATACAATTTTCTTCAGGGGTCCCACAATTTTGAATGATATACCAAAAGAAATTAGACTGGGCCCATCACTGAATATTTTTTTAAAGAAAATTTAAATTCTAGTTATTACAGAAATACTTAACAGTGCACTAACCTATAATTTTGATATTTATCAGACAGATGAGTATTGTGCGTTTATGAGTATGGGAAATAATGTAGGTGCGTAAGTAAATTATTTCCCTTTTGCTCTTTCTATTTAATAAGTAATAATTTAAATCATGTACATAGTTATTTTGATATAATCACTGGAGACCGACTTTTACATAAGGCCCACCCTTCCTGTCTTGTCTTCAAATAATTTGATTAATGTAGATGTGTAATTTGTTGTCTTCTTCTTTTTCTTCTTTTTCTTCTTTTTTTTCTTTTTCTTCTTCTTCTACTTCTTCTTCGTCTTTCTTCTTCTTATTCTCCTTCTTGTCTTCTCCGTTTATCTTATTTTCATGTAATATGATGATATTATTTTGCCACTTTTAAATGTTGGTTACCTTGTTTATTTTTAATGAAAGTAATGAATAAAGTGAACTGAACTGAACGATTTAATACAGGGGGTAAGGGGTTCCAGGTTTTAGGGGCAATAACTGAAAAACCCTATCACTTGTTTGTTTACTGATTCGAGGGAGAGTAAGTGCATTACTAGTGGCCGAGCGTGTATTGTACATGGATGTGTGAGCATGGAGTAGATCACCTACCTATTATTCTTCACTGATCAGGGGAACATTTCATGAAACAATTAGTCGGTGCTAATATCATTTTCACCGACAAATTTTATTGTCACCGACTATTTTCAAGGCCTCTGATTGGTCAAATTTAGTCAGCACTGACAGTTGTGGGCGGACAAATGTTGATGAAACGCCCCCCAGATATAACCATTATCAATCTCTAGTAACCTGGTTTTCATCATGCATTCTCTATCATTTTTTCTTCTTCTTCACACAGTTGTTGTTCAGTAGTGCATCGAGCATAAATAACAACGACCCTCTCCCATTTATTGCTACGTAGTCAATTATATTCGAGAGGGTCTACTATTATCGGGGTATCTAAATCCTTTCAAGTTCGGAAATAATTTCGTCTCATGGCACTAGTTGACTTCAAACCTTCACGTCATAATAATTTATAAGGAGAATGCTGTGAAACGTCTTTATAATCGAGTTGGAAACTAGGTCAAATATTTATTTTAAACATGATGAGTACTTTATTTCTTTCATAATAGGAAGGTGATCTACTCCGTGCTCACACATCCATGTACAATACACGCTCGGCCACTAGTAATGCACTTACTCTCCCTCGAATCAGTAAACAATCTAAAGCTTAGCATGAGACAAATGGAGCATGCACACTTACTTGATGAACAATGCTCTCCTATAAAGCCTAGGGAGCAGGTACATCCAGTGAACCGTCCATCATCAGACATCTGACAGGTCCCTCCATTGGCACACGGATTGCTATCACACTCACCTATAATCAGTTAATAACATTCCTCGTTTTATCAGAGTGATAACACACTCATATATAATCAACCAATGGCATTCCTCGTTTTATCAGGGTTATATCACACTCAACTATGAGTAACCAATGACATTGCTCGTTTATTCAGGGTAATGTTACACATAACTATAACCAACCAATGACATCGCTCGTTTATCATGGTTATATCGCACTTACCTATAATCAAACAATGACATTGCTGGTTATATCAGGCTTATATCATACTCACCTATAATCAGCCAATGGCATTGTTCGTTTTATCGTAGTTATACAACACTCATCTTTAACTTGTGTTCTAATAATTTTCTTCTATATTATGTTTATAAAACAAAATGACAAACCTGTTATATCCATCGCAATGAATAAAGTAGGTCTCCGTTATAGCGGTTACCAAAGATGAATTAATTCCATATTATTAGGATGAAAGCTACACATTCATTATTTCTATAAGTAAAATAGAAACAGCTCCCATTTATGACAATTAGGCAAATTGGAACTTACTACTGTCGCAATTGATGCCACTCCATCTCCCCGTACAGGTGCACACATAGAGATTAGGATTGGTAAATGAGATGCATTTACCATCATGTTGACATGGGTTACTTAAGCAGACGTCTCCTGTTTGTTTGAAGAAAAGAAAAGGATAATACATGGAAAGTTGGAGAAAATATTGATTATAAAGTAAATCGAGAGTCACTCATAACAGCAATCAGAGATGCCTATTAGTGTAGTCATTCATTTTTTTCTTTTCCTCTATATGAATATATAAACTTCATTCTCCCGCTTGTCGTTATAGATTGATCCGAAGATGGACCTTTTCTTTAAAATGTCATGCAAAGGACCTGAAAGTGTAGCCTAAAAATACCACAGTAATATCATAACCCTCTCCATACTATTTAAAGGTATAGACCAGTTTTGGAAACGCCCCCCTCTCAAAAAATGAAATGGAAGCTCTTATTACCAGTCATGTGAAAGAATATGATTTGACTAACACGTGATGATACAAATTTTGCCGGAAATCGCCTACTAATTGATATATTTGGTAAATTATCATATTGATCCGGCCTGTATAGATATCATGAAGCCATTTCAACATTGAACATTTGGACATATATTTCTGTTTTTTTGCAAATTTAGATTTAAGTATTGCCATCTAAACCTCTGAAGGCAATATTTAAACAATATTGAATGGATATTTTGCACCCAAAACCCTTGAACCGCAATTTTTACCACTACCGGTCTATATATCTTTAAGCAGTCAGCTGTTGAATAGAAATGGAAACGGCTAATTGATGATTGGTATATGATATTAAACAAATTAACCTCTACTTTATAGTTATGTCGTTTCGATTAAA